>WNGS01168804.1:0-26876 GCA_020271785.1 Procambarus virginalis
CGTATTCCAGGGACCTGCCCGAAACGCTACGCGTACTAGCGGCTGTACAAGAATGTAACAACTCTTGTATATATCTAAAAAAAATGTTTCCTTCAACGTTATCGTGTGTTCTTGTCAGTTCATTAACCAAATTTATTAAGTTTTGAAGTGACAATATAGTCTGGTCGCAAGTCTCTTTAAGCCATAAAGCCAAAACTGAAAAGTACAAAGGTTGGCAACAAATATAGTGCCATAACTAAGTAGAGCAAGTTTGGTGAAGAGCGAAATGGGACTAAATCTCACAGCCCTTGCGTGATAGAAGGAACAGAGTGGATATGATCACAACATACACGTTAATGAGGAAACTAGATAGGGTGGACAAGGATACCCTCTTCAAACTGAAAGAAAGTGGAACAAGAGGAGACCACCATCTCCTTTATCACTACCAGCACCACCACAACCACCACACCTACTGCCACTACCACCACCACCTATATCACTGCCACCACTACCACCATAACTACCAAAACCACCACCACTGCCACCACCACCGTCACTACCAACACCACCACCACCTTCACCAAAACCACCGCAACTACCACCACCACCACTATCACTGCCACCGCTACCACCATAACCACCACCACCACTGCCACCACCACCACTACTACCAACACAACCACCACTGCCACCACCACCACTACCACCACCACTTACACGACCACCGGTGGTGGGCGTTTTGGCTACACAAATGACCCAAAGGTTTAGCCTTTCTTCTAATCATCATTACTTTCTCCTCTTTATTTCCCCTGTGTGTTTATTTGTATTTTTTTCTCATTGTCTCTTATATTACTTTACATTCTTTAACATTCTTCCCACATTCTTTGTAAGTCTCTTTTTCATCACTTATTCTTTTCTCTTCTCTTTGATGTATAATTATAAAACCCTAAACCTATCATTTTTCACCTCTCTCTTCCACCCTGTGTCACACTCACCTCTCCCTCCCTCACCTCTCTCTCACAACTCCTTCCTCCACCACCAGTAGGAATATCCCTGTGCTGCCTCATCTAATGATACCGGACTCTAATAACAAGTCCAATATGACGTGTATTGTCATGGACCATTTTGTCAGTGCTGGGCGGGAGGAGAGTTTATGAGCTCTGTGGCACCACAGCTCCTCAGGTCGTGGTGGCCTTAATGATACGCGTCGCGAAGGTTACCGGACACACTCATCAATGTGGCGCCACCCTTCTCCCTCCACCTTATTATGGTGCCATGTTTGGCCTTGTTGTGTTGGACGGTGTTGTGTTGGACGGTGTTGTGTTGGACGGTGTTGTGTTGGACGGTGTTGTGTTGGACGGTGTTGTGTTGGACGGTGTTGTGTCGGACGGTGTTGTGTTGGACGGTGTTGTGTTGGACGGTGTTGTGTCGGGCGCCGTTGTGTCGGGCAGTGTTGTGTTGAGTTGTGTTGGACGGTGTTGTGTTGGACGGTGTTGTGTTGGACGGTGTTGTGTCGGACGGTGTTGTGTTGGATGGTGTTGTGTTGGACGGTGTTGTGTTGGACGGTGTTGTGTCGGGCGCCGTTGTGTCGGGCAGTGTTGTGTTGAGTTGTGTTGGACGGTGTTGTGTTGGACGGTGTTGTGTTGGACGGTGTTGTGTTGGATAGTGTTGTGTTGGACGGTGTTGTGTTGGACGGTGTTGTGATGGACGGTGTTGTGTCGGGCAGTGTAGTGTCGGTCGGTGTTGTGTCGGGCGGTGTTGTGTTGGACGGTGTTGTGTTGGACGGTGTTGTGTTGGACGGTGTTGTGTCGGACTGTGTTGTGTCGGACGGTGTTGTGTTGTACGGTGTTATTCGGACGGTGTTGTGTTGTACGGTGTTATTCGGACGGTGTTGTGTCGGACGATGTTGTGTCGGACGGTGTTGTGTTGGACGGTGTTGTGTCGGACGGTGTTGTGTTGGACGGTGTTGTGTCGGACGGTGCTGTGTCGGACGGTGTTGTGTCGGACGGTGTTGTGTTGGACTGTGTTGTGTCGGACGGTGTTGTGTTGGACGGTGTTGTGTCGGACGGTATTGTGTCGGACTGTGTTGTGTTGGACGGTGTTGTGTTGGACGGTGTTGTGTCGGACGGTATTGTGTCGGACGGTATTGTGTCGGACTGTGTTGTGTTGGACGGTGTTGTGTTGGACGGTATTGTGTCGGACTGTGTTGTGTTGGACGGTGTTGTGTTGGACGGTATTGTGTCGGACGGTATTGTGTCGGACTGTGTTGTGTTGGACGGTGTTGTGTTGGACGGTATTGTGTCGGACGGTATTGTGTCGGACTGTGTTGTGTCGGACTGCGTTGTGTTGGACGATGTTGTGTCGGACGGTGTTGTGTCGGACGGTATTGTGTCGGACGGTGTTGTGTTGGACGGTGTTGTGTCGGACGGTATTGTGTTGGACGGTGTTGTGTTGGACGGTGTTGTGTTGGACGGTGTTGTGTCGGACGGTATTGTGTCGGACGGTATTGTGTCGGACGGTGTTGTGTTGGACGGTGTTGTGTCGGACGGTATTGTGTCGGACGGTATTGTGTTGGACGGTGTTGTGTTGGACGGTGTTGTGTCGGACGGTGTTGTATCGGACGGTATTGTGTCGGACGGTGTTGTGTTGGACGGTGTTGTGTTGGACGGTGTTGTGTTGGACGGTGTTGTGTCGGACGGTGTTGTGTTGGACGGTGTTGTGTTGGACGGTGTTGTGTTGGACGGTGTTGTGATGGACGGTGTTGTGATGGACGGTGTTGTGTTGGACGGTGTTGTGTTGGACGGTGTTGTGTTGGACGGTGTTGTGTTGGACGGTGTTGTGATGGACGGTGTTGTGATGGACGGTGTTGTGTCGGACGGTGTTGTGATGGACGGTGTTGTGTCGGACGGTGTTGTGTCGGACGGTGTTGTGATGGACGGTGTTGTGTCGGGCGGTGTTGTGTCAGACGGTGTTGTGATGGACGGTATTGTGTCGGGCGGTGTTGTGTCAGACGGTGTTGTGTCGGAAGGTGTTGTGTCGGACGGTGTTGTGTCAGACGGTGTTGTGTCGGACGGTGTTGTGTCGGACGGTGTTGTGTCGGGCGGTGTTGTGTCAGACGGTGTTGTGTCGGGCGGTGTTGTGTCAGACGGTGTTGTGTCGGGCGGTGTTGTGTCGGGCGGTGTTGTGTCGGGCGGTGTTGTGTCAGACGGTGTTGTGTCGGAAGGTGTTGTGTCGGACGGTGTTGTGTCAGACGGTGTTGTGTCGGACGGTGTTGTGTCGGACGGTGTTGTGTTGGGAGGTGTTGTGTCGGACGGTGTTGTGTCGGGAGGTGTTTTGTCGGACGGTGATGTGTCGGGAGGTGTTGTGTCACACGGTTATGTGTCGGAAGGTGTTGTGTAGGACGGTCTTGTGGCGGGCGGTCATGTTTCGGACGGTCTTGTGTCGAAAGGTGTTGTGTCGGACGGTCTTGTGTCGGAAGGTGTTGTGTCGGACGGTCTTGTGTCGGAAGGTGTTGTGTTGGACGGTGTTGTGTTGGACGGTGTTGTGTCGGGCGCCGTTGTGTCGGGCAGTGTTGTGTTGAGTTGTGTTGGACGGTGTTGTGTTGGACGGTGTTGTGTTGGACGGTGTTGTGTTGGATGGTGTTGTGTTGGACGGTGTTGTGTTGGACGGTGTTGTGATGGACGGTGTTGTGTCGGGCAGTGTAGTGTCGGTCGGTGTTGTGTCGGGCGGTGTTGTGTTGGACGGTGTTGTGTTGGACGGTGTTGTGTTGGACGATGTTGTGTCGGACTGTGTTGTGTCGGACGGTGTTGTGTTGTACGGTGTTATTCGGACGGTGTTGTGTTGTACGGTGTTATTCGGACGGTGTTGTGTCGGACGATGTTGTGTCGGACGGTGTTGTGTTGGACGGTGTTGTGTCGGACGGTGCTGTGTCGGACGGTGTTGTGTCGGACGGTGTTGTGTTGGACTGTGTTGTGTCGGACGGTGTTGTGTTGGACGGTGTTGTGTCGGACGGTATTGTGTCGGACTGTGTTGTGTTGGACGGTGTTGTGTTGGACGGTGTTGTGTCGGACGGTATTGTGTCGGACGGTATTGTGTCGGACTGTATTGTGTTGGACGGTGTTGTGTTGGACGGTATTGTGTCGGACTGTGTTGTGTTGGACGGTGTTGTGTTGGACGGTGTTGTGTTGGACGGTGTTGTGTCGGACGGTATTGTGTCGGACGGTATTGTGTCGGACTGTGTTGTGTTGGACGGTGTTGTGTTGGACGGTATTGTGTCGGACGGTATTGTGTCGGACTGTGTTGTGTCGGACTGTGTTGTGTTGGACGATGTTGTGTCGGACGGTGTTGTGTCGGACGGTATTGTGTCGGACGGTGTTGTGTTGGACGGTGTTGTGTCGGACGGTATTGTGTTGGACGGTGTTGTGTTGGACGGTGTTGTGTTGGACGGTGTTGTGTCGGGCGGTGTTGTGTCAGACGGTGTTGTGTCGGGCGGTGTGTGTTCAGACGGTGTTGTGTCGGGCGGTGTTGTGTCGGGCGGTGTTGTGTCGGGCGGTGTTGTGTCAGACGGTGTTGTGTCGGAAGGTGTTGTGTCGGACGGTGTTGTGTCAGACGGTGTTGTGTCGGACGGTGTTGTGTCGGACGGTGTTGTGTTGGGAGGTGTTGTGTCGGACGGTGTTGTGTCGGGAGGTGTTTTGTCGGACGGTGATGTGTCGGGAGGTGTTGTGTCAGACGGTTATGTGTCGGAAGGTGTTGTGTAGGACGGTCTTGTGGCGGGCGGTCTTGTTTCGGACGGTCTGTTGTCGAAAGTGTTGTTGTCGGACGGTCTTGTGTCGGAAGGTGTGTGTCGGACGGTCTTGTGTCGGAAGGTGTTGTGTTGGACGGTGTTGTGTGGACGGTGTTGTGTCGGGCGCCGTTTGTCGGGCAGTGTTTGTTGAGTTGTGTTGGACGGTGTTGTGGTTGGACGGTGTTGTGTTGGACGGTGTTGTGTTGGATGGTGTTGTGTTGGACGGTGTTGTGTTGGACGGTGTTGTGATGGACGGTGTTGTGTCGGGCAGTGTAGTGTCGGTCGGTGTTGTGTCGGGCGGTGTTGTGTTGGACGGTGTTGTGTTGGACGGTGTTGTGTTGGACGGTGTTGTGTCGGACTGTGTTGTTTCGGACGGTGTTGTGTTGTACGGTGTTATTCGGACGGTGTTGTGTTGTACGGTGTTATTCGGACGGTGTTGTGTCGGACGATGTTGTGTCGGACGGTGTTGTGTTGGACGGTGTTGTGTCGGACGGTGTTGTGTTGGACGGTGTTGTGTCGGACGGTGCTGTGTCGGACGGTGTTGTGTCGGACGGTGTTGTGTTGGACGGTGTTGTGTCGGACGGTATTGTGTCGGACTGTGTTGTGTCGGACGGTGTTGTGTTGGACGTGTTGTTGTTGGACGGTGTTGTGTCGGACGGTATTGTGTCGGACGGTATTGTGTCGGACTGTGTTGTGTTGGACGGTGTTGTGTTGGACGGTGTTGTGTCGGACGGTATTGTGTCGGACTGTGTTGTGTCGGACGTGTTGTGTTGGACGGTGTTTGTCGGACGGTGTTGTGTCGGACGGTGTTGTGTCGGACGGTGTTGTGTTGGACGGTGTTGTGTCGGACGGTATTGTGTCGGACGGTGTTGTGTCGGACGGTTTGTGTTGGACGGTGTTGTGTCGGACGGTTGTGTCGGACGGTATTGTGTCGACGGTTTGTGTTGGACGGTGTTGTGTCGGACGGTTTTGTGTCGGACGGTATTGTGTTGGACGGTGTTGTGTTGGACGGTGTTGTGTCGGACGGTGTTGTATCGGACGGTATTGTGTCGGACGTGTTGTGTTGGACGGTGTTGTGTTGGACGGTGTTGTGTTGGACGGTGTTGTGTCGGACGGTGTTGTGTTGGACGGTGTTGTGTTGGACGGTGTTGTGTTGGACGGTGTTGTGATGGACGGTGTTGTGATGGACGGTGTTGTGTTGGACGGTGTTGTGTTGGACGGTGTTGTGTTGGACGGTGTTGTGTTGGACGGTGTTGTGATGGACGGTGTTGTGATGGACGTGTTGTGTCGGACGGTGTTGTGATGGACGGTGTTGTGTCGGACGGTGTTGTGTCGGACGGTGTTGTGAGGACGGTGTTGTGTCGGGCGGTGTTGTGTCAGACGGTGTTGTGATGGACGGTATTGTGTCGGCGGTGTTGTGTCAGACGGTGTTGTGTCGGAAGGTGTTGTGTCGGACGGTGTTGTGTCAGACGGTGTTGTGTCGGACGGTGTTGTGTCGGACGGTGTTGTGTCGGGCGGTGTTGTGTCAGACGGTGTTGTGTCGGGCGGTGTTGTGTCAGACGGTGTTGTGTCGGGCGGTGTTGTGTCGGGCGGTGTTGTGTCGGGCGGTGTTGTGTCAGACGGTGTTGTGTCGGAAGGTGTTGTGTCGGACGGTGTTGTGTCAGACGGTGTTGTGTCGGACGGTGTGTTGGGTCGGACGTTGTTGGTGTTTGTGGAGGTGTTGTGTCGGACGGTGTTGTGTCGGGAGGTGTTGTGTCGGACGGTCTTGTGTCGGAAGGTGTTGTGTCGGACGGTCTTGTGTCGGAAGGTGTTGTGTCGGACGGTCTTGTGTCGGACGGTGTGGGTATTTTCCTCGCAGGCATTTGTTTATTTATTTAAATATTGATTTTTTTATGTATTTTATTGTAAATTAATTTATTTTATTATCTTATTATTACTTTAAAAAGGGACTGTATATGAAGGTATATCCTGCTAGGTGTTACTTGTACACATAATTGGGAAGGGGCTATGTACATAGTCTATTAGTCATATAATTGATAATTCTAATAAACTATAAATTAATATTTGTTAGTTTTACAAATGTTTTATTTTAAAATTGGTTTAATATAAAGCTACAATGAGTTAATATAAGATATTGGGTGGCCTCAGTTGTTTATGTTGTTATGGTTGAGTATATCTAAATGCCTGCTTGCCCTCCCAGATGCCTGCTGTTCTCCCTCCCAGATGCCTGCTGCTTGCCCTCCCAGATGCCTGCTGCTTGACCTCCCAGATGTCTGCCTGCTTTAGCTCTTTGGTCCCGCCTCTCAACTCTCAATCAACTGGTGTACAGATTCCTGAGCCTACTGGGCTCTATAATATCTACACTTGAAACTGTGTATGGAGTCAGCCTCCACCACATCACTGCCTGATGCATTCCACCTGTTACTACTCTGACACTGAAAAAGTTTTTTCTAACGTCCCTGTGGCTCATGTGGTACTCAGTTTCCACCTGTGTCCCTTTGTTCGCGTACCATCCGTGTTAAACAGTTTATCTTTATGTAACTTGTCAATTCCTCTGAGAATTTTGTAGGCAGTAATTATGTCTCCCCGAGCTCTCCTATCTTCCAGCGACGTTAGGTGTATTTCTGTTGCCTACCCTCGTAACTCATGCCTCTTAGTTCTGGGACTAGCCGTGACATACCTTTGAACTTTTTTTCAGCTTCGTCTTGTGCTTGACAAGTTCGGGCTCCAGGCTGAGGCCGCATACTCCATTATTTGTTTTACATATGTGGTATACAAGGTGTGAGGGGATGGTTCACCAACTCACTTACAATAGTGCTCTTGTGCCTGTGGGAGGCCAGTACACTTGTTAAGTGCACTTGTTAAGTGTGTGGACTTAACTTTGGTAACCAGCAACCGAAACATCTAGTGTTTGAGCTTAGTGAGAGCCCCAGTCATCAGCAGTCCAGAAATGTTACCGTGGCCGTGGTAGCATGTCTGTGGACAGAGATAGAGCCGATAGCATCTCTCATTGTATAGCTAGGGCGAGACTCTAGTTTGCGCGGGAAAACAGTTAGGCCTGGCGTGGGTAGCTGCTGGCCACCCGCGCGCGAGCCACTTGAGGCGTCGCCATGGAAACAGACGCCATCTTAGTAAACATCTTGAGCCGCCATGTTGGTCGGCCATCTTGGAGTTGCCCTGGGGGCTATGCTACACCGTCGCTGATTGGAGGAGAGGGGTAGGCCCCAGTATGCCTTCCTCTCATTGGTTATTCCGAGGAATACGCGGGAATCGACGGTGTGAGCGTCATTCTGGAGGAGCCATCACCCTGTCAAGACGCTCCTATACACATTGTGGCCGCTTGTGCATAGGGCGCCGGGGTGGCTTAATTAACTACTCAGCTGCTGCACCTCCTGCTTCATCTACGACAGCGGTCGTCACAGAATCCGGCCGAAGTCGTCGCTTGGAGGGGAAAAGACAGTGTACAGTGGGTATAGAAGATCTTGTGATCGGTCTGGGATCGTGGGGTAACGTGCATACGAGCAGTAACAGACTCGTAGATCCCATACCAGTGATGATTAGACTTGCTAGTGCTCTGTAGCAGTCGATGGAACGGGGAAATAAGTGTTAGTGCTTTAAGGCAGATTTCCATGTTTGTTTAAGACGATATCATTGTGCGCGTCACCTGTGTACGAACGCTTCACTTCACCGGTGGGTCGAGGGTACGAAACAAGCCGTGTTGTGGGAGGGTTCGGTGCGCGCCATTGTACGAACGATACCGCGGAGGTACCAACCAGCCAGCCTACCACCACTGAGCCAGCCACCCATAGCGGGGTGCCTGATGTATGGGAATGGTGTGTGTAAGCCGGCAGTATGAATGTAAGTACCTATGTGTGTATTTCTGGTGATTAGTAGTCTCTAAAGCTTGAATTCGAGGTCAAGTGTTCCGTCGCATTGTCACGCAGCACCTGTAGGTGAAGTGAAGTGTGGACGAGGAGAAATCATCCTTGTCATCGTGTCAGTCCTGAGGGACTTACGTCTTGTGAGCACAGACGTACAGTGTGTGTGTGTGTGTGTGTACACACGGGAACAGAGTATACATAGATTAGCCAAGGACTGAGAGGATGTCCATGTAATATTATTTATTCCATTGTGGTAATTATTCATTCTTGATCGTCCGTGGGACGGAGTGATATCATTTCATGTGTAGTCTTGCAGGTGTGGAATTTCAACACTGAGCGCTCAGGTATGTGTAACGTCAGTGATTCCTGGCAATGATTATTGTGGAGTGGCCCACAGTGTGGTTTAATTAATTTGTATTGTTCCCAGGGGCCGTGAGAAGTGTGATTATATATATATATATATATATATATATATATATATATATCATATATATATAATATATATTGGTTGCAGTATTAACGTAATTTTGGTAGATTTGGTGAGTGACGAGGCTGTCGGGAGTGACAGCCCTCGCTCTGTCGAGTAACGTAAAACTCGGGAGTGTTTATTCGGCATGCGTGATCGATAAATCACTCACCCATGTGATTTAGGTGCGAGATCTCCTTAGTGTTCCCAATAACTTTGATAGCTGTAGCTACATGTATCAGCAGTAATTGTATCTATATATATATATATATATATATATATATATATATATATATATATATTATATATATCTAATATATATATTATAGATATATATATATATATATATATATATATATATATATATATATATATATATATATATATATATATATATATATATATATATAATCGTAGTGTCACGGTGCCCAGTGTTATTGTGTTATTTACTGTGTGGTTATTGCAATTTGGGACCTATGTTCTAGGGGTTATTGAGAGCACTGGGGTCATTTGCAACAGTAAATAAGTAAGTGTTGAGCAGTATTCTAATACTTGGAAATTAGAGTACTTGCCGTGTGTGTTGTTGCAAAGGGGTTGTCATTGTTAGTGATTGTTGCTAGAGTTGAGCAATCACCGTGGGTGACTGCAGTTCAGTAAAGTCATTGTGGGGGCAGTGTTCTAGAGGGTTCATGTCCTGTATGTTATTTTACTAGGTTCTGCAGTATTGTCATTGCAACCGGATTGTAACGTAAATCACTGTGATTTGTTAGTGTGATTGACATTGTCGTGGGTGAACTCGGCTGTAGACGAGTACTTGGATATACATATATTCTCCTGTTTATCTGGTAGGACATCGAAGTCCAGTATTCAGTGAGGTGATTGCGAGGCAATTAATATAACGTAACCGAGGGAACGCCCATTGCTTAAGAGAATTTGTTCTTTTACAATATGAGTAACGTAGAATACGTTTGGGTTAATTTACTTTCCTGCAAGCAGCTACGGTAGTCTCAAGGAGCCTAGCCACCAGCCAGATAAGAATTAGAGTATTGTCTGTCGTAATTAACGGTCAGTGGGCCGGGTAATTGACGTGTTTCAGGAAGTCAAAGTAATTAATCTCGATCCTTGTTGATCGACTCACACGAAGGCTACATTGTTCCATTAACGTAACGTCGTTATTTATGTCCGGAAGTACCGGCACTTGATTGACTCGTGGGAAGAGTAACGTCATTTTAGAATAACGTAAACGTGGTGCCTAATTACTGTTATTAGCCACCTGAATTGGTCTGAGTATGGAAGGCTCAGACGGAATTCATACCTTAATGTAAATTGCTGAGCCAGTGTGAAAGGTTGCGTATTTAACTGTTTAATTATTGATCTTGAGGATAGTAATTAATTACTCTAAAGGTAATCACGAGTGATTACCGTTCTCTTAGCACTTTGGACATTGTAAATCAGAGTTTACCATCGCTGAGTGATTAGTAACCGATTAACGTAAATTAACGTAACTAGTAAAGAGATTAATCAGCTGTCTTGTAGTACAGGGATTAATGGGATTTTCTCACTGAATGCTCGACGGGTAGAGTGTTGTGTAATTTCCGCGTTACTAGTGACAGTTGTAAGAGTTATTAAATTAACGTAAATGTTATTGTGTTATTAACGTAAATCAATTGTATTGATTGTTGATCGTCCGTGGGACGAAGTGTTAACGTAAAGATTAATTTGAGGAAGGGTGCTGGAGTTGCCAGTGAACCCATTAGTTATTGATGTCATTGAAAGACTACTGATTTGATTGCATTGCAACCGCTATTGCAGGTGTAGACTGCACTGAGGCGTAGAACAGTTAGGAGGTTACTGGAGACGTGTTTCAGAACTCACTGTGTCATTTGTTGTAATTGTGATTATAGATCTGTTAGTTCTTGTTTCTTGTTGATTCCTCTGTGGTCACGCTTATGTTCGAGTTAGTTCATTATGCAGTCCGAGGGGCTGGTGTCTAGCTGTCATTGATAGTGTCACAGGAAGGATTTCGAGTAACGTCATTGACATTCTTTTGTTTGTTGTAGTAGTTAGTACTTTATTGAATAAACTAAGTTGTTATGTTAACACTGTCTTTTCGTTACACCCCCACACATTATTATTGTTATGCAAATGTTCTTCACACTCGACTATTGGAGACTTATTTCTGAGCTTTGGATCAAATATACGGCACTACACAACAATAAATTATTGTTGTGAGAGCCCAGGACCTACTCGTTAGATTCGCTTCGGCGAGTTACGAAGGTCGACGACCCAAGTGGAGGGGATTTCAATTTCATTGGGGTCTCGGCGTTTGCTCGCGCCTAGTCAATTGTTCGTACAGGGTCCCAAAGTGAGGAATGAGCTGCTTACTACACTGGTGTGTTAGCTAAGCAAGTCCTTCCTCAGGCGACCTAGTTGAATATCACGACAGGAATAAAGGTTAAAGAATAAAGAAAATTCTTAGAAATTTTCCGAGCTCAATTCCTTATACCAATTTCATTTATTCCAATGTACTGACGTAAGTCAGCACAGCTCACTAAAAACTCTCACACAAGGTTCTGATTGATTCCTTACACAGGTAAAGAATGTCCGATGGTGACACCATCTGTAAATCTGTGTCCTCGACCCTCACAGTGACTCGCTGTCTTCTGTTGCTTAGGTACTCCCTTATCCAATGGAGTACCTTGCCTTTCACTCCTGCTCACATATCCAATTGTTCATTAGTCTCTTTTGTGGTACTGTCTCAAAGCCTTTCTTGCAATCCAAAAATACGCAGTTTGCCCGCCCCTCTCTTTCTTGCCTGATTTTTGTTGCCTGGTCATAGAATTCAATTAATCATCTGAGGCATGACTTGCCATCCCTGAAACTATGTTGATGTTGTGTTACAATGTTCTTTCGCTCCAGATGTTCGACTAGCTTTTTTCGCACAATCTTTTACATCAATTGCATGTTTGCAAATTAGGGACTCTGGTCTGTATTTTAGTACCTCGACCTGCCTATCCCCTTCTTATATATCGGGACTACATTAGCTGTTTACCAAATTTTTAGCAGCTACCCTGTTACCAGTGATTTTTTATACACTATGGAGAGTGGTAGGCACAGTGCTTCTGCTCCTTCGTTTAGTATGCATGGTGAGATTCCATCCGGGCCTATAGCCTTCGTCACATTCAACTCTAGCAAAAGATTCCTCACCTCCCCACTGGTAATACCAAACTCCTCTGTTGATGCATGGTTAACTACTCCTTCTATTATATCTGGAACTTGTTATTGCTCTATTGTAATGACCTCCTGAAATTTCTTATTGAGTTCCTCACACACTTCCTTGTCGTTTGTAGTGAGTCTGTCTGCCTTCATTCTCAGTTTCATTACCTGTTCCTTCACTGTTGTTTTTCTCCTGATGTGGCTGTGTAGCAATTTAGGTTGAGCTTTTGCGTTGCTTGCTAGGTCATTTTCATATTGCCTTTCTGCCTCTCTTCACACCCAGACGTATTTATTCCTGGCACTCTGATATCTTTCTTTGCTCTCATGCGTCCTATTATTTCTATAGTTTCTCCACACCCATGAACTTAGTTGCTTTGCTAGCTAACATCTCTGATTAAACCATGGGTTTCTCATCTGCATTTCTTTTTTTCCGTTTGGACTGGAACAAACTAGTCTGCGGCCTCCTTACACTTGTGTGTGATGAAGTCCATCATGTCTTGGGCCGTCTTTCCTCCGAGATCTGGTTCCCAAGTTATATATGTTAGGAATTTTCTTATCTCATCATAATTTCCCTTTTCTTGAGGTTATCTTGAAATGATTTCGGGGCTTAGTGGCTCCGCGGCCTGAGCCTCGACCAGGCCTCCTTTTTGTCACAAACCCCCAGGAAGCAGCCCGTAGCAATTGTCTAACTGCCAGGTACCTATTTACTGCTAGGCAAACAGGGGGGTCTCAGGGTGAAAGGAACTGCCCATTTGTTTCCACCTTCACCCGGGGATCGAACCCGGAACCTCAGGACTACGAATCTTGAGCACTGTCCACTCAGCTGTCAGGCACCCTTTCGGAATGCCAGCCTTTTGTTTTCTCGGCCCTTCCTTGAGTATATTAACCCTTCTTCGACCAAATACTCAAACATCAGTACTTTGTAATCACTCATTGCCACGGGGGCTTCGAAACCGATTTCCCTTATGTCGGAGTCATTCAGAGTGGTCTCGCTGGTTCATTATTGCCTCTCATTCTTTTGTATACCCTGACATGCTGGCGTTAAAAGGTTCTTGTAGCCACTTCCTGCAGTTTAGCTCTCCTTGTTTCCTCACCTCCATTCAGTTCCTTGTTTTCCTAGTCTATCCTTCCGTAATGAAGTCCCCCATGATGAGCAGATGGGATTTATTTCTGCATGGCTGCAGTGGCTACTCTCTCAATTATAGTATTGACTGTCATGTTGTTTCTGTCATTCTCTTGCGTGGGTCTTCTGTCAATTTGTGGATGGTTATGCATATCACTGCTACAACTACTCTTGTACCTCCTATCGTCATGGTATCTGTAATGTAGTCTCTGAACCCCTAATAGCCTGTGAGAACTTTCTCCTCGAAACTCCATCCCTTTCGTATCATTAGGGCCACTCCGCCTCATCCCCTTCCTTCCCTCACTATTCTTATTACAGTGTAGTCCTGGGGAAACACCGCATTCGTTTTGATTCCTGAGAATTTTGTTTCTGTGAGATAAATTACATCTGGGTTCCGTTCTTGTACTCTTTCCTTAAGTTCACTTGCCTTGCTTGTAATCCCATCTATGTTTGAGTACATTACTTTGAAACTGACTCCCTTCCTTCCAGCCTCAGTTCATGTTGGTTTCACTTGAGTAGGGAGGCAAGGGGTGTCAGGGGTGGGAAGGAGGACTTGGGGGGGGATCTGGGGNTGCAAACAGGACGCCTAGGGGAGAACCCATAGCGACCCCATCTACTTGCTTATACATGTGCCCATCCGGGCTCAAGAAGGGTGCCTCCTTAGTACAAGCTTGGAGTAGTTTCCTCAGGATATTTTCTGGCATGTCAAGGGAGTACATGCCGGGTCTCGATACACTCGGTCCATTATCATCCCGATTGTTTCATCCACAGGTACGTTGGTGAACAGTGATTCTACGTCCAACGATGCTCTTATCCCTGTAGCCCGTGTTCCCCGCAGTAAGTCAACAAATTCCTTCGGGGATTTCAGGCTGAAGTTGCACGGGACATAAGGAGTCAGTAAGCCGTTGAGTCGTTTCGCCAGTCTGTACGTGGGTGTGGGTATCTGGCTGATAATTGGCCGAAGTGGGTTTCCAGGCTTATGCGTCTTGACGTTTCCATACGCATATCCAGGTTTATATTCTCCAATAATCTTTGGCAGGTGGAGTCCGGATTTCTTGGCATTCACAGTTTCAATCAACTTGTTGACCTTTGTTTTCAATTCGGCTGTAGTGTCCTTCGTTACCCTTTGGAATTTAGTTTGGTCAGAGAGTATGTGGTTCATTTTCGCCAGATATTCGTCTTTCTTAAGGATGACGTATATTGGCGACTTGTCGCCTCTCCTGACAACTATCTCCTTGTTCTCACGAAGGCTCTTGGCTGCCGCTTTGAGCTCGGGGGTCAGTATGGTACTTCTGTAGTTGCCTCGATTCTTTCCTCCTTCTGCGATAATTTCAGCTTGTAAGGTGTCTTTGGTGGTGACCTTCTTTTGTGCTTCGAGGTCAAATATGTCGTCCAACAGGATCTCCAACTCCACTTTCCGGGCCAACGCACTTGGTCTGGACATAACGTGACAGTTTATACCCAGATTTAGGAGAGTGACTTGGTCCTCAGTGAGGTTGATACCTGCAAGGTTCAGGAAGCCGTCTCTTGGTCGTGGAATTGCCAAAATCAGAAGATACAATTGACGATTTACTATAAAACCAAGAAAACTGCCAACCTACTCATGAGAAACTCTCCAGACACAAAGCAGAACGCTTTGAAAGAGACCAATGTCGTCTATGCCTTCAAATGCCCACTTGGGGACTGTAAGCCCCAAAGAACTCAATATATAGGCAAGACAACAACATCTCTTTCCAGGCGATTAACGATGCATAAGCAACAGGGCTCTATCAAGGAACATATAATCTCTTCCCACAACCAAACCATCACCAGAGAAATCTTAACAAACAACACAGAAATCATTGATAGATACAGCGACAACAGGCGGCTTGACATCTGCGAGGCACTACACATCAAGAAGTCAACACCAGCAATCAACAGCCAATTAACGCACTACTATATTCTACCCACTTCAAGACTCCGCTCCAATATAGAAACATCAAGAAATACGGGCCAATAGGCCTTCTGCAGTTACAGATCTATTCTTCCCTTATACCCATTGTTTCGTGTTCTGTGTTTGTTCTCACCTCACCCCAAACCATTGTAACATGTCACCTCACCCAAATGCAGGTATTTAAACTCTGTTCAGTTATAGTTGTTCTGTGTGTGTGTAACTAAAGTCTTTGAAAATGTAATAAGTTTTACGAAACGCGCTCAAGTGTCGCGTCAGACTAAGAAATAAAGAATGAATTTTGGAGAATTGATTTTTAATTTACCGTCATCAGTAAAAACAAACATAAGGAAAATTGAGAAAATTCGTGTTAGAATTATTAATCTTACTTTTTCGGTCATATTTAATAACATATATATATATATATATATATATATATATATATATATATATATATATATATATATATATATATATATATATATTCCCACCACCATATGTAAAAAGTCACACACGGGAATTATTACTACACAATTATATACAGCTTCGTCCTCCTCCGAAGACACTGGACACTCGGCGACGCTCACTATTGGTAGCCTTTCCTGGCCTCCTCTTCTGTGTCCCAGAACACATGATGAATCCACCCTGGCCACAGGCCAGCCAAATCACAATCCCACTGGGTGCCTCGTCGTGATGGCCTACAACCACAGTCCAGCACGTAGCTGGCAGGTGCTAGTCAGCTTCGCTGTCAGGCCACTCCACGACTAATACTAGGGTTGCGAGCCCTAGGCAGGAGCCTCGTGTGACTCGCTGGTCACCCTCCTCAGTCGGCACCCCAGTGGGTGGTCTCTTCCACCAGCCAGCCCCGGATACGGCGAATCCCGTTACTGCTACTCCTTAGGCAGGCAATCACATACTCAGTAGAGTTCGGTCGGGGGGAGCTCACAGCTTCTACAAAGCAGACTGGTGAAGACACCTTTGCGTCCTTGGGTAGACTGATTCAACGTACCTTCCAACCGTCCTAGGTTGACACTGAAAATAGACACGTCATCAGTACTGGGAACAGTATATGGGGCCACTAGGTAACTTCATTTACTAGCTTAGACATAAACGTCCACCTCTTCGCTCCATAGATGGCGTTCACTGTCTAAGCACCACCTCACCAGAGGTCAGCAGCGGCTATTTCACGAGCCGACTAGGACAGGCATCCTGCACTTATTGCTGGTATCTCCCGTCATCACTAGATGGCGTTGTCCATGGTGCGGGGTTTTAGGGAGCGGACTCACAGATGGCGTGGATTTCATGGCTTGGTGCTCGTGCGTGGCAATTTTGTTGGTAACAGGCGGTGTTGTGTTGGACGGTGTTGAGTCGGACGGTGTTGTGTCGGACGGTGTTGTGTCGGACGGTGTTGTGTCGGACGGTGTTGTGTCGGACGGTGTTGTGTCGGACAGTGTTGTGTCGGACAGTGTTGTGTCGGACAGTGTTGTGTCGGACAGTGTTGTGTCGGACAGTGTTGTGTCGGACAGTGTTGTGTCGGACAGTGTTGTGTTGGACGGTGTTGTGTCGGACGGTGTTGTGTCGGACGGTGTCGAGTCGAACGGTGTTGTATTGGATGGTGTTGTGTTGGATGGTGTTGTGTTGGACGGTACTGAATCGGACGGTGTTGAGTCGGGCGGTTCTATGTCGGACAGTGCTGTGTCGGACGATGTTCTGTCGGACAGTGTTGTGTCAGACGGTGTTGTGTCGGACGGTGTTGTGTCGGACGGTGTTGTGTTGGACGGTGTTGTGTTGGACGGTGTTGTGTCGGACGGTGTTGTCTCGGACGGTGTTGTGTCGGACGGTGTTGTGTTGGACGGTGTTGTGTTGGACGGTGCTGAGTCGGACGGTGTTGTGTTTGACGGTACTGAGTCGGGCGGTGCTGTGTCGGGCGGTGCTGTGTCGGACGGTGCTGTGTCGGACGATGTTGTGTCGGACAGTGCTGTGTCGGACGGTGCTGTGTCGGACGATGTTGTGTCGGACGATGTTGCGTCGGACAGTGTTGTGTCGGACGGTGTTGTGTCGGACGGTGTTGTGTCGGACGGTGTTGTTTTGGATGCTGTTGTGTCGGACGGTGTTGTGTCGGACGGTGTTGTGTCGGACGCTGTTGTGTCGGACGGTGTTGAGTCGGCCGGTGCTGTGTCGGACGGTGCTGTGTTGGACGGTTGTGTCGGACGGTGTTGTGTCAGACGTTGTTGTGTCAGTGTTGTGTTGGACGGTGTTGTCTCGGACGGTGTTGTGTTGGACGGTGTTGTGTTGGACGGTGTTGTGTTGGACGGTACTGAGTCGGACGGTGTTGAGTCGGGCGGTTCTATGTCGGACAGTGCTGTGTCGGACGGTGCTGTGTCGGACGGTGTTGTGTCGGACGGTGTTGTGTTGGACGGTGTTGTGTCGAACGGTGTTGTGTCGAACGGTGTTGTGTCGGACGGTGTTGTGTCGGACGGTGTTGTGTTGGACGGTGCCGAGTCGGACGGTGCCGAGTCGGACGGTGCCGAGTCGGACGGTGTTGTGTGGACGGTGTTGAGTCGGGCGGTGCTGTGTCGGATGGTGCTGTGTCGGACGGTGCTGTGTCGGACGGTGCTGTGTTGGACATGTTGTGTCGGACGGCGTTGTGTTGGACGGCGTTGTGTTGGACGGTGTTGTGTCGGACGGTGTTGTGTCGGACGGTATTGTGTCGGACGGTATTGTGTCGGACGGTGCCGATTTGTGTTGGACGTTGATGTGTCGGGCGTTGTTGTGTCGGAAGGTGTTGTGTCGGACAGTATTGTGTTGGACGGTATTGTGTTGGACGGTGTTGTGTCGAACGGTGTTGTGTTGGAGGGTGTTATGCTGGACGGTGTTGTGTCGGACGGTGTTGTGTTGGACGGTGTTGTGTTGGACGGTATTGTGTTGGACGGTATTGTGTTGGACGGGTATTGTGTTGGACGGTATTGTGTTGGACGGTATTGTGTCGGATGGTGTTGTGTTGGACAGTGTTGTGCTGGACGGTGGACACTCGGACACTGGACACTCGGCGACGCTCACTATGGGTAGCCTTTCCTGGTCTCCTCTTCTTTGTCCCAGAACACACGATGAATCCACCCTGGCCACAGGCCAGCCAAATTACAATCCCACTGGGTGCCTCGTCGTGATGGCATACAACCACAGTCCAGCACGTAGCTGGCAGGTGCTAGTCAGCTTCGCTGTCAGGCCACTCCACGACTAATACTATGGTTGCGAGCCCTAGGCAGGAGCCTCGTGTGACTCGCTGGTCACCCTCCTCAGTCGGTATCTCCCGTCATCACTAGATGGTGTTGTCCATGGTGCGGGATTTTAGGGAGCGGTCTCACAGATGGCGTGGATTTCGTGGCTTCGTCCTCGTGCGTGGCAATTTTGTTTGTAACAGACGGTGTTGTGTTGGACGGTGTTGTGTCGAACGGTGTTGTGTCGGACGGTGTTGTGTCGGACGGTGTTGTGTCGGACGGTGTTGTCTTGGACGGTGTTGTCTTGGACGGTGTTGGGTCGAACTGTGTTGTGTTGGACGGTGTAGTGTTGGACGGTGTTGTGTGGACGGTGTTGTGTTGGACGGTGTTGTGTTGGACGGTGTTGTGTTGGACTCTGTTTTGTTGGACGGTGTTGTGTTGGACGGTGTTGTGTCGGACGGTGTTGTGTCGGACGGTGTTGTGTTGGACGGTGTTGTGTTGGACGGTGTTGTGTTGGAAGGTATTGTGTTGGACGGGCTGTGTTGGACGGTGTTGTGTTGGATGGTGTTGTGTGGACGGTGTTGTGTCGGACGGTGTAGTGTTGGACGGTGTGTGTTGGACGGTGTTGTGTTGTATGGTGGTGTTGGACGGTGTTGTGTCGGACGGTGTAGTGTTGGACGGTGTTGTGTTGGACGGTATTGTGTTGGACGGTGCTGGTTGGACGGTGTGTGTTGGATGGTGTTGTGTTGGACGGTGTTGTGTTGGACGGTGTTGTGTGGGACGGTACTGAGTCGGACGGTGTTGAGTCGGGCGGTGCTGTGTCGGACGATGCTGTGTCGGACGGTGTTGTGGTGGACGATGTTGTGTCGGACGATGCTGTGTCGGACGGTGTTGTGTTGGACGGTGTTGAGTCGGGCGGTGCTGTGTCGGACGATGCTGTGTCGGACGGTGTTGTTTTGGACGATGTTGTGTCGGACAGTATTGTGTTGTACGGTGTTGTGTTGGACGGTGTTGTGTTGGACGATGTTGTGTCGGACAGTATTGTGTTGTACGGTGTTGTGTTGGACGGTGTTGTGTGGACGGTGTTGTGTCGGACGGTGTTGTGTTGGACGGTGTTGTGTTGGACGGTGTTGTGTTGGACGGTGTTGTGTTGGACGGTGTTGTGTCGGACTGTGTTGTGTTGGACGGTGTTGTGCTGGACGGTGTTGTGTTGGATGCTGTTGTGTCGGACGGTATTGTTCGGGCTGTGTTGTATTGGACGGTTTTGTGTTGGACGGTGTTGTGTCGGACAGTGTTGTGTTGGACGGTGTTGTGTTGCATCCCGTCCTCGCAAATTCGTATAGTCAATATTGACTTATTAAATACGTGCATAGGTGACATACTAAACATAATAGATACCCTTAGAAAGCTTCATACAAAAACACCGACCTTACCTAACCTTGTTAGTATGTTAAGATAAGCATCTTATAGCTTCGTAATTACAATTGTTACTAACCTATTATAGGTATTGGTTAAGAAAATTGTAATTTCGAAGCAATAAGATGCTTATCTTAACATACTAACAAGGTTAGGTAAGGTCGGTTTTTCTATGAAGCTGTTTATAAGGGTATCCATTATGTTTAGTATATCACCTATGCACGTATTTAATAAGTCAATATTGACTATACGATTTGTGAGGACGGGTGTGTGTGGACGGTGTTGTGTTGGACGGTGTTGTGTCGGACGGTGATGTGTGGACGATGTTGTGTCGGACGGTGTGTGTTGGACGGTGTTGTGAGAACGGTGTTGTGTCGGACGGTGTTGTGTTGGACGGTGTGGTGTGGACGGTGTTGTGTCAGACGGTGTTATGTTGGACGGTGTTGTGTTGGATGGTGTGTGTCGAACGGTGTTGTGTCGGACGGTGTTGTGTTGGACGGGTTTGTTGGACGGTGTTGTGTCAGACGATGTTGTGTCGAACGGTGTTGTGTTGATGTGTTGTGTCGGACGGTGTTGTGTCGGACGGTGTTCTGTGGATGGTGTTGTATTGGACGGTGTTGTGTCGGACGGTGTTGTGTCGGACGGTGTTGTGTCGGACGGTGTTGTGTCGGACGGTGTTGTGTCGGACGGGTTGAGTCGGATGGTGTTGTGTCGGACGGTTGTTTGTCGGACCGTGTGGTGTCGGCGGTGTTGTGTCGGATGGTCATGTGTCGGAAGGTGTTGTGTCGGACGGTGATGTGTCGGAAGGTGTTGTGTCGGACGGTCTTGTGTCGGAAGGTGTTGTGTCGGACGCTGTTGTGTCGGGAGGTGTTGTGTCGGACGGTGTTGTGTCGGGCGTGTTGTGTCGGACGGTGTTGTGTCGGTCGGTGTTGTGTGGAGGGTGTTGTGTCGGTCGGTGTTGTGTCGGGCGGTGTGTGTCGAACGGTGTTGTGTCGGACGGTGTTGTGTCGGACGGTTATATGTCGGAAGGTGTTGTGTCGGACGGTCATGTGTAGGAAGGTGTTGTGTCGGACGGTCTTTTGTCGGTAGGTGTTTGTTTTTAGGTTGTCTTGTGTCGGAAGGTGTTGTGTCGGACCGTCTTGTGTCGGGTGGTGTTGTGTCGGACTGTCTTTTGTCGGACGGTCTTTTGTCGGACGGTGTGGCTATTTTTCTAGCATGCATTGTTTATTTATTTAAATACTGATTTTTTATGTATTTTAATTTACATTAATTTATTTTAATATCTTATTATTACTTTAAAAAAAGGACTGTATATGAAGGGATATCCTGCTAGGTGTTTACTTGTACAAATAGTTGGGAAGGGGCTATGTACATAGTCTATTATCAAATAATTGATAATTCTAATAAACTATAAAATTATATTTGTTAGTTTTATAAATGTTAATTTAAATTGGGTTAATATAAACGCTACAATGAGTAACATAAGATAATGGGTGGCCACAGTTGTTTTATGTTGTTATGGTTGAGTATATCCAGATGCCTGCTTGCCGACACAAATATTCTGCTTCCCATCCCAGATACTTGCTTGCCCACACAGATGACTGTGCCCTCCCAGATGCCTGCTTACCCTCCGAAATGCCTGCTGCTTTCCTTCCAGATGCCTGTGTGCTTGCATTCCAGATGCTGCTTGCCCTCCCAGATGTCTGCGTGCCCTTCCAGATGCCTGCTTGCCCCCCAGATGCCTGCTGCTTGCCCTTCCAGATGCCTGCTTGCCCTTCCAGATGCCTGCATGCCCACGCAGATGCCTGCTCGCACTCCCAGATGCCTGCCTTGCCCTTCCAGATGCACGCTTGCCCTTCCAGATGCTTGCTTGCACACCCAGATGCCTGCTTGCTCTCCCAGATGCGTGCTTGCTCTCCCAGATGCCTGCTTGCTCTCCCAGATGCCTACTTGCCCTCCCAGATGCCTGCTTGCCATCCCAGATGCCTGCTTGCCCTCTCAGATGCCTGCTTGCCCTCCCAGATGCCTGCTGCTTGCCCTCCCAGATGCCTGCTGCTTACCCTCCCAGATGCCTGCTGCTTACCCTCCCAGATGCCTGCTTGCCATCCCAGATGCCTGCTTGTCCTCCTAGATGCCTGCTTTCCCTCCCAGATGCCTGCTGCTTGCCCTCCCACATGCCTGCTTGCCCTTCCAGATACCTGCTTGCCATTCCAGATGCCCGCTTGCCATTCCAGATGCCTGCTTGCCCTTCCAGATGCCTGCTTGCCTCCCAGATGCCTGCTTGCCCTCCCAGATGCCTGCTGCTTGCCCTCACAGATGCCTGCTTGCCCTCCTTGATGCCTGCCTGCCCTTCCAGATGCCTGCATGCCCTCCCAGATGCCTGCTGCTTGCTCTTCCAGATGCCTGCTTGCCCTTCCAGATGCCTGCTTGCCCACCCGGATGCCTGCTCGCCCTCCAAGATGCCTGCTTGCCCTTCCAGATGCCTGCTTGCCCTTCCAGATGCCTGCTTGCACACCCAGATGCCTGCTTGCTCTCCCAGATGCCTACTTGCTCTCCTAGATGCCTGCTTGCGTTCCCAGATGCCTGCTTGCCCTCTCAAATTCCTGCTGCTTGCTCTTCCAGATGCCTGCTGCTTGCCCACACAGATGTCTGCTTGCCCTCCCAGATACCTGCTTGCCCTCCCAGATGCCTGCTGCTTGCCCATCCAGATGCCTGCTGCTTTTCCTCCCAGATGCCTGCTGCTTGCCCTCCCAGATGCCTGCTGCTGGCCCTCCCAGATGCCTGCTGCTTGCCCTCCCAGATGCCTGCTGCTTGCCCTCCCAAATGCCTGCTGCTTGCCCTCCCAGATGCCTGCTGCGTGCCCTCCCAGATGCCTGCTGCTTGCCCTCCCAGATGCCTGCTGCTTGCCCTCCCAGGTGTCTGATTTCCATCTCAGATGTCTGCTTGCCCTCCCAGATGCCTGCTGCTTGCCTTGCCAGATGCCTGCTGCTTTCCCTCTCAGATGCCTGTGTCACACTTGGGGTGTATGGTTTCCGATCAGTTCTAAAATCGCCCTTACCCCTGCCCGTATTCTATTTACTTCGCTTATATACCAAGGGACCCTAGAAATACTCTAGCCGATTCCCACGCAACGTGGTCTTAGCCGTTTGACCGGCTAAGATTCTACAGCCTCACGATGTGGTACTAGACTCCTAGCAACCTCAAGAATCTCCTTCTGCTGCCACCACCAGACCATTAACATGAAGCATCAATTAACCGTGGTCTGGACAGATTAATTACTCATTAACACCTCGGGGCTTGATTCCCAATTACTTGGAAAAGAAGGGAAGAATCTACATTAAGTGTGGGAAATTATAGCAAATTAAGGGATAACTGAACCCTTATGCTTTGTTGGGAGTAACCTGCTAGCTTCGGCGAGGGGCAGACGTTTGCCTCGGCGCTCCAGCAGTTGGTGCTTGATTGCCAGTTTGGCCGGTGGGGGCGGGTGTGTCTCTGCCCGCCTGCGCTGACGTGGAGTCACGATGGGGATCCCTCTACCCCCTGTTGTCCGGGCTCAGTCTGTGGGCCTCGAATTGTCTGTGCGGGCTGGTTACCCGGAGATTGTGCTAGCATGTGATTTGCTTTCTGTCCCTGTGTTAGCCATTTATGGGGTCGGGTTGGTGACGGCCCGTCGGGCGATAGCGCAGTTCACGGAGGAGTTGGCATATCGCGACTTTCTCCGTAGATACAAGGGGCGGACGTTACTCCTGCAGGATGGTGCGGGCACTGTGACCCTCTCTGATCGGAGTGGTGCCCTCACTTACGTCAGTGTGCATGGAGCTCCCTTGGAGTTTCCGGAGGGTCTGCTACGGTGGTACTTCAGCCAGTTTGGCGCAGTGGTTAGTGTGCGGGTGAACGTGGTGTCTTCCAGTCCACTTTAGGGTGTGAGGACTAACATTCTCACCCTGGGCATGATACTCCGGGCAGATATTCCGTCTTCTGTGCGCCTTATGGGTTACAACGTTCAGGTGTTTTACGCCCGCCAGCCTCGGTCATGTTAATGTTGTGGCCTTTTGGGCCATCAGTCTGCTGACTGTTCTGCGCCTGCCATTGTGCCAGTAAATCTATTCAGTGAGGAGAATTTTCCGCCGCTTCCTGTGGGGGAAGATTCGGTGGATGTGGACGTCTCTTCTGCCACGGATGTGCCCCCTGTGTCGGCTGTTGCCCCGCCTGTTGCGCCCCCTGTTGTTGTCGCCTCTCCTCCGGAGGTTATGTCCTCTCCTGGTGATCGTCCTGCTCCGGCTGGTGTCCCTGGGCTTCTTTCAACTGCCGTCTTCTCAGACCCCCCATCTTCCAGTTCTTCCTCTGCTGCGTCTGTTCCGGTCTCTGCACCCTCACTGTCTATTCCGGCTGTGCTGGGTGCTGGGGTGGATGCAGCGCTTCCTCCTGTGCCTGGCCTGGTGCCCCATGTGGTTGAGGATGCTGCCGTACTGCGACGTGCATCGGTTCGCCCGGCTTGTGGTGTGCGTGTCGCTGAGTCCGCCTCCGGGTCTGATGATGTGCGGCCAGAGCCTAAGCGTTCCTGGCGTTCTGCTTATGATTGGGCTCACGTTGGCGACTTCGACGATTGTGGTCCTTCCGGTGACGGCGGGGGGGCTCTGGTTGTGTGCATACTACGGTGGTGGCGGAGGTGCACTTGCCTGAGGATGCCGCTGCCGGTGTTTCGTCCTCCACTTCAGGTATGGTGTCCGCGGATCCTGCTTCAGGTGCGTTGACTGCGTCGGATGGCTCAGGTTCTTTGTGGGGGGGGGGGGGGGGTTGCCCTACTGAGGTTCGTAGTGGTGTTGAGAAAAGATGCTCGCTCTGGGGGTTCTGTGACTCCTTCCTCGTTCCCCGTTTCCTCGGCTGCGGTCTTGCCACCTCTTCCGTCTCCGGCCGTCTCTTCCGTGTCTCCTGCGGTCTCAGTGGAGGTGCTACCGTCTCGTCAACCGTTCCCTGCTCCTGTGCGTACGACGGCGAGGCAGTCTCGGCAACCCTAGTCCGCATCTTCTGTGTCGTCTGCTTCCTCGCAGGGCGTGGTTGGCGCTCCCCGGCCTCGTTATGCAACTTGCGTCAGTGACCTTAAACGCTGGCCGTTGCTGCCTGATCTGGATGTTCCAGAGTTTATGATACCCCCTCGGATGTGGGAGATCCGTAACCTTCTGACCTTGAGGATTTGATTTGGGAGGCTTATAAGAAGAAGTATCCCTACGATTTTTTCCCTGAAAGTACGCTTCTACCTCTTGAGGACTGTGTTCCTCGCATATGATTTCTTTGCATTTTGTGTATCCTTTTGTGTGCGTGACTGTGGGGTGCGGGTAAGGTGTGTATGTGTGTGGGTAGGGTGGGTTATGCGTCCCGGTTCCTGTGTGCTCCGGTTTGTGTTGTGGGTTTCTTTGTATGGCTTGTTTATGGGTGTGCGGTTCCTGTGCGTTTGTGTGTCCGGTTGTGGATGTCGTGTGCACTTATTTATGTCATATTGCGTGCCCTTCAGGCTATTGGCGTGTTCTGGCCTAGGTTTATGCTCCTTGTTATGTTTTGCCATTATGTTTTGTCTCCAGTTTGTTATGGGAGGTCTGTTTCGTTTATTGTTTTTATCTTTATTATTGTATGTTTATCGTTTTGTGTTGGTGCCACTCCATCTGTGTTTGAGGTGATGGTAGGCTTGTTATGTGTGCATTTAGTTTTGGTGTTTCCCCTATGCTTATATTCCGCTGTGTTTATCTTTTTGTTGTGTTTTGTGTATGTGCGTTTGTGTGTTTTGTGGTCAGCCCTTCCGGCTGGTCTTCTCTTGATTTGTTCCTTTGTCCGTGTACATATGTGTGCTTTGTACTTTGTGCTTGTGTTCTATGTTATGTTTGTTTATGCTTTTATTGTAACTTATACGCATGCTTGCATGTAAAAAAAAATTACTTCGCTTATATACCAAGGGACCCCTAGAGGTACTCTAGCCGACTTCCACAAAACGTGGTCTTAGCCGTTTGACCGGCTAAGATTCTACAGCCTCACGATGTGGTACTAGACTCCTAGCAACCTCAAGAATCTCCTTTTGCTGCCACCACCAGACCATTAACATGAAGCATCAATTAACCGGGGTCTGGACCGATTAATTACTCATTAACACCTTGGGGCTTGATTCCCAATTACTTGAAAAGAAGGGAAGAATCTACATTAATTGTGGAAAATTATAGCAAACTAAGGGATAACTAAGCCCTTACGCTTTGTTAGGCTTGTGGCCCAACTAAAAACTCATACTCGTGGAAACCACGTGACAAGGACATGTGAAACATGAAATGGAAATAATAAAATGCAAATTACAAACTAGATATTTATTAATGCAAAATCTAAACAAAAACTAACTCAAATCACTCCCTATACTTAACACTCCCTACGAGGCATGAGATGAACTATTTCCCAATACAAAACTGTAGTAAACTATACCTTGTAATGCGACCAGTTGTTGTTCTACGGATCTATTTTGGGCGAGGATGAGAGAGGATGACCTCCCTGAATCGTTGACCTGCCCACACTGACTGACTAGCCCTCCTCACCACGAGGCTAGAGGGTATTCCTACGCCAGGTTTACTAAGTTTACTAGCAGGTTTAAGTTGAATAACTAATCTATGTTGTACTGAAAAACCATATGGTTGAACTCTTTTAAACTGATGGTAATTGCACAGGCATCTTAGGGAAAGGCTATTTCCGATTACATTATGGTTATTTGCACTTTGAGAAGTACTAAATGTAGGAAGGCTTTTATGACCTGTGACCCCGGGTCGCCAAATATCGCTCCGTGTCGAGGCTAGTCCCGGTAGTGATGTCACTGATGGTGACTTACTCAGTATT
>WNGS01168805.1:28760-62376 GCA_020271785.1 Procambarus virginalis
ATTACACTTAGGTAATTACACACACACATTCAAAGGTGACACCCACAGGGTCAACACTTGCAGCAGAGGAGCTCCAGCATATTTCAACAATCCTAAGTATTGTAGTACAGGTTGATGGTAGTGAGTGGTGTCCCAGAGAACATAAAGGTATAGTGCTCTTGAAAAATAGGTGAGATAACAGGAATGTGCTAAGGGAAGTGAAAAATCGGATGAGAAAAAGTTGCCCCTAGTGTTTACAGTGCAGAGAACAACATTCAAGATGGCCACTGGCAAGTGGAAAAACAAAACAGAGCTTGATTTTGAGGGATTCAATGAAGAAAGCATTGATATTAGCAGTCTACATAACAAGTTGGTAAATTTAGATAGTATAGTGAACTCTCATGTAGAAATAATTCGTAAATTGAAAGAAAGTAATGACCATTGGAATAGCAAAGTTTTATGTCTTGAGGATATAGTGAAAGACTTGCGCAAGGATAAGAATCAATTGGAAACAAAGTGCAAAGACATGGAAGAAGAAAATAGACTTAAAAATAGCTTTGGAAGAAGTTAAAGTAAATTTAAGCATAAATGACAATAGGTTAGGCAAGGAAATTCAAGAGGAGAAACAGCTTTTGTCAGCACAAATGGAGGAAGTTACACAGGGAATAGAACAGTGCAAGAAAGATATGCAACTCACCTATGCACAAGTGGCCAAGGAGAAGGAAAGAATTGAAGAAGCTGTAAAGGAAGTCAAACACTGCAGCAACCAAGATAAAACAAACATTAGGCTAGAAGTGAGAAAAGAATTGGCATCTAACCCGAAGTTGGTGCAAAACACAGTTGATCGGAGTAAGTCCCTGATCATTTTTGGTTGCAAAGAAAAGGAGATAACATCTAGGTCAGAAAGAGCTGTCGAAGAAGCTAAAGTAGTAGATAAAATTGTTGGCCTCGTAGAAGGTCTCACTACCATAGAGAATGTGTGCGACTACAGGAGAATAGGCAGGTACGTAAAAGGGAAAGATCGACCTTTGAGGATCACCCTAAACGGTGCCAAACAGATGGAAGAAGTACTAAGGAATGCTAGAAAATTGCAAAGTGATGAGGATGGGAAAGGGTGGTCGTTAAGACGAGATCTTTCAAAAGAAGACAGAGAGAAGCTGAAACTGAACCTCGCCGAGGCAAAACGTTTAAATGAGAACAGGAATGAAGAAGAAATAAATTCTTTTTTCTACAAAGTGTTAGGGGTAGGCAAACCAGTAAAGTGGTACATAAAGGCAAACCAACAAAATCAATAGAGAGAGGGGGAGTGAAGAATAAGGAGAGGGGGAACAAGTTCCTGAAGATTGCATACACCAACATAGATGGAGTGAGATCGAAGATACTGGAGTTAAGTGATGTAATACAGCTGCAGACACCAGACATTGTTGCACTCACGGAGACAAAACTTGAAGATGTTATTTTAAATGAGGTCATATTCCCAAGGGGCTACTCAATTTGGAGACGGGACAGAAAAATTAGGAAAGGCGGTGGCGTTGCTGTGCTGGTAAAAGAACACCTAAAGGTGAAGGAAATAATGACTGCCAATCCGCAAGAAGTTGACATAATAGCACTAGAGATCTGCCATGAGGATGATAAACTAATGATAATAAATGCATATAGTCCACCGCCAAGCAGCACATGGTCAAAAGAGGAGCTAGATAGTAAACGAGAAGGTCTTAATGAGAGAGATTATAGCGAGAGCGGATAACGATAGATCACGACTGTTGATAGTCGAAGACTTCAACTTGAAATCCATAGACTGGGAAGCATATGAAGCCAAAACAGAAGATTTTTGGACCTGTAGATTTGTAGACCTCATCCTGGAAACATTCTTGTATCAACATGTTAAACAAGCTACGAGGATGAGGGAAGGGGACGTTCCCTCCATGCTAGATTTGATATTTACCAGGAAGGAGGAAGAGATATTTGACATTCAGTACCTTCATCCCTTGGGTAAAAGTGACCATGTCTTTTTGGGAATAAAGTATGCAATGCGTTATAAGCTGGAAGAAAATAAAGAGGTTGAAGCAGTTGAGAAACCAGACTTCAGGAGAGGACATTATGGTGACCTAAGAAAATTTTTTAGTGAGTATAATTGGACAGACTTGATGCTAGGCAAGGAAGTGAATGAGATGTATGTCAAGTTTTGTGAAATATATGATAAAGGCACAAAAAAATTTATACCAAAACAGAGATGCAGAACTAGAAAACAGGATTGGTTCAATAGAAATTGCGAGAGGGCTAGAGACCAAAAGACACAAAATTGGAATCAATACAGGAAGAGGCCGAACCCCCAAACATACCAGCGATACAAAGATGCGAGAAACAACTACACAGCAGTGAGGAGAGAGGCAGAAAGAAATTTTGAAAAAGGGATTGCAGACAAATGTAAAACAGAACCAGGTCTATTCTATAAATTCATAAACAACAAATTGCAGGTAAAGGATAATATTCAGAGGTTGAAAATGGGAAATAGATTCACGGAAGATGAAAAGGAAATGTGTGAAACACTAAACGAAAAGTTCCAAAGTGTGTTTGTACAAAACGAAATCTTTAGGGAACCAGACACAATAAGAATTCCAGAGAACAACATAGAGCACATAGAGGTGTCTAGAGACGAAGTGGAAAAAATGCTAAAGGAGCTAGGTAAGAACAAAGCAGTTGGTCCGGATGGAGTTTCACCATGGGTTCTGAGAGAATGTGCACCTGAGCTCAGCATTCCACTTCAACTGATTTTTCAGGCATCCCTGTACTCACCTAATTGTACTCACCTAATTGTGCTTGCGGGGGTTGAGCTTTGGCTCTTTGGTCCCGCCTCTCAACTGTCAATCAACAGGTGTACAGATTCCTGAGCCTACTGGGCTCTATCATATCTACACTTGAAACTGTGTATGGAGTCAGCCTCCACCACATCACTGCCTAATGCATTCCATTTATTAACTACTCTGACACTGAAAAAATTCTTTCTAACGTCTCTGTGGCTCATCTGGGTACTAAGTTTCCACCTGTGTCCCCTTGTTCGTGTCCCACCCGTGGTGAAGAGTTTCTCTTTGTCCGCCCTGTCAATTCCCCTGAGAATTTTGTAGGTGCAGCTCCTGTGTACAGGAGCTGTAGCTGATGTGTGGAAAAAGGCTAACATAGTTCCAATCTACAAAAGTGGAAACAGGAAAGACCCCCTTAATTATAGACCGATATCATTGACAAGTGTAATAGTCAAAATATAGGAAAAAATAATTAAAACTAAATGGGTAGAACACCTGGAGGAAAACGATATAATATCGGACAGACAGTATGGTTTTCGATCTCGAAGATCCTGTGTAACGAACTTGCTCAGTTTTTATGATCGAGCCACAGAGATTTTACAAGAAAGAGATGGTTGGGTTGACTGCATCTATCTGGACCTAAAAAAGGCTTTCGACAGAGTTCCCCATAAGAAGTTGTTCTGGAAACTGGAACATATTGGAGGAGTGACAGGTAAGCTACTAACATGGATGAAAAATTTCTTAACTGACAGAAAAATGAGGAACATAATCAGAGGCAAGGTATCGGATTAGAGGAATGTCACGAGTGGAGTACCTCAGGGTTCAGTTCTTACACCGGTAATGTTCATTGTCTACATAAACGATCTACCAGTGGGAATACAGAATTACATGAACATGTTTGCTGATGATGCTAAGATAATAGGGAAGATAAAAAACCTAGATGATTGTCATGCCCTTCAAGAAGACCTGGACAAAATAAGTATTTGGAGCAACACTTGGCAAATGGAATTTAATGTGAATAAATGTCATGTTATGGAATGTGGAATTGGAGAACATGGACCCCACACAACCTATAAATTATGTGAGAAATCTTTAAAGAATTCTGATAAAGAAAAGGATCTAGGGGTGGTTTTAGATAGAAAACTGTCACCTGAGGACCACATTAAGAACATTGTGCGAGGAGCCTATGCTACACTTTCTAACTTCAGAATTGCTTTTAAATACATGGATGGAGAAATACTAAAGAAATTGTTCACGACTTTTGTTAGACCAAAGCTGGAATATGCAGCGGTTGTATGGTGTCCATATCTTAAGAAGCACATCAACAAACTGGAAAAGGTGCAACGACATGCCACTAAGTGGCTCCCAGAAATGAAGGACAAGAGCTACGAGGAGAGATTAAAGGCATTAAACATGCAAAAACTAGAAGATAGAAGAAAAAGAGGTGATATGATCACTACATTCAAAATAGTAACAGGAATCAATAAAATTGATAGGGAAGAATTCCTGAGACCCGGAACTTCAAGAACAAGAGGTCATAGATTTAAACTAACGAAACAAAGCTGCCGGAGAAATATACAAAAATTCACTTTTGTAAACAGTGTGGTAGACGGTTGGAACAAGTTAAGTGAGAAGGTGGTGGAGGCCAAGACCGTCAGTAGTTTCAAAGCGTTATATGACAAAGAGTGCTGGGGAGACGGGACACCACGAGCGTAGCTCTCATCCTGTAACTACACTTAGGTAATTACACACACACACACACACACTCACACACACACACACACACCAGTCTATATAGATAACCAGTCTATACAACAAGTTGGTAAAATTAGATACTATAGTGACCTCTCATGTAGAATTAATTAGTAAATTGAAAGAAAGTAATGACCATTTGAATAGCAAAGTTGTATGCCTTGAGGGTGTAGTGAAAGACTTGTGCAAGGATAAGATTCAATTGGAAACAAATTGCAAAGCAATGGAAGAAGAAAATAGACTTAAAAATAGCTTTGGAAGAACTTAAATTAAATTTTAACATAAATGACTACAATAGGCTAGGCAAGGAATTTCAACAGGAGACACAGCTTTTGTCACCACAGATGGAGGAAGTTACACAGGGAATAGAACAGTGCAAGAAAGATATGCAACTCACTTATGCACAAGTGGCCAAGGAGAAGGAAAAATTGGAAGAAGCAGTAAAGGAAGCCCAACACTGCAGCAACCAGGATAAAACAAACATTAGGCTAGAAGTGAGGAAAGAATTGGCATCCAACCCGAAGTTGGTGCGAAACACAGTTGATCGGAGTAAGTCCCTGATCATTTTTGGCTGCAAAGAAAAGGAGATAACATCTAGGTCAGAAAGAGCTGTAGAAGAAGCAAAAGTAGTAGATAAAATTGTTGGCCTCGTGGAAGGTCTTACAACCATAGAGAATGTGAGCGACTACAGGAAAATAGGCAGATATGTAAAAGGGAAAGATCGACCTTTGAGGATCACCCTAAATGGTGCCAAACAGATGGAAGAAGTACTAAGGAATGCTAAAAAATTACGTAATGATGAGAATGGGAAAGTGTGGTCATTAAGACGAGATCTTTCAAAAGAAAATAGAGAGAAGCTGAAACTGAACCTCGCCGAGGCAAAACGTTTAAATGAGAGCAGGAATGAAGAAGATATCAATTCTTTTTTCTACAAAGTGATAGGGGTAGGCAGACCAGTAAAGTGGTACATAAAGGCAAACCAACAAAATCATTAGAGAGTGGAGTGAAAGGGGGAGTGAAAAATAAGAAGATGGGGAACAAGTTCCTGAAGATTGCATACACCAACATAGATGGAGTAAGGTCAAAGATACTGGAGTTAAGTGATATAATACAGCTGCAGACACCATACATTGTTGCACTCACGGAGACAAAACTTGAAGATGTTATTTAAATGAGGTCATATTCCCAAGGGGCTACTCAATTTGGAGACAGGACAGAAAAATCAGGAAAGGCGGTGGCGTTGCTGTGCTGGTGAAAGAACACCTAAAGGTGAACGAAATAATGACTGACAATCCACAAGAAGTTGACATAATAGCACTAGAGATCTGCTATGAGGATGATGAACTAATGATCATAAATGCATATAGTCCACCGCTAAGCAGCACATGGTCAAAGGAGGAGCTAGATAGTAAACGAGAAGGTCTTATAACAATAATGAGAGAGATTATAGAGAGAGCGGATAACGATAGTTCACGACTGTTGATAGTCGGCCGAGGCCGAGCCGTCCCCCTAAAGCCCCGGCCGTACCAGAAAACCGGGACAGCCGTGAAAACACTAAGGAAGGGAGCCCACTGGCAGACTCTTACAACACGGCTGGAGGAACAGGCTCGAATGCCCCCGTCACTACCCCGGAAGGGGATTTCCCCGAGACTGCCCGAGTCTCAACACCATCAAACCCCGCCCTGAACCTACAGACGGTAAGGAACCGGATGCAGGCAGGAAGGGGAATCCAGGGGAAAAACAAGAACCAAAACGGGGCAGCCCCGGGGCTCCTGGGGAGTTACCACGAGAGCGTTGCCACCACCAAGGCTCAAGTGCAACGCCTCTGCTGCCCGCACCAGCTGAGCAGAACTGGGTAACCGAGCCATAACGAGCAACAAACTCGCAGGACTCTGGGTCGAAGGTGTCACCGACCCCACAGGCAGCAGACGGAGGCAAAACAGAGAGTCACCCAGAGACAAGGGGTGAGCAACCCTCAAACTCGCTGGAAGCGAGGGGGGGGGCTCTGGGGTCACATCCATCGGACCCACGCGCCCCCAGGGGTTTCCCAGGGTCCCGAGCGTTTACTATAAGAGGACTCGCGCTCAGGTATTCCCAGGCAGGGTACTGCTAACCGGCACTCAAAACTACCAAACAACTTTCTAAAAGCTGAACCCCCGGGACGTGTACACTCACGGGGACCTAGCAGGGGGTACCACCAGAAAACTCAGAACACAAGGGACACCAGGGGCAAGAACGAAGGCAGACCCCCCCACCAGGTAGATAAACAAAAAGAAAAAGAAAACCCCGCAAGAGGACAGCGTACCCAAGCGGAACAGAGCCGGCCGCTATGATTGGGAAAAGACAAGCTGCGCAGTACCCTGCGCCCCACCAGTGCAAAGCTGCCCCTTACTCTAAGGCGAACAAGGGAGACAGAACACCCGAGCACACAAAGAGCGGCCGAAAACCAAGCAGTAAATGGCCTAGCAGGGGCAGACCCCAAGGAACTTGTGGAAGGTGGCCCCAAGTCCCAAGGGCAGTACTTACAGGGCACCTAGGGAAGGGAACCCTAGGCGCATGCAGCCCGAGTACTGGAGAATCACTCCCGGCTCGGGCACCACCTAGAAAACAGACACCACACTCTAGGTGCAGTGCTGAAACAACCACTGGAGCCGGAGCACATAACCGGTGCCTATAGCATCAGCCGAAGAACTGATGGGTGGATAGCCGGCGTGGGAGGTCTGGGGCTCCACCTTCCCCCTCCCGGGGAGGGGGGAGCTGCGCAGACAGCGGCGCGGTGACGTGTGACGTCACACTAGTTTGCTTGTTTTTCTGTTTGGGAGTTCTATCCACTAGTTCAGATTTTGGTAGCAATTTTAACCAGAATAGGGGTTTGTTTTGGGGCGCTTACCTTTCTGGGTGCCTGTCCCGGTCGATGGCAGACATAGAATGCTTCCAACCACACGGGGGCTTCTATAGGCCATTGCTCCCCTTGCCTCTCTGAGGGGGCCCGGTTCTGGCCGTGGTCCCCGGTAGGCCTAAGAACTCCATACACATGACTGATGCCAAAGTCTGAAATTAGCATATCAGCCTGGGATAGCTCCGGGGAGCCGACGGGGCTCCCCCCAGAAATGCCAAAATATACTTGTTTATGCTATTATGTAGCGATGATATTATTACAGAAGACCCCTGACTGTGATAAAACTGACCAGGGTTCTGATAATAGCAGGGATTGTGGTGATATTTAGCGCTGTGCGCCATGAAGGGAGGAGTAATGCTGTGGGAGGGAGGGTGGTGGCGATGTCTTCTGTGTGTGGCCACATTTTATTGACTGCACTCAGCATACCAGCTTAGTGGTTCGCTATGGTGAACACAAATGTAGATACTTATATATAACGTGTGTATAGAGGGTATAAACAGCAAGTGAAGGTTTGGAGCGGCCATTTTCGTGAGGGCGGTGGCGTTGTCTGCACGACGCCACTGTGCAGACGACGGTGTTGTTTACTGGTTACCACGATGGTCTTTGGGCACCATACCAGTTTATTTGTACAAATATGGTGAATAAAACAAGTAGATATTTATATATAATGTGTGTATATAGCGCAATAACACCACACAGTATTGTTGGAGGAGAAATATTAGTGCATCTGGCCTTGAGGGCAGCAGCCATCAGCTGACTGTGTTAGGTCCTACGTCTTTGTGCCTTTACTCACCATACAAGCTTAGATGTACAGTTATGGTGAACAAAACATGTAAATACTTATATATAACGTCTGTATATAAGATATATAGCGTAATAACACCACACAGTATTGTTGGAGGAGAAATATTAGTGCGTCTGGCCTTGAGGGCAGCAGCCATCAGCTGACTGTGTTAGGTCCTACGTCTTTGTGCCTTTACTCACCATACAAGCTTAGATGTACAGTTATGGTGAACAAAACATGTAGATACTTATATATAACGTCTGTATATAGTGAATTATAGCAAAAACAGTATTGTGGGGGGAGAATGTGGGCGAGTCAGATGACTGGAGGGAGGGCGGGAGTGGCTGGCTGGTACACGGCGGTCACTCCTCGTTACTTTTTGACTCATAATAGCTACTTAGTGGTTCGTTATGGTGAACAAAACATGCAGATACTTATATATAACTTGTGCTTATAGTGTAATAACCGACAAAGTATTTGTTCACTGATTGATGAACATAACCGAATCAACAATATGCACGCCATATTTTTGAGTACAGCAATGATTCTCATTTTATTATATAAATATATCAAACTACACACTATTGAATAATATTACAGCAAAAAAACTGTGAAAAATCAATCAGAGACATTGAAATAATTAGGTAATTATCTCTTTGTGGCAACTCCGGCCTGACAGCTGGCGAGCAACAGACCGCCTGGGACGCATGCTGAGTCAGCGCCTATAATTTGCCAGACTTCCCTGCCTTATAGCGAGCAATATATGGCACTTACGATTTTTTTATTATTTTTCCCGTGATCAGTGAACACAAATTAACAGGTTAGGAAGAAAAAATTATTTTTTTTTTTGTTTTCAAAATGACATGCGCCTGTGGGGATGACAGGATATTAAACCCCGAGCATGTTAAGGGTTAAGAGAAGCGTCTCGCCTTGCTAACCCAAGTATAAAATATATAAAGAAACGGTGCAACTGTACTGGTATCTGCAGTACAAATATATGTCCCTATTTAAAGAAAAAATAAACTGCACCAATCACTGCCACTCCTCACACCAATGCAACAATAAGGAGAGTGATAACAGTGCTTCACATTCGACAATGTTAAATTATTTAACAGATGACGAGATAATGAACATTGGAACAAATGTACAGCTCTCTGACCTTCATATAAAATCTGCATGTGACCTCATCAAACAAACTGTGCCAAGTGTAGAAGGCCTTCATGACCCAGCGTTGTAGCGGGACCTCTCCTAGCCAGTTACAATTGGTGAATATATTCAAATTATCCAAGTTGATGGTTGTCACTGGGTCACCGTTTCCAACATTGGAGTAACTGGACAAATTAACATATACGACACCAGGCATAAATTACCATCCAAATCTACTGAAGTTATCTTGTGTGCTCTTGCTAATTGCCAGGATGATAAGCTGATATGCAATTTAATGAATGTCAATAGAAACAGGGACTCGAGTATGAGTGGGGTATATGCTGTGGCATTTGCTGCATCACTTGCAAGTGGTGTAGATCCGGTGAACCTCATATGATGTGCAGAATATGAGACAACAACTTCAAGAGAACTTTAAAGGAAAGTGTTTCATCTCATTCCCTGCAGCTCAGACACTGAGAAGAAAACGAATCATCCGGTCATGCTCGATGGAAGTGTGCTGCATTTGCAGAAAGCCAAATGATTTGAAGCTGATGGTATGCTGTGACCGTTGCAAAATTTGGCACCATGGATCATGTGTAGGTGTTACAGAATGCAATGATGATTCGTGGATTTGTTTCTTGTGCGCTAGCAAGTTGTGAATTATAATTTAAAATACTTAATTAATACATTATTATTATTATTATTATAACCTTACCAAATGCTTTGCTGAATCAAATAATGTTATTACAGTACAACCTCGATTCAACATACTATATGGGACCAACCCCAGTTCGTTGGAGCGTTGGATTCGTTGCAAGAGGTGACCTTCAGGAGGCGTTTGTGTCAGTGTCTTTTTTTTTTTTCTTGTACACAATAAAAATGCATTATCATATTACATACTATACCTATATATTACTTCTCTACTAAAAAAATACTGTAATTCATAAATTTACCTTATTGTTGAAGTTATGTCCATCTTGAAGTTTCGTGAAGTTGTGAATGCTCTACAGTAAATACGTACTGCAGTGCATTATGCCGTTAGCACTGTGTTGATTAAAAGTAGTTCTGCTGTATGTTGAGTACTACAATACAGTTTATGAAAACTATTGTACACAAAAATTACTGCAACTTTAATTTTAACACTGAGTACACACTTAAATTTAACACTTGTTCTAACCGTTCATGCTGCACACGATGTTTTTAGATGTTTGCATCAGCTTTGCTGGTGCTCGCTGATGCTGTGAGTTCAGCTGCTTCTGAGCTGGTGCTGGCTGCTGTTGTACCAGTGCTGGGTACAACTGTGCTCATGCTGGGTACAGCTGTTCTTGTGCTGGGTACGGCTGTTCTCATGCTGGGTACGGCTGTTCTCGTGCTGGGTTCGGCTGTTCTCGTGCTTGGTACGGCTGTTCTCTTGCTGGGTACGGCTGTTCTCGTGCTTGGTACAGCTGTTCTCCTGCTGGGTACGGCTGTTCTCGTGCTGGGTATGGCTGTTCTCGTGCTGGGTACGGCTGTGCTCGTGCTGGTTGATTTTCTGCTACTAGTTCTTGCAAAACATTGCTTCGTTTTTGGCATTAATAAGGCACTATTAGTAAGCCCCTGAGACATTTTGTTTTATAACCAAAGAGCTGTAGTAAAAAAATGGTCAATTCCACAATTATTCTTCCATCGGCAGATAAATGCTGTACATCAATCGCAGACAAAGCTAAGGGCACTGGGTGCATACTGTACGAACGCAGGCTAAGTCTATACGCACACCCTTCAGTTGGCTGGTGTTTAAGCCTGATCCAGTAACATAAATTTCTCTTAAATATTCGATTTACATCAAATTATATATTTTTGTGTTATGTATTTAGTTTAGCAACATTATTACGATAATAAGAGCTATAAAAAATACTTATTTTGAAACTGATTTATTTATTTCATTATTTCGAAGCCATAGGTCACTGAACTGTGGCGACGAAATCGAACAAAACACCGCCTGGTGTTGTGTTCGATTTCCAGTAACATATATTTCTCTCAAATATTCAATTTACATCAAATTATATATTTTTGGGTTACATATTTAGTTTAGCAACATTATTTCGGTAATAAGAGCTATAAAAAATACTTACTTTGGAACTAATTTATTAATTTTATTATTTCGAAGCCGTAGATCGCTGAACTGTGGCGACGAAATCGAACACAACACAACAAGCATGGTGTATGGACAGGGATTAGACCCGTCTACTCGTGCTGGAGTTGTGCTGCCAATAATGTGAACAATTTCTCAAATAGGAGATATCTACCTTATTACAGTATATTTTGGTCTTATTTAGTTTGGTTTAATTAGGATAATAAAGAGTTATTAAAACACCAGTTTTAGAAATGATTTATTAATGTGAAACGTTCAAAGCCATGGGTCACTGAACTATGACAACACAGACGAAAGTGAGTGAAACCTCACTGTAAAGGGAAGTTTACTGTACAGTATTCCCTTATCTGTCCACCCTCACTCGTCTTGTTTCATCACAGAAAATGTATAAGAAGATTTCAACATATTAGCTAGCTATTCATGCTTCAGCCTTTAAATTAATTTACAAAGATATGTGTGCCACAAATCGGTGAACGAAAATCATTGAAACTCAGTCGTTCACTTCTGTGGACCACTCTGGCTGGTGTTTGGTTAATATGCGTCACTTCTTGTGGACCATTCTGGCTGGTGTTTGGTTCATATGATTCACTTGTTGTGTGGTCCACTTGTGTGATCCAACTTGTCTTATGAAGGAATATTAATTGTAATCTGTGATAGAATGAGACAGTTTTCCACCACTGTGAACTCTGTCCCAACATCGTAAGCTTGTGGACCACTTGTGGTCCACTTGTGTGGTCCACTTGTGTGGTCCACTTGTGTGGTCCACTTGTGTGGTCCATTTGTGTGGTCCATTTGTGTGATCCATTTGTGTGATCTAACTTGTCGTATGAAGGAATTATTAATTGTAATCTGCGATGGGATGGTAAAGTTTTCTACCACTGTGAACTCTGTCCCAACATCGTAAGATTGTGGACCACTTGTGGACCACATGTGCGGTCCACTTGTGTGGTCCACTTGTGTGATCGAACTTGTCATATGAAGGAATTAATAATTGTAATCTGTGATAGAATGTGAAACTTTTCCACCAGTCTGTGAACTCTGTCTCGACGTCGTAAGCAAATCCGAACATCCCCCGCTTCGGCGAACCATTGTTCGTCGAACAGGGTGAGTAAATCCGGCCTGAAAAGTGTGCGAACTAGCCGGAGATTCGTTGAATCGGGGTACGTTGAATCGAGGTTGTACTGTACTTTCAATGTGTTACAATAGCATAATTAAGTGCTGCAAGTGTCAGGTCTTTTATATAGTCGGTATTTGTTATATTCTGTACTCTTTTTATGTTATTTAAATTTCAAATAGAAATAGTTTTTAAAGTATGTGTCTTAATAAATTTGAACTTTATATTATTTACATCAACAAATTAGATTTCGAATGTTAAAACCAATTTCAACCAATTAAAGGATTTATCCTTTATCGTTAAAAATTGTTCAAACTGAAATAAATATATAACACTGTACGGTACAGTTGTTTAATTATGTTTTGCGATTCCTTTGGAAAAGGTATTTGTGCACCAAGTACTACTAGGTCATTATGAGATATGCTGAATGTTGTCAATATACCATCTGAATACGCTTCACTTTGTGTTCATCATTAGACGTCCTAATGATTAAGGTCCCTAAAAGGACTTAATCAGACCTCAGTGGATATTTTTACTCTCCCTCTCTCTCTCTCTCTCTCAGAGCATCCCCTTATGTGTTGTATGTGGGTGCTGAAGTTCAGTCTCTTGTCTATGTATAGGTGAAGGAACTTTCCATAATTGTTATTGCTAATGTTTACTTGTAATACTGGGTATACATCCGGTGTTCTTACCCTCGACCGCGGCGAGGGTAAGCCGCGGCCGTATGGTCTGAAACCCACAAATATTTACAATGGGGGGGGGGGGGGGGAACATTTCCTCTTCTAGCACGCGCACACAAATGAACTATGTTACTTAACTGGAAGCACTCATACAACATAATTTACACGATTTCTCAGGATTATATACTTCTTACCAGCATATATACAGTATAGTACCTAGGAGGTTCTCTTCAATGATATAGCAAGTTGATATCTAAGATAATTAAAAGAACCCAAGCAAACTACTGTGGAAATGTGCAGGACAAACATATCAATTGTGACACTAGCTCTCCACATATGGCATTTGCTTAATTTAGAAACTGTACTTGTGGTCGATCTCGAAACCATTGTTGATGTGACTATGTGTTATGAATTTTGTGACTAGCTCCTCAAGATTGCAACTTGCTTAGATAAATAAACTGTGTGTTCAGTCCCTGAACCCATTATGTGATAAATTAATTAAACTAAAAACTATAGTATGGCAACGAAACCTGAACTGCATAATGTAAATAGGGATTAACCAGAAAAAGATATAGGTGAAGAATAACGCCAGGTGTTTTATTACTAACATTCTTAAGCACAACTGGCAAATACTTCGTCTGGTGATTTGTTTGGTTGAGAGTTAATATATGTTTAATAACAATAAAACAAAGAATGACTGAGACAATACTAAGGTTCAAACGCTTTACCTCCAAGAGCTTAATAAAAAATTCAAGTTATTGAACGATTTTTATTTGAATTGTTCTGCCGAAAAGATATTTAGAGAAGTTTTTTAGTGATTATGTATGTGCTGTTTAGAAGCAGCACATCTGGATGGTCTCTCTCTCTCGAGTCCTGCTGCCAGATTGGGTTAAAAAAGCAGTCCCCGTGGCATCGTGGTAAAGCACTCGTTTGTACAGTATCTACCGGGGAGAATTGACCAGGTGCCAATCCTTAACAGTAGCCTAGCTCTGTTCACCCAGCAGTGAATGGGTACACGGTTTGGAGGGTTGTATTCCAGGGTCAAAATTAGGATTAAGGACATGCCGAAATGCTATGCGTGGTAGTGACTTTACAAGAATGTAAGAACTCTTGTATATATAAATAAAATAAATAAAAAAAAACCAGCGTTGAATGTAATGAAACGCCATTTTCTGGGTGAGTCCCGGAGGCTCCCCGGAGCTATCCAGGCTGAATGGATATGTATAACTTTCTGGCATCAGTCAATGCATGGAGTTCTTGCCTACCGGGGACCACGAGCCAGAACCTGGCCCCCTCAGAGAGGCACGAGGAGCAATGGCCTATAGAGACCTCCCTTATTATTGGGAGCATTCTATGTCTGCCATCGACCGGGAAAGGCACCCAGAAAGGTAGGCGCCCCAAAACAAACCCCTATTCTGGTAAACTATTGCGACCGAAGACCGAACAGGCGAACAGAACTCCCCAAACGAAAATTAATCCTCATGACGTCATCATGTCGCCGCGCCTCCGTCTGCGCAACCCCCCCCCCTCCCCGGGGGGGAAGGGGGGAGCCCCAGACCCCACCGCCGGCGACCCAACCTTCAGTTCTTAGGCTGGATGTCAAAAACCCAAAAAAACACCGCCGACCGGTAGGGAGGGAGGGATGCCGGGGAGCCTCCGGGACTCACCCAGAAAATGGCGTTTCATTACATTCAACGCTGGTTTTCTGGGGGGAGCCCCGTCGGCTCCCCGGAGCTAACTACCCAAAGATAAGGAAACAGGGACTTACCCGGGCGGCGGGCCGTCCTCACTCCTCAATGCGAAGGCGAGACAACTGGCTGCAACCGCCGACCCAATGCAACGCAGGCCCGACTAGGCCCAGGGACATTCACCAGGTAGCGAGCGGCCAGGACCCTGTTCGATCTCCAAAAACCCCGGGCCCGAATGTCCACCCAAGACATGTTGCCAAAAACAGCCGCCAAGGCCGCAAACTTACGAACGTCGTGGGCCCGGGGAAAAACCGCAGGCTGGCTACACTTTATAACCCTGCGGACAACCTGAGAGACCCGAGCCCGAGAACAGGGAAGAAGGGAAACCGGATCAACCCAGAGCGCATCCCCGGCCACAGAAGCCGTGGCCCGCAAATAACGGCGAAGAGCCGCAACCGGACACAACACATGATGCACCCCCGGCCTGACCAACCAAGCGTCAACAACCCAAGGCCCCCTCCGAAAGGCAGCCGTCTCATTCTTCGCCAGAAAAGAGGGAGACGGCTGCAAACGAACAAAACGACCACCAGGACCGAAAGAGCAGAAACCCCGGCGCCGGAGGAGAGCATGAAGCTCGCCCACCCGACCCCCCGAGGCCAAAGCCAACAGGAAAAGAGCCTTGGAAAAACAATCCCGAACGGAAGGGGCCACCACAAACCGGGGCAGAGAGAGAAACGAAAGCACGCGGTCCAAAGACCAAGACGGCTCCGGAGGAGCGTGAGCAGGCCGGAGGTGAAACAACGCCCTAGATAACTTGCGAAACGGGGCGGAAGTAACATCCACCCCGAAAGCAAGCTGAAGCGGCTCCGCCAACGCCGCACGATACGAAGCAACAGTATTCGGCATAAGATGACGGTCCTGAAACAACCAAGAGAGAAAGGACAGAACAACCCTATCAGAGACCGAAGAACACCTACGCAGTGATAGGAAAAACCGGAAGGACCGCCAGGAAACCTCATACTGCCGCTGAGACGAAGCACGCAGGTGGGAAACCAACAACGAAGCCACCTGCGCACCATACAACGAATGATAAACCTGAGTCAAAAACTCCAGACGCGAAGACTCACGGAGAAGATGGAACCAGCCTCGTACAGGGCTGGACCGATCTGCTGAAAGAGGCGGAGCCGCGGGAAGACCCTCGGGCACGGACACCGAGCAAGCAGCGCCTGAAACCAAGGCTGGGCCGGCCACCAAGGGGCCAGAAGGACAACACGACCCTGGTAAGTCTCCAAGCGAGTCAGGACCTGGAGCAACAGCGGAACCGGGGGAAAGAGGTACAGGTAACCCCACCTCGCCCAGTCCAGCCGGAAGGCGTCGACCCCGACGGCTTCGCAGTCGGGAAAGGGCGCCACATAAACCGGGAGACGCCTCGACCACGCCGACGCGAAGAGATCCACGTCCGGAGTCCCGAACGTCTGGCACAGCCAAAGGAAGGAGTCGGCATCGACCGTCCACTCCGAAGACAGGGGACGGAACCGAGAGAGGCCGTCCGCCAGGACGTTGGACACCCCCCGGACATGAACCGCCAGGAGAGCCAAACCCCGAGAACTCAGCAGACGAGTCACCCGAAGCGACCAGCCCCAAAGAGCCAAGGACCGCATCGAACCCCCCCGGTTCAGACAATGAACCACCGGGGAGCAGTCCGAATGGAGCCGGATCGTCGATCCGCGAGCGACTCGAATCCTCCGGAGCGACATCCAAACAGCCGCGAACTCCCGCACCGTGCTGTGAGCCCAACGGAAGGACGGAGCCCACCGCCCCTGGCCGGCCTGGTGAGCACTGGTCACAAAACCCCAGCCAAGAGACGACGCGTCCGTGTACACATCGAGCGAGGGCTCGGGACGGCGCCAAGGCACCGAACCCCGAAAAACCCGAAGAGGAAGCCGGCGACGCAGCAACCGACGCAAGGCACCCGGGGGTCGAACCCAACGATCGCGAGAGAGGCGGAAGGGCCGGCTCCGAAGGAACCAAAACAGCCGACGAAGCCACACCCGACCCGGCGGGTAGACCATCATGGCAAAGTTCAGGCTTCCGCACAAACTCTCGAGCAACCGCCTCGTGACCCGGGAACTCCTCAGAAACAGGCGAAGGCGGGACCGCAGGCGCAATAGAGCCGCCGGAGGAAGAGACAAGGAAGCAGTCCGAGCGTCCCAAACCAGACCCAGCCAAGACCGAACCTGAGAGGGAGCCAGATGGGACTTCCTCCAGTTCACCAAGAACCCGAACCTGGCGAGCTGGGAAAGAACCAAATCCCTGGCGAGCAGACACTCTGACCGGCTGGGAGCCCAAACCAGCCAGTCGTCGAGATAGGCCAGAACCCGAACACCTAGCAGACGCAGGCGGGCCACCACGACCCGAGTAAGGCGTGTGAAAACGCGCGGTGCCAGATTCAACCCGAAGGGAAGACAACGAAAGCGGTAACCTTGACGCCCCACCACAAAACCTAGCCAGTCCCTGAATACCGGATGAACCGGGACGTGCCAATACGCGTCCTTGAGATCCAGGGACACCATCCAAGCGCCCCTCTCCAAGAGAAGACGGACCTGGGACAGAGTAGTCATCCGAAAGGAGGGGCACAAAACCCACGGGTTCAGACGGGACAAGTCCAGAATGAACCGGCGGTCCGCACAGTCCCGTTTCGGAACTGAAAACAGGCGGGAAACCCACCTGAGGGACGCCGTCGTTTCGACGACGCCCAAGCGAACCCACTCCGAGATGACCCGACGGAGCGCAGGAGAAGAGGCCTGCCCCGCCAGACCCGAACCCCCGAAGGAGGAAGAGCCACCCAACGCCACCACAGGCCGCGCGACACGACCCGAAAAGCCCACGAATCGTGGGACCAGGCGCGGGCAAACCGGGCGAGCCGCCCCCCCATCGCCCCGTCAACGGGGCGAACCGCGAAAGGGCCGACGCGCCTTCCGAGAACCAAGGCGACGAACAGAACGGGTCCCACCCCGTCCAGCAACAGCCAGAACCGAAGGCGCCGCCAGCCCCGAATCTGGCACCAATGGCCTACCCCGACGAAAAGACCCCTGAGCCCTGGCACGACCCTTCCGGGAAGGCCCCCCACGAGCCCCCCGGAGCAACAACAACTCCGACATAGGCCGACAACTGACCGAGGCCGCCTGCATATACCGCTCAACAGCAGACTCTGCAAACAGCAACGGGCAAAAGGGCGAGGACAAACGAAGAGCCAGGGCCCAGGCGGAATCCAAGGAGGAAGCCAGCACCGCCTGACGACACGCGAGGCGAGAAGCATAGAACCGCGAGACCGCATCACGCAGGATCGGCGCGAAGAGCTTCAACAAGGCAGACGACGCCCGCACAGCCGAGGGCAGCGCACTAGACCCAGCAGCAGCCCCAAGCGCACCCACATCCAACTCGAGCCAATCCGAGGAGAGCTCAAGGAGGGAAAAGAAACGCAGAGCTGAAGCAAGCAGGCCACGAGTCCGCAAATCCTCCGCAATCAGGGCAGCCGAAAGGGAAGGAACCCGCACGTGAAGCTGCATGACACCAACATCCCGCGGAAGGGCAGGAGCGAACAAACAAGCATTCAAAGGCTCGAAAGCGCCCCCCAGGAAAACCTGCAACGCCAAGGAAGCCTCTCGCCACTCAAGCGCACGGGACCGACAGAACGTGTGCCAAGACTCCAACGAAAAGAGAGGGCAGTCTGCCAACCAAGACGACTCCGGAACCTCATAACGAAACCAGCACGAACCTGGGGATCCGTACACAAAGGAACGAGGATCCATCAGGAAGGCATAATCCGGGTCACGCAAGAGGTAAGCCGCCAAGGCCTCCCGCACCTCCGAAGCAGAAACACGGTGAGCGGGAAACCTCCGGAAAGATGGAACCGAAGAACCCTCGGGATCACGGAACCGAACCCGGGGAGGGGTGGACACTAAATCCAATTCGTACGCGGAGGGAGCGAAAGAGAACCCCTCTCCTTGTAACACTAAGCCCCGCTCGGAGGGCAAAAAAACCCAGGCGGGGTCCAACGGGCCCCAAGGCCCCCAAGCCAACCCCTCCCCAACCCCAGGAACCTCACCTTGAGGGTCCGGGGCCGAGCCGTCCTCCTGAGCCCCCACCCCCAAAGAAAAGGCGGGGGCAGCCGAGAAAGCAGGAACAAAGGGGGTCCACTGGCCAGACCCAGAAGCTTCGGCAGAAGGACCAGGCTCGAATGCCTCCGCCGCTGCCCCAGAAGGGGAGACCCCCGAGACCGCCCGAGTCTCACAACCAACTAAACCCAGCCCCGGCTCGGAAACCCTCAGACGTTTAGGAGCCGGCAGCAAGGGGGGGGGGGGGGACCGAACGAGCAGGAGAAGGGGAAGGACTTGGAGGGGCGGACGGAACCAGTGTCGAAGCGACACCCACCCCCAAGTCCGGGTCCCTATAACCAAAACGGGGCAGTCTCGGGGCATCCGGGGCAGTGACCAACCTAGCACGTTGCAGCAACCTAAAACGAGCATGCAACGCCTCTGCTGCCGTCACCCGCATATCAGGCGCAGTAGCCTGGGTGAACTGGAGAACGTACAGACAACACACGTCGCACGACTCCGGGTCAAAACAATCACCGACCCAACAGGCAGCATGGCGGAGGCAAAACCGGTGAGTGTCCCCCGGAGACAGGGGGACAGAGCAACCGTCAAACTCGCAGGACGCGAGAGGGGACTCAGGGATCACATCCATCGGACCACGTAGCCCCCGTGGGGTTTTCCAGGGCCCTTAGCCTTGATAACACGCTAAGGGAAGCCCAGGCAGGGTACTGCTAACCGGCACCCAGAACTACCAACAAACTGCTATAAGCTGAACCCCCGGGACGTGTACACTCACGGGGGCCAAGCGGGGAGTACCACCAATAGACAAAGTGGAGAATTACCCTCAAAAACAGCGAAGGGGACCAACAGGCAGACCCCCCCACCTGGCAAAAACAAAAACAAAAGAAAAACCCCGCAAGAGGACAACGTACCCAGGCGGAACAGAGCCGGCCGCTGTAATTGGTGAAAACTAGCGCGCAGTACCCCGCGCCCCTGCCAGTGTCGAAAACTACCCCCTACCCAGAGACAAACAAGGGCAAGAAAAAAACCCAGCTGACCCCAAGGGCGGCCAAGTACCGAGCAATACACAGCACAGCGGAGGTAGATCCCAAGGAGACCCAGGGAAGATAGCCCTAAGCCCCAAGGGCAGTACTCACAGGGCACCTAGGGAAGATAGCCCTAGGCGCAAGCAGCCCGAGCACCGTAGAATAATACTCCTGGCCCACACACCACCAGAAGGGACAGCTCACACCACCAGGAACAGAACTGCAACCGCAAACTGGGGCCAGAGGCACGACCGCACCAGATCGCATCAGCCTGAGAACTGAAGGTTGGGTCGCCGGCGGTGGGGTCTGGGGCTCCCCCTTCCCCCTCCCGGGGAGGGGGGGTTGCGCAGACGGAGGTGCGGCGACATGATGACGTCATGAGGATTAATTTTCATTTGGGGAGTTCTGTTCGCCTGTTCGGTCTTCGGTCGCAATAGTTTACCAGAATAGGGGTTTGTTTTGGGGCACCTACCTTTCTGGGTGCCTTTCCCGGTCGATGGCAGACATAGAATGCTCCCAATAATAAGGGAGGTCTCTATAGGCCATTGCTCCTCGTGCCTCTCTGAGGGGGCCAGGTTCTGGCTCGTGGTCCCCGGTAGGCAAGAACTCCATGCATTGACTGATGCCAGAAAGTTATACATATCCATTCAGCCTGGATAGCTCCGGGGAGCCGACGGGGCTCCCCCCAGAAAATAGCAAATTAGGCTAGTTAGTTTTGACTGCTCTCATAAATCAACTCATCATCGTTATAGATGTTGGGCTACTAATGTTAAAGTCAATGATTGATTAGTTATCCACATATAAATGTAATACAGTATGTGTAAATGACAGCTGCGTCAAACAGCCTGGTGGACCAAACTACAAACCGGAGGAGGCCTGGTCCTCAGGGGTAATTAGCTTTGGGTAATTACACGGACCCCTTGAGTGACGTGATGAATATGGGGGGGCACAGTAAACTAAGACTCACAGGAAACTAAGACTCACAGGATGAGTATGTGGTTCAAAATATATGCAAAATACATATATATACAATATATGACAAAAATTTTTAAGTATATTTATATTTCTGAATTTCTCGTGATATATAATATATAAGGCTTATACTTAAGTTAAGAGCTGTACTTGTAGATGACATTCCCCGGTTTGGCACCTTCTTTTGAAAATTACTTGCTTGTGGCTGACATATATAATTTGACTGTCAGCCATAATTCACCTAGACATCGATCCTGCGTCATATGATGATAGAGTGCAATTAAGGTAATATTGCAACTTTATAGGAAAGCGTTAAATCATAAATATATCTTGGTTCTTATATTTGAAATATTGTTACATTCAACGTTTGAAAACAAAGTTTATATCTGTATTTTCAATAAAATATAAAACATTAATGTTTATCAACTCATCTCTGTTAGTTAGTTTAGCTCATTTATTATGCAGCCCATACCCATCTTGTGGGCGGTAGTGGAAAGGGTTACAGAGGCACATAATGGGCTGAGGGACTGACGTGCTTATCTCTGAAGCTAGACACAGATATAATGAAATAATCAATGATGGAGTCAGAGTCTGTCTCCTGTGGATTCCTTCCCATATTGGTCTCCGAATGCATGATAGAACTGATGAGTTGGCCAAGAGTTTTGCTCATAAAGAGGGAATTGATTACCAACTTGGACTGCCTTTGAGCAGCCTGAGGGCAGTAATATTCCGGGAACATGAACTAAAATTTGGAGACTTGAGGCAAAGTGAAATTCACACCAGTTACCCCATCTATCATCATTCTATTATGCAGGAGGTACCGCACGTCTATGGGTCATCCAATAATGCTAGCAGATTTCTAGAAGTTACCACTGTTAGGCTTAGGCTCGGCTACAAGTACCTCTGGGAATTTGTAACATCTGCTGATGTAGATTTGACTAAATGTAAACTCTGTCAGCAGAACTATTCGCATACTTTGCGTCATTATATAATGGAATGTGAAAAAAATCACGGAATTTAGAGGTAACACCATCAATAGTGTTCCACAAATGTGTAAGTACTTCATTCATATTACTGTGCTGCCCGAAATCTTAGCGAAGTATCCAAAATTTGCTTACTGTAAATTATGCATGCACATGACTGTAAAGCTGCCGCCCAGTTGGGTGGGTGTGGAGCACATGACTGTAAAGCTACCGCCCAGTTGGGTGGGTGTGGAGCACATGACTGTAAAGCTGCCACCCAGTTGGGTGGGTGTGGAGCACATGACTGTAAAGCTGCCGCCCAGTTGGGTGGGTGTGGAGCACATGACTGTAAAGCTGCCGCCCAGTTGGGTGGGTGTGGAGCACATGACTGTAAAGCTGCCGCCCAGTTGGGTGAGTGTGGAGCACATGACTGTAAAGCTGCCGCCCAGTTGGGTGGGTGTGGAGCACATGACTGTAAAGCTGCCGCCCAGTTGGGTGGGTGTGCAGCAAGACTAGTAACTGTGCGACTCCTCATAGATGTAAAGTGCCTTGTATAGTGACTGTTGTGAGCCTCTTGTTGAATCACTTGTGACACAAAAGATTACTGATGTGTGCATTTGTGTGGGTGATTAAATATGTATGTGTATGTATATATGTATACATATGTATATGTACATGTATGCATAAGTATGTGTACATTAATAATTTTGTAACTATCGTCAAAAGATTGTTATTTGCTTAGCTAAACGAACTAGAGGGTTCAGTTTCTGAACCAATTATGCGCCTCTGTAATCCTTTACACCACCGCCCACGGGATGGGTATTATGGGGTGCATAATAAAGAAAGAAAATGAATGGACCGAACTCCACAATTCATTTAGCTAAGCAAGTTACAATCTTGATGAGCTAGTTACAAAATTTACTATAAGTCCTCACATCATAAATGGGTTCGAGATCGACCACAAGTAGTGCATTACATAATTTATCAGTATTGTGCAGCCTGTGATCCCCGCCTGGCTGGATACTGATACCTAGGTAGTTTTCATGTGTCCAGACACCAGCGATAAGGTGGTATTATTTATTTAACTTAAGAGATATATATTTTTAAATGTTGTCACATTAACGGCTACATCTTCCTTTCTTCTGACATATAGATTTTTAAGATTAATTAAAATATATGGAAACTAATTATACAATTTATTGGCTGGTGTGCAGGGCTTCACACTCTCAGAGCTAGCCATCAAGTAACTATCAAAACGCATATATCTTCGTTTTCACTTCCGTTATATTTATGACAAAGGATTTTAAATGTAGCCTATATTTCTACCTTTCTGATGACATAAATACTTTCGTTAATTACAATATCTAGATCAAACTAACATTGATTTTCAAAAGATTGTATATTTTCCATCAATGGAGAGCATCAGCCAAGAAGCCTTCTTTAAAATATGAATATCTTTCCTCACCCAATAAGATCTAATCTCTGAATAAAACGCAAAAAATGACTTGATTGTAACCTATCCACCGCTGCCCATTGGATGGGGAAGAGGGGGTTATGTGTAGGATAATCATATGAATTGTGACACTAGCCCTCCATATATGTCAGTTACTTAAATTATAAACTGTACTTGTGGTCGGTCTCGAGCCCATTGTTGATGTGACAATGTGCATTGACTTTTGTAACTAGCTTATCAAGATTATAACTTGCTTGGCTATATGAATTGTGGGGCTCAGTCCCTGAGCCCATTAGGTGCCTCTGTAACACTCCACTATCGCCCATAGGATGGGTATGGGGTGCATAATAAATGAACTAAACTAAGCTCTGCCGTTTTGATAACATATACAATTATAAGCTTTATTTGTGAATCTCAATTAATTAAACAATATATCACAGAGCCTGTAGGGTTCAGTGAGATGAGCGAGGAGACATGGGAGATTTTACATAAGTACAGTACATGGTAGTTTAAGTAGCGAACGCATGTCAACGAATAATGAGTATATATAACAAAACTATTGTCCTATGAAGTCGATTTAACTTCCAAACATATATTTTTTAATAAATGTTAAATGTTTTCTGGCTAGTTATGTTGGATTTTATTAAAAATACGTATTCTACTTGTTAACATTATAATTTAAAATTGTGATAATTTGTGCAGAGAAGTGTGACAACTGGATATGCCAACAAACACTTTCCAAACAACGATATATCTTGGATAAGTCGCTCCACAACATTGACGCTTGGACCGTCGACTTCCTTTGATGCTACTTACAGTGGTACCTCGGAATGCGAGTGTCCCTGTATGCAAGTTTTTCGGAAGACGAGCAGGATTTCCTCGGAAATTATGTCTCAGAACGCGAGGGTTACCTCGGGACGCAAGTTTGTTGATACGCGTACAGGCCGACCTAGCGCGTGGTGGATCGGGCGATCGTCGCCCCTCCGCCCCTCAGTTTACCATTGTCTCGCGCCCAGTGACTATCCCACATCAATTCTTCACCTGGATTTTTAGTGTTTTGTCGGATTTTTGGTCATTTGACTATACAGTTTGTTATTATATATCTCTCCATGGGTCTCAAGAAAGCCATTGATAAGGTTCAACCTAAGAAAATAGCTGTGAGTAGAGGCAGTAGAGGATAGCCCTTCTTGATTAAGAAAATGTGTGAAGTATGGGAAGAACTGCAAAGTTTTGTTGAAAAAACTCACCCAGATAAAGCTGTAGCAGGCCGTTGCATTGACCTTTTAAATGGTAATGTGATATCTTACTACAGACAAGTGTTAAAATGTAGGGAAAAACAAGTGTCTTTAGAGAAATTCTTAGTAAGACAAGCAAGTCCTAGTGGTATGCAGGCAAAATGTGCCAGTGTGTGCATACCAGTGAAGTCCTCACTGCCTGATGTGATAATGGAAAGGGACTCCCCTTCCAAACAGTAACTCCTCTCCTCCTCCCCCCCCTCCTCACCATCTTCCATACGCCTACAGCATTCAAGAGCAAGGTAAGTAATAACTTGAACATAGTTTTGTAGGTTTATTTAGATGAATTAGGTATAAAAATTTAGTTTGATATGGGGTTTTTGGGGTAGTCAGGAACGGATTAATTCATTTCCCATTATTTCTTATGGGGAAATTAGCTCCAGAATACGAGTTTTCGGAATACGAGGCGTCTCCAGGAACCAATTAAACTCTTAAACTGAGGTATGCCTGTATTTACTTATTTCATAGTGAAATTATATTAGTTTGGAGTAAATATATGTTTTCTCATGTTCTGCATTCAGCACCCACATTATAGTGAGTAAATATACCATATTACTTCATTACTTAAATAATGCTAGGAGGGTTTGAGTAGCTTTGGGTCTTCAGTGGACAGAATCTCCAATAGATGGGGCGAGAGTCGCCCCATCTCTCTCGCCCGAGCAAGAGTCGAAACTTAATTTAAAATTGATATATCTTTATCCTCGAACATGATATATTTCATTTGGTGCAATCATAATAATGTTCATATCTCGGTCTTTCTGGAGGCATATAAGATTTTAGGCTTTATTAGCGTATCTTTGTTAATTATACAATGTATCGGCAAGCGCGTAGGCATCTGCACTCCATGCCCGAAAAGCTACTGAGCGCTACTATAAAAACATGTATCTTCACTTGAGCTATAAATATGTCTATTGTAATGTATTTAAAATGAAGCTCATATTTCTATCTTGCTTAAGACATATATAACATTTGTGTTTATTAACGAATTTACATGAAATAAACATTGATCTGAGAGAGTGTTGCTCTGTCGTTCAGTCTGTATGGGGTGGGAGCTCCGTAATTTTTAAAATACATGTATCTTCATTAGAACTTTAACCCTCAAACCGCGCATATCATATATAAATGATATCAGTGATAAAACCGAAACCGCGAACATCATTTGTATATGATTTCGTGTCTAGCGCTATAATTTAAACGTCCCGCATGGGATAGGGGCAGCTATAGTACAGCCACGACTGATAGTTGCCAGATGCCACCTAGAAAAAAAATCGAGCCCAACATTCTTGGGTGCGAGAGCATCAGTATTGAGCAAGCCACCAAGGCTGGCGCACGCAGCACGAGCTCACAGCACCGCTGTTCAGCTTGTGACCACAGCATCGCCTACAAATGCCATAATATAAATGATACTGCTATTATTTAGCAGTGATAGTATTACTGAAGCCCTCTGACTTTGATAAAACTGACCAGGATTCTGATAACAGCTTGATTGTGGTGATATTTAGCACTGTGCTCGATAGAGGGAGGAGTATGGCTGTGGAGGGAGGGTTGTGGGCGTCGTCTTCTGACTGTGTGTGGCCACCATTTATTGACTGCATTCACCATACCAGCTTAGTGGTTCGCTATGGTGAACACAAATGTAGATACTTACATATAACGTGTGTATAGTGTGAGATAACAGCGAGAGGAGTAGGTTGGGAGCTGCCATTTTGGTGAGGGAGGAGCGTTGTCTGCACGAGCAGACAACTTGGCATGTTGTTTACTGGTGGCCACTATGGTCTTTGGGCACCATACCAGCTTATTTGTACAAGTATGGTGAAAATATCAGGTAGTTACTTATATATAATGTGTGTATATAGCGTAATAACACCACAAACAATATTGTTGGAGGAGAAATATTAGTGCGTCTGGCCTTGAGGGTGGCCGCCGATCAGCTGACTGTGGAGTAGCTACGTCTTTCTTTTTTTTTTTTTTTTTTGAGATATATACAAGAGTTGTTACATTCTTGTACAGCCACTAGTACGCGTAGCGTTTCGGGCAGGTCCCTGGAATACGATCCCCGCCACGAAGAATCGTTTTTTCATCCAAGTACACATTTTACTGTTGCGTTAAACAGAGGTTACAGTTAAGGAATTGCGCCCAGTAAATCCTCCCCGGCCAGGATACGAACCCATGACAAAGCGCTCGCGGAACGCCAGGAGAGTGTCTTACCACTACACCACGGAGACTGCTATGAGTCTTTGTGCCTTTACTCACCATACAAGCTTAGATGTACAGTTATGGTGAACAAAACATGTAAATACGTATATATAACGTCTGTGTACAGTGAATAAATGCAAAAACAGTATTGTGGGAGGTGAATGAGGGTGAGTGAGGTGGTGTTGAGGGAGGGAGTGGCAGTGAGTGGCTCGCTGGTGTGTGGCGGTCACTCCTCGTTGCTTTTTGACTCACAAGACCAACTTAGTAGTTCGTTATGGTGAACAAAACATGCAGATACTTATATATAACCTGTGTATATAGTGTAACAACAGCAAAATTATTTGTTTATTGTTTTATGAACATAATAATTGAATCACTTATATGCACACCATAATTTTGAGTACAGCGATGGTTCACACATTTTATAATATACAGTGGCACCTCGACATACGATTGCCCCTACTTACGATAAATTCGAGTTCCGATATAAATTTCATCAAAAAATGCGACTCAACATCCGATGGTGTCGTCGACATCCGATATTTGTTGGTACACGTTCGGGTCGGCCGAGCGCGTGGTTCCCGGTCACGCGGTCCGACCTGCCTCAGTTTACTACAGCTACCCGCTTAGTGACGATCGCGCCTACAAGAAATTCCGCTTTTGTGGTGATTTTTTACATTTTGAACATTAAAGTAATTATTTTCTATCGCGCCATGAGTCCCAAGAAAGTCAGTGGTAAGGCTCAACATATGAGGTCCCATGTAAGAATGACCATAGAGCAGAAACAAGAGATCATTCGTAAATATGAAGACGGTGTGCTGGTCGGTGAACTGGCTAGGCAGTACAACAAATCTCAGTCAACGATATCCACCATACTGGTTAAGAAAAAGGACATTATGGGTGCTAAAGTGATGCATCATTACAGACAAATGTTAAATCAAATGGAAAAACAAATGTCTCTTGACAAATTTGTAGTGAGACAAACAAGCACTGAACCACAACCAGGTCCTAGTGGTATTCAGGCAAAACGTAGGAGAGAGAGTACCCCAGAGAAAACATCACTGCCTGATGTGATAATGGAAGGGGACTCCCCTTCCAAACAGTAACAACTCTCCTCCTCCCCCCTCATCACCATCTTCCATACGCCATCGAAATCCCTCCATAAAGGTAAGTGAAGTTTTGGTACTGTATTGTAGTTAGGAAAAAACATTGTATTCAGTATAAAATGTATTTTTATGTTAATATTTTGGAGGGTGGGGAACGGATTAATTCAAATCCCCTTATTTCTTATGGGAAAATTCGCTTCGACTTCCGATATTTCGACATACGATCCGTCTCTGGGAACGGATTAGCATCGTAAATCGAGGCCCCATTGTAAATATACCACAATTCACTGTATGGAATAATATTACTGCAAAAAAACTAAGAAAAATCAGAGACATTGAAATAATTAGGTAATAATATATTTGTGGCAAATGCCGTCTGACAGCTCGGGCGGAGTAGACCTCGTCTGGCGAAGGCTCTGTCAACGCCCCTTTTTTGCCACACTTCCCTACCCTACTGCGGCTAAAATATGCCACCTACTATTTTTTTGTTATTTTTTCCGTGATCAGGGAAAAAAAATAAACACTTCTATAAGACGAAAGAATTTTTTGGATTTTTTTTTTGTGCCTGTGGGTGTGAATTCCATTTAGGCCCCTAGCGGTTTGAGGGTTAAATATATCTATGGTAAAGTGTTTAAAGTGAAGCTTATACGTCTGCCTTTCTTGAGACATATAAAACATACAGTGCTTCCTCAGACTAACGAACCCCGCTCTATCGAATTCCCGGAAGAGCCGAACAAATTGAATTCGGTACCAAATGTTCAGTGGAACATACAAATGTTCGATTAAGCGAGGAATATTCGTCCAAGCGGTCACCGAGGCCGAGCGTCGGAGCTGGCTGTCATCAACTATGATTCGCCAGAGTGTAAACAGTTATATAGTGTTTTATTATCCTTACCCATTGTTTCTAGGGAGAAATGGTGATAAAATGGTGTCAGGAGGGCATTGGTGAGAGAGTTGTTGTTGAGGAGGCAAGTGGTGTCAATGGGTAGGGTTTTTTTGTTAGGGGGCAGGTGGTGTAAGTTACGTATTCTCATGGGAGGCTGGTTGTCAGCCAGCCAGCTGACAACCTGCTGAAATGGTGTCATGGGGGGCATTGGTGAGAGAGTTGTTGTCAAGAGGCAAGTGGTGTCAGTAGAGGCTGGTTGTCAGAGATAGAAGTTGTCAAGGGAAGCTGGAGTAATAATGGTGTCAGTAGATGCTGGTTGTCAGTGGTAGAAGTTGTCAAGGGAAGCTGGAGTAATAGTGGTGTCAGTAGATGCTGGTTGTCAGTGGTAGAAGTTGTCAAGGGAAGCTGGAGTAATAGTGGTGTCAGTAGATGCTGGTTGTCAGTGGTAGAAGTTGTCAAGGGAAGCTGGAGTAATAGTGGTGTCAGTAGATGCTGGTTGTCAGAGATAGAAGTTGTCAAGGGAAGCTGGAGTAATAGTGGTGTCAGTAGATGCTGGTTGTCAGAGATAGAAGTTGTCAAGGGAAGCTGGAGTAATAGTGGTGTCAGTAGAGGCTGGTTGTCAGTGGTAGAAGTTGTCAAGGGAAGCTGGAGTAATAGTGGTGTCAGTAAAGGCTGGTTGTCAGTGGTAGAAGTTGTCAAGGGAAGCTGGAGTAATAGTGGTGTCAGTAGATGCTGGTTGTCAGAGATAGAAGTTGTCAAGGGAAGCTGGAGTAATAGTGGTGTCAGTAGATGCTGGTTGTCAGAGATAGAAGTTGTCAAGGGAAGCTGGAGTAATAGTGGTGTCAGTAGAGGCTGGTTGTCAGTGGTAGAAGTTGTCAAGGGAAGCTGGAGTAATAGTGGTGTCAGTAAAGGCTGGTTGTCAGTGGTAGAAGTTGTCAAGGGAAGCTGGAGTAATAGTGGTGTCAGTAGATGCTGGTTGTCAGTGGTAGAAGTTGTCAAGGGAAGCTGGAGTAATAGTGGTGTCAGTAGAGGCTGGTAGTCAGAGATAGAAGTTGGCAAGGGAAGCTGGAGTAATAGTGGTGTCAGTAGATGCTGGTTGTCAGTGGTAGAAGATGTCAAGGGAAGCTGGAGTAATAGTGGTGTCAGTAGAGGCTGGTTGTCAGAGATAGAAGTTGTCAAGGGAAGCTGGAGTAATAGTGGTGTCAGTAGAGGCTGGTTGTCAGTGGTAGAAGTTGTCAAGGGAAGCTGGAGTAATAGTGGTGTCAGTAGAGGCTGGTTGTCAGAGATAGAAGTTGTCAAGGGAAGCTGGAGTAATAGTGGTGTCAGTAGATGCTGGTTGTCAGTGGTAGAAGTTGTCAAGGGAAGCTGGAGTAATAGTGGTGTCAGTAGAGGCTGGTTGTCAGAGATGGAAGTTGTCAAGGGAAGCTGGAGTAATAGTGGTGTCAGTAGAGGCTGGTTGTCAGTGGTAGAAGTTGTCAAGGGAACTGGAGTAATAGTGGTGATACCTGGTTGGTTGATACCTGGTTGATGGGGTTCTGGGAGTTCTTCTACTCCCCAAGCCCGGCCCGAGGCCAGGCTCGACTTGTGAGAGTTTGATCCACCAGGCTGTTGCTTGGAGCGGCCCGCAGAGCCACATACCCACCACAGCCGGCTGATCCGGGACTTCTCTTAGGAAACAGTCCAGTTTTCTCTTGAAGATGTCCACGGTTGTTCCGGCAATATTTCTTATAGTCGCTGGGAGGACGTTGAACAACCGCGGACCTCTGATGTTTATACAGTGTTCTCTGATTGTGCCTATGGCACCTCTGCTCTTCACTGGATCAATCTTGCATTTTCTTCCATATCGTTCACTCCAGTACGTTGTTATTTACTGTGTAGATTTGGGACCTGGCCCTCCAGTATTTTCCACGTGTATATTATTTGGTATCTCTCTCGTCTCCTTTCTAGAGAGTACATTTGGAGAGCTTTGAGACGATCCCAATAATTTAGGTGTTTTATCTCGTCTATGCGTGCCGTATATGTTTCTGTATTCCCTCTATTTCAGCAATCTCTCCTGCTCTGAAGGGGGAAGTGAGTACTGAGCAGTATTCGAGACGGGACACACAACGTGACTTGAAGAGTACAACCATTGTGATGGGATCCCTGGATTTGAAAGTTCTCGTAATCCATCCGATCATTTTTCTGGCTGATGCGATATTTGCTTGGTTATGCTCCCTAAACGTTAGATCGTCGGACATCATTATTCCCAAATCCTGACATGCTGTTTTTCTACTATGGGAAGATTGATTGGTTTTGTACCCTGTATTATGTTTCAGATCCTCATTTTTGCCGTACCTGAGTACCTGAAATTATCACTGTTAAACATCATATTATTTTCTGCTGCCCAATCGAAAACTTTGTTGACATCTGTTTGTAGTTTTTCAATGTCTTCAGCAGAGGTAATTTTCATGCTGATTTTTGTGTCATCTGCGAAGGATGACACGAAGCTGTGACGTGTATTTTTGTCTATATCAGATATGAGAATAAGGAACAGTAGCGGTGCAAGGACTGTACCTTGAGGTACAGAGCTTTTAACATCGCTTGGACTCGATTTTATCTGATTGACTGTTACTCTTTGTGTTCTGTTCGACAGGAAATTGAGTATCCAGCGTCCTACTTTTCCAGTTATTCCCATTGACCTCATTTTGTGAGCTATCACCCCATGGTCACATTTGTCGAAAGCCTTGCAAAGTCTGTGTATACAACATCTGCATTTTGCTTTTCTTCTAGGGCTTCTGTGATTTTGTCATAGTGTTGAGTAACTGTGACAGACAGGATCTTCCCGCTCTAAATCCATGTTGTCCTGGATTGTGCAATTCATTGTTTTCCATAAACTAGAAATTTGATTCCTAATCACTCTTCAAACACTTTTATTATGTGTGATGTTAGTGCAACTGGCCTATAATTTTTTTGCCAAGGCTTTACTCCCCCCCTTGTGCAACGGAGCTATATCTGCAGATTTAAGTGCTGCTGGTATCTCCCCTGTATCCAGGCTCTTTCTCATATTACGCTGAGTGCTCTCGCTACTGGTACTTTACATTTCTTTATGAATATTGAATTCCATGAGTCAGGCCCAGGGGCTGAGTGCATGGGCATATTGTCAATTTCTCTTTCAAAGTCTTCCGAGTTTGTGGTAATATCCGTTATATTATCTGCAGCTTGAATGTCATTCATAAGAAGCTGTCTGGGTCATCAACTTTCATGTCGTTAATTGGTGTGCTAAACATAGCCTCATACTGGCTTCTTAGAATTTCACTAATCTCTTTGTTGTCCTCTGTGTACGTACCTTCATTTGTAATAACGGTCCAATACTGGTCGAGGTTTTGGATTTTGATTTAGCGTATGTGAAAAAATATTTGGATTTTTCCTTATCTCTTGTATAGCTCTCTGTTCCAATTCCATTTCCTCAGACTCATATGATCGCTTCAACGTTTGTTCTATTTCTTCGATCTCCCTGCTTAGGCTTATTTCCTTGCTTGTGATAGTTGTGTCTGCCGAAGCATTTCCGTAATTTTTTTCCTTCTCCTGTACAGTCGTCTGCGTTCTCTTCTAGAGTGTTCCTCTTTCTGCCCCTCCTCACCGGCACGTGCTTCAAGCAGACCTTGTAAGCTTCAGCTGTCAGTTGAGCTATTCCCTGTGTGGGAGTTTTGTCGCTTAAGACCGTCTCCCATTGAATGGTTGAAAGGTCTACATTATTTTTCCCAGTCAATCCTCTTATTGTTGAAATTGAATTGATTGAATATTCCTTCTCGCTTGTTGGGTCTCTTAGATCTACTACCGTTATTTATGCTAGTTCGCACTTCAATGAGCTTATGGTCTGAGTATGAAGTATCTGAGATTGTTATGTCTCTGATTAGTTCATCATTGTTTGTGAATAACAAGTCTAGTGTGTTTTCGTTCCTAGTTGGTTCTGTAATCTGTTGATTGAGCGAGAATTGTCACAGAATCTCAAAAGTTCTCTGACCTGTGGCTGGTTATTTCCGGGTCATCATCCTGCTATGATATTGTGTTTGCCATTCTCCATCTTAGACTCGGTAAATTGAAATCTCCAAGGAAGATAATATCTGGAGCTGGGTTTGCTAGGTCATCAAGTATGTTTCTCTATTTGTGCATCTGCTCTGTGAATTCCTCAACCGTTGTATCTGGCGGTTATATATTAAAAAATAATTAGTTTTAGTTTCTCTACCTTAATTCCAAGTACCTCTACCACCTCATTAGTTGAGTTTAGTAGTTCTGTGCATACCAGGTCCTCTTTAATATACAGACCTACTCCTCCATTTGACTAGTTTTTCTATCACATCTGTATAAATTATAATTTGGAATCCAGATTTCACCATCCATGTAATCTTTTGTATGAGTTTCCGTGAATGCCCCAAATATGGAGTTTGACTCTAATAGGAGACCATTTATGAACTTGACTTTATTTCTTGACTTTGGCTTTAGACCTTGAATGTTTGCAAAAAATGAATGATTGTCCATATTGTGTGTCACTTCTGGAAGGTTTTGGTGGTTCTCCCTCCTCTCTACCCTGACCAGGTGTGTTGTTGTGGCAATGGTTTGTCCAGTTTTGGAAGTGATATTGGGGAGTGT
>WNGS01168806.1:0-10301 GCA_020271785.1 Procambarus virginalis
GATCAGAAGGAGTAAGCAAGTGAGGAGAACCAGAATGGTGGGTGTAGATGAGAGAGACGAAATTGATGAAGGAAACCCTCAAGAAGACGACCAATACTCACTTAAGCGGTCGTCTTTATGGAACGACAAATACTAACGTGGCTCTTCGACAACCACGACAGATCCGTTGGTCATTATTCACATTCACTAAATCCTCGATATTTACTCTAAACTCTAGGAAATTCTCGTTATTCCTGTACTATTAGATTACAAACTTGCACTAATGACTAGTTACTCCTAGCCCTGGTTCTTAACTACATCAGTAGTTCACGTAATTGTACTCTAGTCTATCATCCGGCGGAGTGCAGGAGTCTTGACTAAAGTCTGGAATAGTTGGGTATACTGTTATGATCACTGGTCGTAAACTCGTGTTATCTTGAAGCAGTTTACCGGTGTAGAGGTAGCCACTCATCTCCTTCAAGCGGGGAAGTTGGGTTACCCTCAAGAAGCTAACTCCAGTAAGGAGGACTAATGCTTTGTGTGTGTGTGTGTGTGTGTGTGTGTGTGTGTGTGTGTGTGTACTCACATTTGTACTCACCTATTTGTGCTTGCAGAATCGAGCATTGACTCTTGGATCCCGCCTTTCAGCCATCGGTTGTTTACAGCAATGACTCCTGTCCTATTTCCCTATCATACCTAGTCTTAAAAGTATGAATAGTATTTGCTTCCACAACCTGTTCCCCAAGTGCATTCCATTTTTTCACTACTCTCACGCTAAATGAAAACTTCCTAACATCTCTGTGACTCATCTGAGTTTCCAGTTTCCACCCATGTCCCTCGTTCGTTCTGTTATTACGTGTGAACATTTCATCTATTTCCACTTTGTCAATTCCCTGAGTATTTTATATGTCCCTATCTTATCTCCTCTCTCCCTTCTTTTCTCTAGTGTCGTAAGGTTCAGTTCCTCAGACGCTCTTCATATCCCATCCCTCGTAACTCTGGGACAAGCCTCGTCGCAAACCTCTGAACCTTCTCCAGTTTCCTATGTGTTTCTTCTTCAGGTGGGGCTCCATGATGGCGTGTGTGTGTGTGTGTGTNGCTGTCTGCTGCCGTCACCCAGGCTGCTGTCTGCTGCCGTCACCCAGATGTTGTCTGCTGCCGTCACCCAGGCTGCTGTCTGCTGCCGTCACCCAGGCTGCTGTCTGCTGCCGTCACCCAGGCTGCTGTCTGCTGCCGTCACCCAGGCTGCTGTCTGCTGCCGTCACCCAGGCTGCTGTCTGCTGCCGTCACCCAGGCTGCTGTCTGCTGCCGTCACCCAGGTGTTGTCTGCTGCCGTCACCCAGGCTGCTGTCTGCTGCCGTCACCCAGGCTGCTGTCTGCTGCCGTCACCCAGGCTGCTGTCTGCTGCCGTCACCCAGGCTGCTGTCTGCTGCCGTCACCAGGATGTTGTCTGCTGCCGTCACCCAGGCTGCTGTCTGCTGCCGTCACCCAGGCTGCTGTCTGCTGCCGTCACCCAGGATGTTGTCTGCTGCCGTCACCCAGGCTGCTGTCTGCTGCCGTCACCCAGGCTGCTGTCTGCTGCCGTCACCCAGGATGTTGTCTGCTGCCGTCACCCAGGCTGTTGTCTGCTGCCGTCACCCAGGCTGCTGTCTGCTGCCGTCACCTAGGCTGCTGTCTGCTGCCGTCACCCAGGCTGCTGTCTGCTGCCGTCACCCAGGCTGCTGTCTGCTGCCGTCACCCAGGCTGCTGTCTGCTGCCGTCACCCAGGCTACTGTCTGCTGCCGTCACCTAGGCTGCTGTCTGCTGCCGTCACCCAGGCTGCTGTCTGCTGCCGTCACCCAGGATGTTGTCTGCTGCCGTCACCCAGGATGTTGTCTGCTGCCGTCACCCAGGCTGCTGTCTGCTGCCGTCACCCAGGCTGCTGTCTGCTGCCGTCACCCAGGCTGCTGTCTGCTGCCGTCACCCAGGATGTTGTCTGCTGCCGTCACCTAGGATGTTGTCTGCTGCCGTCACCCAGGCTGCTGTCTGCTGCCGTCACCCAGGCTGCTGTCTGCTGCCGTCACCTAGGCTGCTGTCTGCTGCCGTCACCTAGGCTGCTGTCTGCTGCCGTCACCCAGGATGTTGTCTGCTGCCGTCACCCAGGCTGCTGTCTGCTGCCGTCACCCAGGCTGCTGTCTGCTGCCGTCACCCAGGCTGCTGCCTGCTGCCGTCACCCAGGCTGCTGTCTGCTGCCGTCACCCAATCTGCTGTCTGCTGCCGTCACCCAGGCTGCTGTCTGCTGCCGTCACCCAGGCTGCTGTCTGCTGCCGTCACCTAGGCTGCTGTCTGCTGCCGTCACCCAGGATGTTGTCTGCTGCCGTCACCTAGGCTGCTGTCTGCTGCCGTCACCCAGGATGTTGTCTGCTGCAGTCACCCAGGCTGCTGTCTGCTGCCGTCACCCAGGATGTTGTCTGCTGCCGTCACCCAGGCTGCTGTCTGCTGCCGTCACCCAGGATGTTGTCTGCTGCCGTCACCCAGGATGTTGTCTGCTGCCGTCACCCAGGCTGCTGTCTGCTGCCGTCACCCAGGATGTTGTCTGCTGCCGTCACCCAGGCTGCTGTCTGCTGCCGTCACCTAGGCTGCTGTCTGCTGTCGTCACCCGGGATGTTGTCTGCTGCCGTCACCTAGGCTGCTGTCTGCTGCCGTCACCCAGGATGTTGTCTGCTGCCGTCACCCAGGCTGCTGTCTGCTGCCGTCACCAGGCTGCTGTCTGCTGCCGTCACCTAGGCTGCTGTCTGCTGCCGTCACCCAGGCTGCTGTCTGCTGCCGTCACCTAGGCTGCTGTCTGCTGCCGTCACCCAGGCTGATGTCTGCTGCCGTCACCTAGGCTGCTGTCTGCTGCCGTCACCTAGGCTGCTCTCTGCTGCTAACTCCCAGGTACCTATTTATTGCAAGGTAAGATGGGCATCAGAGTGAAGGAAACTCTGCCCATTTTTGTTTCCTCCGGCGCCGGGAATCGAACCCCGGACAACAGGACTACGTATCTAGCGTGCTGTCCACACAGCCACCAGCGCCCTGTGTGTAAGTATGTGTGTGTAATCACCTATTTGTGCTTGCGGGGGTTGAGCTCTGGCTCTTTGGTCCCGCCTCTCAACCGTCAATCAACAGGTGTACAGGTTCCTGAGCCTAATGGGCTCTATCATATCTACACTTGAAACTGTGTATGGAGTCAGCCTCCACCACATCGCTTCCTAATGCATTCCATTTATCAACCACTCTGACACTAAAAAAGTTCTTTCTAATATCTCTGTGGCTCATTTGGGCACTCGGTTTCCACCTGTGTCCCCTAGTGCGTGTGCCCCTTGTGTTAAACAGCCTGTCTCTATCAACCCTGTCGATTCCCTGAGAATCTTGAATGTGGTGATCATGTCCCCCCTAACTCTTCTGTCTTCCAACGAAGTGAGGTTTAATTCCTGCAGTCGCTCCTCGTAGCTGATACCTCTCAGCTCGGGTACTAGTCTGGTGGCAAACCTTTGAACCTTTTCCAGTTTAGTCTTATGCTTGACTAGATAGGGACTCCATGCTGGAGCCGCATACTCCAGGATTGGTCTGACATATGTGGTATATAATGTTCTGAAAGATTCCTTACACAAGTTTCTAAAGGCCGTTCTTATGTTAGCCAACCTGGCATATGCTGCTGATGTTATCCTCTTGATATGAGCTTCAGGGGACAGGTCTGTGTGTGTGTGTGTGTGTGTGTGTGTGTGTGTGTGTGTGTGTGGTGTGTGTGTGTGTGTGTGTGTGTGTGTGTGTGTGTATGTGTGTGTGTGTGTGTGTGTGTGTGTGTGTGTGTGTGCGTGCGTGCGTGCGTGCGTGCGTGCGTGCGTGCGTGCGTGCGTGCGTGCATGTCTTCCTTCCACCATTTTAAGATGCTCTTCCCAACTTTAATTAAACACAAGTTAAACATTTGTTGGGCTTTACGGTTTTAATATCACAGACCGGGAACATTTGCTTGATTAAATGACGCTGAGATGTTTGTACATTTGCCTCCTGCTCCCCTTATTAATAACGCCTTCATTATAACACGTGTGTACCAAGGCTAGGTTCAGGTGGTACCAGTACTAGTTTGTGGTGGTACCAGTGCTAGTTTGTGGTGGTACCAGTACTAGTTTGTGGTGGTACCAGTGCTAGTTTGTGGTGGTACCAGTACTAGTTTGTGGTGGTACCAGTGCTAGTTTGTGGTGGTACCAGTGCTAGTTTGTGGTGGTACCAGTACTAGTTTGTGGTGGTACCAGTGCTAGTTTGTGGTGGTACTAGTACTAGTTTGTGGTGGTACCACTGCTAGTTTGTGGTGGTACCAGTGCTTGTTTGTGGTGGTACCACTGCTAGTTTGTGGTGGAACCAGTACTAGTTTGTGGTGGTACCAGTACTAGTTTGTGGTGGTACCAGTGCTAGTTTGTGGTGGTACCAGTGCTAGTTTGTGGTGGTACCAGTGCTAGTTTGTGGTGGTACTAGTACTAGTTTGTGGTGGTACCAGTACTAGTTTGTGGTGGTACCAGTGCTAGTTTGTGGTGGTACCAGTACTAGTTTGTGGTGGTACCAGTACTAGTTTGTGGTGGTACCAGTGCTAGTTTGTGGTGGTACCAGTGCTAGTTTCAGGTGGTACCAGTGTTTGTGTTTAAATAATTCTGTGTGACCAAAACTTATGATTATGATTCTGTGATACCAAACCATTGATGGGTTTTGGTGGCAGCCGAACATGTTAATAAAACACATATACTCTAATTAGACAGTACATGTCTAATTTGAGACATGTACTGTCTAATTAAACACAACATATTTAAATTAGATTAAAATAATTTAGAGTGATATACATCAGACTACAATACATTAGATTAACATATAATATATGTATAGGACGAAATTTTTTTATCCAAAATAGCAGCTGACACTTTGCCAAATTGACAGGATGATTTTATCCAAAGGACCTAACAAAGGCACGGCGTTGTTAGTGCGACACTGCACCTCGTGTCTGTCTGTTGCTTCACGTGGGCCGTGGCGCTGTTAATGTACGCTCACGTCACGTCACGCACACGCACACGCGCACACACACGCACACGCACACACACACACAACACACACACACACGCACACACACACACACACACACACACACACACACACACACACACACACACACACATAAAGGTGTTAGAAAGGCGGAGTCCAAGAGCTAATAGCTTCATTCTGCAGACACAAATAGTAAGTAAATACACACACACACACACACACACACACACACACACACACACACACACACACACACACACACACACACACACACACACACGTGCAAATAATTATCGAGGTAATTCGACTGTTGACTTGCTTAATGAAAAGTACAATTAAGTAATTACTGAACACCAAGAAAGAATATCGCACAATGCTAAAAGTAATTTACAACGCAGTCGTTACAGTTGAGGCCATGTGAATACATTTTACATTTCCTAAAGATAAAATTAAACAATATTTAACAACCGATCACTGAAGACTTGTTTATAAGAAGGGTACTTGTTGCAAACTTGTTGAATGATCAACAAGTCCTTACTTCAGGCCAGACAAGAGAGTAAATCACAATTATCTCAACTAGATAATATTTGGTGCTTGTGTGTACGTCGTTTTCTGCGTTAAATGACGTAAATACATTGTGTGTTGCTTGAAAGAAAAAAAATACAGTTCTCAGTAAGCAGCTGTAGGAACTAGTAATACAGCCGCTCGTGCTACATTCAGCCAATGTACTGTATTGCAATGAGAGGATTTATATAAACGTTTGTGAAGGAACAATGCAGGTGCAATATTGCACCAACAACTTAACTATCAGAGGAAGATATTACAGATTTAACATGTAATCATTGAGTATTTTTCTTCCAGACACTCTTGCTATGACCACTCTTATTATCACATATCACCTAATTAATCCATTTTGTCCAGCTCATCGTGAACAACAAATTCCATACCATTTTGTCATCTAAATTTGCTGGTCTGCGTCGGGCAGGACGCTGCAGGATATGCCGTTCCTCCTGTGTTTATCAGCCGCCCTCAAAGTCAACTAATTTCCTCGACTGTCAGACGTCTGATGCTATTTATGCTGAAATGACTTTGCCGGCCCGTGAGATTCAGGTATTAGCTCCACCCCTGGCGTAGTCAGCCTCCAGCATGCTGACCTCTCACACGCGGTAATGCTGACCTCTCACACGCAGTAATGCTGACCTCTCACACGCAGTAATGCTGACCTCTCACACGCAGTAATGCTGACCTCTCACACGCAGTAATGCTGACCTCTCACACGCAGTAATGCTGACCTCTCACACGCAGTAATGCTGACCTCTCACACGCAGTAATGTTGACTGTTATTGTGTGTTGTGTTGTATACAGTAATTTGTTAACTGAATGGCCCATCTAATCCCTTGAGAAGCAATGTTTCTCCTGAAATTTGTCCCATTTTTCACAGCAGGAATTTGAATTTATGGAACATCTTTGGTATTTTACGGAGGCCCGCCCGCTTTGATTGATGCAGCGACGGCGGCACTTCTTGCTGTGGTTGGAGTTCGATTCCCGACGATCCAAGTGGTGTAGCACCGTCCCTTCATTTCGTCCTCATATCCCGGGTCTTTGTCCTCATATCCCAGCTCCTTGTTCTCATATCATAGATCCTTGTTCTCATATCCTAGCTCCTTGTCCTCATATCCTAGCTTCTTGTTCTCATATCCTAGCTCCTTGTCCTCATATCCTAGCTTCTTGTCCTCATATTCCTGCTCCTTGTCCTCACATCCCAGCTCCTTGTCCTCCTATCCCAGCTCCTTGTCCTCATATCCCAGCTCCTTGTTCTCATATCCCAGCTCCTTTTTCTCATATCCCAGCTCCTTGTCCTCATATCCCAGCTCTTTGTCCTCATATCCCAGCTCCTTGTTCTCATACCCCAGCTCCTTGTCCTCATATCCCAGCTCCTTGTCCTCATATCCCAGCTCCTTGTCCTCACATCCCAGCTCCTTGTCCTCATATCCCAGCTCCTTGTTCTCATATCCCAGCTCCTTGTCCTCATATCCCAGCTCCTTGTCCTCATATCCTAGCTTCTTGTCCTCATATCCTAGCTTCTTGTCCTCATATCCCAGCTCCTTGTCCTCATATCCCAGCTCCTTGTTCTCATATCCCAGCTCCTTGTCCTCATATCCCAGCTCCTTGTCCTCATATCCTAGCTCGTTGTCCTCATATCCCAGCTCCTTGTCTTCATATCCTAGCTCCTTGTCTCATATCCTAGCTCCTTGTCCTCATATCCCAGCTCCTTGTCCTCATATCCTAGCTCCTTGTCTTCATATCCTAGCTTCTTGTCCTCATATCCTAGCTTCTTGTCCTCATAACCTAGCTCCTTGTCCTCATATCCCAGCTTCTTGTCCTCATATCCTAGCTCCTTGTCCTCATATCCTAGCTCCTTGTCTTCATATCCTAGCTTCTTGTCCTCATATCCTAGCTCCTTGTCTTCATATCCTAGCTTCTTGTCCTCATATCCTAGCTCCTTGTCCTCATATCCTAGCTCCTTGTCCTCATATCCTAGCTCCTTGTCCTCTCATAGTTCTCTTAAATTATTTCAAACACTTGCTGGTTTTACGTAAGTTATTTGGTTCATCACTTTCTTGCTTCTTGCAAACCCACCAATAATGTCACCAACAAGTCTTGTACTTAATAGTATATAAAACTAATAAAAAAATTATTTTTGAGTCAGATATACATTTTTGTTATTTACATTAATATTTCATATCTAGTTTAGGTGTTTGATTGTGGATAAAAGACAGGCGGTTAGAAGGGTGGCCTCACCCAAGTTTGCAAGACGACTCATGGGGAGTATGGGAGCCTCATAGGTCAGTCAGGGGGGGGGGGGTCACCGCTAGTGTCAAACTTTATGAAATATTGCCATTTTCAGCAACCCCCGAGATTTTCTTGAAGTCTAATATGAAGTGAGAGGTTGTGTCTCCCGTCAAGATGTGGCGCTTTATTCCCGTCGATTTCATTCTTGTTACAATGTTTCTTTGAGACAGAGAAAAACAATAACAAAATACAAAGACAAAGAGAGTGGGAGAGAGAATGGGAAAGACACGGGCTCACCATAGCCCGTGCTACTTGGAACTATGTACCAGGTAGCGAATCTTTAACAACAATGAGAAAGAGAGGGAAGGAGAAGGGGAAGAATGAAAGACGGAACAAGAGGGAAGGAGACAGAGAGAGAGGGAAGAAGATGGGAGAGGGTAAAAAAAAAAGAGAACGGGAAAGGAAGAAAGAGACCCGGGAGCAGCCGGCTACCCCATCTAGTGTGTGTGTGTGATATGTGAGACAATCAATAAGAACCAGAGGCAGGATTCGAATCCAATCACTTGGTACTGCCAAGCTAGCGCGTCCTGGACCACTACAGTTGAGTACCAAGTGCAGGGGGTTCGAATCCTACTCACAGCTCCTACTGGTTTCCTCATTAATAAACCGTACCAATGTGGTTTTATTGCGCATACATGTATAAGTATGTTGTTGAATATGACCGAAAGGGTAAGAGTAATGATTCTAACACAAATCTTCTCAATATTTCTTACGTTTTTGTTCACTGTCGAGGGAAATTGAAAAACTAACTCTCCAAAGTTTATTTCTTACACTTTATTATAGTCTGACGCCTGGGGCTGCGTTTCGCAAGGTACTCCTTACATTTTCAAAAGACAATTTTACAGTGTTGTTGTTGTTGTTGTTGTTTCAGATTTAGCTACTCAGAACGAAGTGTCCATGTAGCACGGGCTATGGTGAGCCCGTAAACACTTCGTGGGGGTCACTGAAGTGTTTGGTCTTGAAGTGGGACCCACTTCAAGACCCCGAGCCAACACAGAGACAGCATCTAATGACCCTCAACCAGGTAAACCCTAACTACGGAACATAAGCTGCCCTGTTGATACATTTAATACCCAATTAATACACAGGGTACACTACCACAGTACAATACCACAGTACACTACCACAGTACACTACCACAGTACACTACCACAGTACACTACCACAGTACACACCAAGGTACACTACCACAGTACACTACCACAGTACACACCAAGGTACACTACCACAGTACACACCAAGGTACACTACCACAGTACACACCAAGGTACACTACCACAGTACACACCAAGGTACACTACCACAGTACACACCAAGGTACACTACCACAGTACACACCAAGGTACACTACCACAGTACACACCAAGGTACACTACCACAGTACACACCAAGGTACACTACCACAGTACACACCAAGGTACACTACCACAGTACACACCAAGGTACACTACCACAGTACACACCAAGGTACACTACCACAGTACACACCAAGGTAAACTACCACAGTACACACCAAGGTACACTACCACAGTACACTACCACAGTACACACCAAGGTACACTACCACAGTACACACCAAGGTACACTACCACAGTACACACCAAGGTACACTACCACAGTACACACCAAGGTACACTACCACAGTACACACCAAGGTACACTACCACAGTACACACCAAGGTACACTACCACAGTACACACCAAGGTACACTACCACAGTACACACCAAGGTACACTACCACAGTACACACCAAGGTACACTACCACAGTACACACCAAGGTACACTACCACAGTACACACCAAGGTACACTACCACAGTACACACCAAGGTACACTACCATCATATAAAAGGTACACTACCACAGTACACACCAAGGTACACTACCACAGTACACACCAAGGTACACTACCACAGTACACACCAAGGTACACTACCATCATATAAAAGGTACACTACCACAGTACACACCAAGGTACACTACCACAGTACACACCAAGGTACACTACCACAGTACAACAATACACTAACACTACAGGCACCACACTGTCGTTTGGCCCAGACAGCAATCATGATAATTGTCGGTTATTTCCTCAGATTTCCTCCGATGTGAGAAATTAATTTCCGCGGGAAATTAATTAATTGACGAGCGTTGGCGTAGTATTAACTATTAAGAGAGTATTTATATACACGTGAATGGACACGTGTTGCCTCTATATATATAAATAACATCCACTACGGGCTCACCATAGCCCGTGCTACTTGGAACTTCTTGTTCCAGGTAGCGAATCTTTGAAAACAACAACAACTCTCTGTCTCTCTCTCTCTCTCTCTCTCTCTCTCTCTCTCTCTCTCTCTCTCTGTATATATATATATATATATATATATATATATATATATATATATATATATATATATATA
>WNGS01168807.1:33292-47345 GCA_020271785.1 Procambarus virginalis
CCTAACCTAACCTATGCCTATATATGCACAGTATGCTATTAATATTAATTATATTTCAGAAAATTCCTATTTTGAATGAACAGCATGTAAAAATTGATGAATGTGTCTTGGGGTCGACCGCTGGATGTAATGGACTGGAGTCGAGGACGGGTGTGTAGCCACCGGTTGTCTAACGTTATGACTCCTCACCTACTTTCCTATTATATCTGCTTTTAAAGTTATGAATTGAGTTCGCTTCCACAACCTGCTCTTTTAGATCATTCCATTTTCACTACTCTCAGCTAGAAGAAAACTTATTAACATTGGTGACTCGTCCGAGTCTCAAGCTTTATCCATACCTCTTGTTGCAGTGGATTCATTGTGAACATTTCATTCTTTTCCATTTTGTCAATCCCCCAGTATTTTATACGTCTCTGTTTGTCTCTCTGTGTCTGTCTTTCTCTCTGTATCTCTCTCTGTATCTTTTCTGTCTGTCTGTCGCTCTCGCTCTCTCGCCTCTCTCTCTCTCCTCTCCTCTCTTCTCGCTCTCTCCTCCATCTCTCGCTCTCTCTCTCTCTCTCTCTCCTCTCTGTCTCTTCTCACTTTTCTAGACACTATTGCTCTCTAGGGTGGGATATTGATCCAAACTAACAGCCCCATCCAAACCTGGAGACACTGCTGACCTGGAAATATGTAGAGATCTTTTACTGCCCAAATCCATTCAATAACTCATCTAAATTAATGGCCACATTTATCATTGTCGATCTGTATTCACTTAAGGCACAGGCGAGAGAGATCCATAATCTTTTAAGCTTGAAAAATATTAGAGGGACTAGTTCCAAATCTGCACACGGAAATAACTCCTTACGAGACTGATGCATGACAGGAATGCAAAACAGCCTTGTTGAAAAGCAGATGTGCAAAAGGTACGTTATGCGACTTTATATCAACATTAGAACCCAAGATCCTTCACACACTCCCTCTAAACATATTAATAAACGGCATACCCAGCCCACCCTCACGGTGTTCAGAATGAAATTTGATATACAGGTCCAAACGATATCTGATCAACTGGACTGTGATACATACGTCAGGCTGCGAGCAGCGACGGCTAACAGCCTGCCTGACCTGACCACCAACTAGGAGACAGAACACGGAACATTGGGTATTATTGGATAAATGAGAGGGGAGAATGGAAGTAACTGCAAAGGACCTATTGCCCATACTTCCTCTTGATGCTTCATATTGGTACGGAGTCTTGAAGTGGGTAGAATATAGTTTGTGCATTAATTGCTGTTGATTCTGTCTGTGTTGGTCAAAAGTTTGCTCACCTCATCCAAAACTGTTGCAACATATCACCTCACCCAAATGCGAGTATATAAGACAAGCTGTTTAAGTGTTAGCATAAGTAAAACTCTATTTAGTGTTTTCAGGTTACAGTTGTGTGTGTGTAAACTAAAGTCTTTGAAATGTATAAGTTATTACGAACCGTTCAAGCGTTGCGTCAGACTAGAAATAAAATGAATTTTGGAGAATAGATTTTTCAATTACAGCGACTGTAAAAAAAACCTAAGAAATATTGAGAAAATTCGTGTTAAAATTATTAATCTTATTTTTCGGCCATATTTAACAACATATGTTTACGAGAAAGACTGCTACCCAATATATATATATATATATATATAATATATAATATATATATAACTCAGTTTTAAGTTGCATATATGCCTGGGACCGTTCAGGCTTGTTCGCATATATATATATATATATATATGAATGAAAACTCACACCCCCAGAAGTGACTCGAACCCATACTCCCAGGAGCAACGCAACTGGTATGTACAAGACGCCTTAAACACTTGACCATCACCACTTGACCATCATTCGCATATAGTCCTGGGGACCATTCAGGCTTGTTCGCATATATATATATATATATATATATATATATATATATATATATATATATATATATATATATATATATATATATATACTAAACCTGAAGACAGCACACTCCTAGGGGCTCCCCTGGGGTTTAAAGCCATCGATGAGGTCCTTGATAAGAAAATCGCCGACCTTAAGAGGATGGATGGGAGGACTGAGGATATTGATGCTCATGATGCACTCTACCTCATCACCAGATGTCTGTCCCTCCCCAGGTTAACCTACTTTCTGAGGTGTTCACCATCTTACAGTAGCCAAAAACTAAGTGAGTATGACCGGTTACTGAAATCAATGCTAGAAAAAGCCCTTAACCTCTCATGATGACCTACAGTGGAAACAAGCCTCTCTTCCCGTAAGACTTGGGGGCCTCGGAGTTCGAACAGCAACGCAAATCGCTGTTCCAGCCTTCCTGTCCTCCTTATCAACATCCGACGACCTTGTGAAGGAAATTCTACCTGCCCACTTACATCAGCTGGCAGGTGTACATGATCCCAATTTTACACGCTGTGCCACAGAGTGGGCCTCTCGTGCAGGCCCATCACCTCAACCACCATCCCCAAAAGCCCACAAGCAATCCAGCTGGGATGGCCCCATTGTAGACCAAGTTGCTGCAGAGTGCCTGGGTGCTGCAACAACACAATACAACATTGCTCGCCTCACAGCAGTAGCAGCCCCACATGCAGGGGATTTCCTGCTAGCAACCCCAATGTCGGCAACTGGCACGCGTCTCACACCACACGCCCTCCGAATTGCTGTGGCCCTCCGCCTTGCTGCCCCAATCCACACCAGATATAGGTGTATTTGCGGCGAGGTGGTGGCTGACAGGTACGGCCACCATGGCCTACTCTGCCAAAGCACAGGAGGATGGCACTCGAGGCACAGTGAAGTTACGACATCATCAAGAGGAGCCTCACCACAGCTGGATGCCCAGCTGAAAGAGAGCCCCGTTACCTAACGCCCCGTAACTCTGATGCTCCTATTGGTCGCCCGGATGGTATCACAGTGAACCCCTGGAAGAATGGCAAGTAGTTGGTATGGGACTACACGTGCGTATCAACCCTGGCTAACACCTACATTGACCACAGTGTTGCACAACCAGGTGGCGCTGCCACCCACAGGGAAGCAGCCAAATCCCGTAAGTATAGAGAACTGGATCACCACTACAATTTTGTCCCCATTGCTTCTGAGACACTCGGCGCCTGGGGTAAAAGTGCTACCAGTTTTTTGAAGGAACTGGGTTCTAGGCTCATTGAAACAACAAGGGACCCTAGAGCTGCCAGCTTTTTTTTTCCAGCGCCTCAGCGTGGCGATACAGAGGGGAAATGCGCACTGCATCCAGGGTTCCTGCCCGCCATCTGAGGAGCTGGAGGAACTCGACAACCTATGATAACCATCTTTGTAACCTATATGTAACTCCTTTTTTGTAACAAAGTTCAAATAAAGCAAATATATATGTGTACATACAAAAGAATGGGGGTGGTAGGAGAAGAAAATATTAGTGTTGAGTGAGAAACCACAAGGTCTCCTCTGAATACGTTTTTTTTCTTCTCCGAGGCAATGGGTCCCCACATTGCCACCAGAGGTGGTACCCTTATATATATATATATATATATATATATATATATATATATATATATATATATATATATATATATATATATATATAATCTTGAGGTTATCTTGAGATGATTTCGGGTCTTAGAGTCCCCGCGGCCCGGTCCTCGACCAAGCCTCCTTTGTGTTACACATCCCAAGGAAGCAGCCCGTAGCAGCTAACTCCCAGGAATCTATTAAACTCTACCCATTTGTTTCCGCTTTCACCGGGGATCGAACCGGTGGTATAGAACCATATAGACACACACATCACAATCAATCAACATATTACTGAACATTGAGTAATAAACATACACAATTCATTCTTTACACGTGCACTATGTTACCAGACGTACACAAATATATATATACTCAAATACTTTTATACTTCAGACTTCAAACAATTCAACAAAAGGTTTTAATCTTGGTGCAAAATTCTTATCTCTCTCCAGAATATCAACCTTAACGTTGTGACACATCCAGGCTATTTGGTCAACAGTCCTTATCTCAGTGTTTCTATATACATTAATCAAGGGACAATCCAGAACATAATGGGTGAGGGTGTGAGACCTTAACATACCACATACTTTACACTTGGTGTCATCATCATTAACACCTGTTCCATATTCCCAGTAATATTTGTACCAAAGTCTGAGCCGCATGTGCACAGAGTCATTCCAAGCGTTTCTCCTTTTACCATAAGTGAAATGTTGGTGTTTTGACTCACACACATGTAGTGTTGCACGGTTTGGCTTCTCTCATACATTATACCTCTCCTTCCCACTTCTGTCTGTGCCTGATTATTTATAATTTTGCTTCTTATTTGTCTCATTGTGAAAACAAATTCAATGTCAACTTGTGGTTTAGATGTGGCGCGTTTGGCCAGGTGATCCGCCACGTCGTTGAGCACTAGTCCAACATGAGATGGAATCCACATGAGTTTCCTTTTTAGACCATTTAGACATCTCATATATCATTTTCTTACAATCCTCAACTATGGACATGAAGACTGGGTTTCGACTGTTTAAGGAATCAAGTGCTCCTCGGCTATCGACAAATACAAAAACCCACATTGTCGTCTTGACGCACTTCCTCCAAACACGCCAGAATGGGCTGCAGTTCAGCTTGTGTGGATGATATATAATTACTAAGTCGAAGTACAATTTTCCCGTCCAGTTCCAAACCCAGTATATTCCCTTATTAGTACACCACACCCTACCCTGCCATCCTCCGCCACCGACCCGTCACAATATACATGTAAACTGTTGCCTCTTGGTAACCCAGATATCCACATAGTTACAACAAGTACCGTCTAAGGTGGATGGGGATGGGCTGCAGGTGGATGGGCTGGCACACGACAGTCTTCCTCTCACTTAAGAAGGAAGACGTTCTGCGACGATATGCCGTCTTCACCTGTCTTAGCACCGTCGGTAAATTTGCTTCATGTTGGTCTCCAGGGCAATGCCTAAGTGGTTTATACATAGTCAAGGCCAGAGGTATTAGAGTCTTTGAAGGCATTTGCTGCCTTCAAAGCTACTTCCTCAGAGTCCACACCTCTTCTCCCCCTCCCCCTCCCTACCGTATTGTCCCTTTGTCTTCTTGTTATCTCATATTCCTTGAGGAATGTGACATTTATCATCATTCCGGTTAGTTTTATTTCTACTACTACATCCAGCTCCTTCCTTCTCAACCGACTCAACACTATTTATATTAGTGTACCAGACAAAGGCATACGGTGCAGAAAATGTAGATGTCTTGGTGGTTCTTAAAGGCAGAGAGGCAATGTATTAGGTGAGAGGAAGTGTAGCAGCGGCGGCTCTAAGATACCGGTGTGTGGCTGCTGGTCCCTGGACGAGCCCTCCTCAAGAAGTGGAGGGGCGTGCTCGAGGGTGCGTGCTCCCGGAGTGGGGGTGGCAGGGGGTTGTGGGAGGGAAGCACGGAGAGTCTGGGAGGAAGGGCTGCCTTCTATCTGGGAGTGTAGGGTGGGAGAGTTTGGAAGTCACTGACAGCCAACGGGAGAAGGATGAGCGGTCATAAGTGGAGATTAATAGGAATCAAAGTTCGCGTCAACGACAATAAACAAAGCAAAAACAGGTTTAGGAAAACTGGGGAGATTCCGTACCCTAGCACGGACATACACCTACACTGAATTAAGTCCGGCCATGTCTCCAATATTCTCCAGTATCACTACACACCTCAAAAAACCCCACATGGAAAACCTAGAAGCAATGCAACATATGGCGCTAGAAAGAGCCGCAAAGCCCCGTCCACCATATGACCAGACAATCCAGGAGCTCCATAAACGTCTAAACATACAACCACTGAACATCAGCCTACAACAGCAAGTCACCTGGGACAATTTTTGAACGAGTGATTCAAAATCTAATGTCCCGTTTTGTGGAGAACAATGAACTTCACAACCCAGAACAATATGGATTTAAAGCGAGAAGATCCTGTCTTTCACAATTACTGAACCACTATGACATAGAAACATTAGAAGAAAAGCAAAATGCAGATGTTGTATACACAGACTTTACAAAGGCATTCGGCTATAGAGGCCGTGTGACCATGGATTGAAACCCCCATAAAATGAGATCAATAGGAATAATGTTTAAAGTAGACCGTTGAATTTGAAATTTTCTATCTGATTTCAAACCTCATCATCCATTATATATTTAATGTTTCACAACTTACAATAATCTATTGAAACTTTTATCATCATGCAGATCTCACATTTAACATGACATAATCTATTGCATATCTAACCCCCACATGCAGCATGAAAATCGTATCTTCAACAGCCTAATTGTTCTTAATAGCACCCATTTTCTAACAGCCTAATCTGAATTGTCACCGTAATCTTACTACCGGGCCTCTGATTTCTCTTCAAGGAGCAACTACCTTCAACATTTGTATCTCGTCACCAACTCCCTATTCTAACGCGTCAATTTGAATATGCAAATTTCGCTTTTAGTCCGCCAATTTCTCTTTTAAAAACACTAATTTTAAGCTTAGTGCCGTAATCAATACTAACGCTGAAACCTGCCTTTGCCCGCCCGGCTGCCACTGCCCGCCCTGTAACTGAATGGGAATTAAATCATGCACTAAAGGTGGGCAAATCAACTGCTCCTGGAGAGGACGGTATTACTTACAGTTTACTGAGATTAGTCTCACAAGTACCAGATAATCCACTGTTAGTGTTGTACAGAATGAGTTTAAGTGAAGGAGTATTACCTGATGCTTGGACACAGTGTCAATGTTCCCATCCCCAAACCACACTCAGATAATTATAGACCCATATCTCTAACATCGTGTGTCTGTAAAGTGCTTGAACGTATTGTTCTTAACCGATTCATGTATCGTATACAGGGGCACCTGTCACCTCAACTGTTTGGATTCATGCCTGGGCTCAGTACACAACACTGTTTTGCTGAGTACTTCACACATATTGAAGCTTCCTCTCAAACAGTCTTTATCGACCTAGCAGCAGCTTTTGATACAGCAAACATGGAAATCATACTAGAACAGCTTGCCGAGCTGGGAACACAAGGAAAATTACTGAAATGGATAAAGGGCTATTTGTCTAATCGAACAGCATATGTTTTGTTTAATGGTGTTAAAAGCACAGAGAGCAAACACTTTGAACTGGGAACTCCACAAGGAGGGGTCCTCAGCCCCTTGTTGTTCAACGTTCTGATGCATAAACTTATTAAAGATCTTCCAACTAATAATGAAGACACTGTCATTTGTTATGCTGATGATATATGTTTACAGGCTGCCTCCGAGCCTAGAATGCAAGTTCTGCTAGATGCTTTTGCTACTAGAGCTGAGGAATGTGGCCTCCTTATCTCTGTACAGAAAACTCGTGCCCTCATTCCATGTGGTATTCCACCAGCCAATTATCATATAGATGGGCGAGCACTTGAGAACTGCGAGTCTTACAGATACCTTGGTGTCCCCATTAACGACCCTGGGTACCTTTCTTCTCTCAAGAGGAGACTGTGGGAGAGATTAAAGCCCTTGCGGGTCCTTGTTGGTGTCAATCATGGAATTAACGTGAGACTTGCTAGAATGTTTTATGTATCATTTATACGCTCTGTGATTGACTACAATGCTCTACATCTCACACTGTATACTGACAAAGAGCTGAAATCTCTTGAAACCTTGCAAAATGAAGCTATGCGTCTCATCCTTGGGGCTCCAAAGTCCACGAGAATAGTTAATATGAGAGCAGAGTTAAAATTACCTACCATAAGTGAGAGAATTTTGTCTATTAGCACAGTTTTCGGCGTGAAGGCATTGAGTAGATCTAGGCAACACATGAAGTTTCAAGCTAAACTTTCTAATATGCTGCACTCACCTGAGGTCTATAGAAGAAGAACGAAATCTGATTATGTATTTTGGTTCTACAAGGTAGCCAACTCCATCAAAATATTAAATATGTACCCAACTCAATTAATGATTAATCAACCAATTACTCCATGGGATAACTGGGATTTATCAGTTGATTTTGTAAATGCGCCCAAGAAAGATAGTGTGCACTCTACATTATTAAAACAGTTAACACTGAAAAGCATCACTGAAAGTACTCAGAGTATGGGTAACGATGTGTATCAGTGCTATACCGACGGCTCTGTAGAAGAAGGTGGACGATGTACCGGATGTGCATGTAATATATTTGAACAATCTTCTCTCGTACATACAGCAATGAAGCGCGTCAATGACTGGGCAAGTACAACTCAAACCGAACTTGCAGGCATATACCTTGCCACTGAATTTTTAAAAGACAAAGGCAGTGGACTTATATACTGTGACTCGCAGAGTGCACTCCTGGCATTGAACGCACATAGTAGTGACACCCAGAAAATAGTCAGTGATATTCGAATGAATGTTTTAGCTGCTAAAGAAAACAGATTTGAAATTAAATTCCTATGGATACCATCACATGTTGGCATCTCAAGGCATGACACTGTTGATATGCTTGCAAAGACAGCCTGTAGAAAACCAGTGGTAGAAATTGATATGGGTGTTTCATTAGCAGTGACAAAGAGAATACTTAAACAAATATCTAATGAAGATCTCACCGACCTAACAAATTCACAAAGACCTGAAAGTTGTAGCATTAAATATTATGATAGATATCGTGAGGAGACATTCACATATGGGACTAATAGAACAAGAACCCGGCAATGTGATGTTATAGTGGCCAGAATACGCCTGGGATATAGACGTATCTGGCAGCTTTCTCAAAACCCAAATGTCGAGTACACAATGTGTCAACTTTGTGAAAGAGAAAACATGCACTCTCTTGAACATTATATTGTAGAATGTCCCATATTGACTGACTTTCGCCCCCTGGGCTAAGGTATGCTGAACTGTGTAATTACTATATGAGTACTGGAACACTTGATGATATATTGGACTTGTACCCAAGATTACCATGTAATGTATCAATTATACAATGTATGTGATGTAACTATATAACCTGAGCTTGTAAAAGCACCTTAATCACCTTCAGTGATTAAGTGCTTAATTGCACACTAGTTTCTCTGTCAGCTATCTCACCCTGTCAGAGTAAAGAGACAAATGTATGTGAATGCATGTGTGTGTATATATGCATGTATATATGTATATGTACGTATATGTGTGTGTGTGTGTGTATGTATGTATGTGTATAAAGTACATATGGAAGCTGATCACAATTGCATTTCACCTTTGTAAATGCACATTAATGACACTTCGATCACTTTATGTAGGGCATACGTAAATCTGTGTATCCATGTATTTACGTATGTAGGTTAGCTTAGCATTTTAAAAGTACCGAATCACCTTCTGTGGTTAATTGTTCAATAAATCCCTGAACTATATGTTTAACTGATCTCTAACCCTGTCCATGGAGGACAGAAGAAAATGTATATATGCTGGTTAGCATTGTAATGTGTGGCCACGTCTGTGGTAGAAAATAATAAAATAAAAAAATAAAACTGCCCGCCCGGCCGCCACTGCCTAGTCCTCCCACCTGTCCTCTTAAAAATAACGTCGCTTTTGGCCTGTTGCCCGTAAGGCCGAAAGTGGACGTAATTTGAAAATGAAAAAAAAAATGGGATTTTTTTTCAACAACAGTAAGTTAAGGGTCCTCTGATAGGTTAGGTGGGCAGGAAATTCTCAGAAAGTTTCAAAACGTTATGAAAAACGTTAATTGTAAGTTTCCTTTTCTAACCTTGCCGAGTAAGCCGGACGACTCAAACAGAAAACGGGACAGTACGTCACTTTTGTGAGTCGATTTCATTTCAAATTACGTCCAAATTTGGCCGTAGCGCGCATACCAGCCAAAAGTGACGTTATTTTTAAGAGGACGGGTAATTTCACCACCAGCTCTTCCGTCCACACCAAAAGATGCAACCCATCCTCCGAATTGACAATACGGTTTAATACTGTGTAATAAGTAGATTTCCTTACTGTCATACATAGTGCATAATTGCACTTATTGGGCTGTTACATTTACCTCCCCATTTGTTCTCCTCGCTTTCTGTTAAGACTCAGAATATTAGGATGAAGTTTTCCAGTTCAATTAGCTATACACAAGTTTTAAATATCAGGAATTTCTTTTTCAGTTTTATTAAACAATAAAGATTCTATACAAAATTTGAAAATATCTTGAGTTACTTTACAATTTATTGACATATTTTAGTTTTGTTTTATGAGTTTTATAAAACTGTTGTATCAATATAGCTATAGGTTAAGTACTAATTGTAATTAAGAAGCAATAAAATGCTTATCTTCAAACTCTAAGAAGGTTAGGTTGGGTCGTGGTTTTCTATTCAGCTTTTCAGGTAAACTCAAATATTCACAATATATTTGACAGGACGGTTTAATACTAAATGAAAATAAGTACAATGCCTGACTGCTATGAAAAGTACATAACTGCACTTACTTGTGCTGTTACATTTACCTCCCCATTTTTGAAGGACGGGCTGAAAGATGCGTCTCCCACGATACCCAAGTAATGATTGGATTACCCGCTCCCCCCTAATCAACACAGTAAAATAACAACGTACTGGAGTGAACGATATGGAAGAAAATGCAGGATTGGACCAGTGAAGAGCAGAGGTGCCATAGGCACAATCAGAGAACACTGTATAAACATCAGAGGTCCGCGGTTGTTCAACGTCCTCCCAGCGACTATAAGAAATATTGCCGGAACAACCGTGGACATCTTCAAGAGAAAACTGGACTGTTTTCTAAGAGAAGTTCCGGATCAGCCGGGCTGTGGTGGGTATGTGGGCCTGCGAGCCGCTCCAAGCAACAGCCTAGTGGACCAAACTCTCACAAGTCGAACCTGGCCTCGGGCCGGGCTTGGGGAAAACTCCAAGAACCCCATCAAGCAGGTATCAAGCACGTTCCCCCAACTGAGGCACTCACGTCCCAACAACTGCCCTGAACGCATTCACTACTCATCTCTTATTCATGAACTTGTCTCCTTCATCCAGCACCCGTGCATGTTCCTCACCCTGGCCTCAGGTCACACCACCCCACTATAACTGAGCGGGTCACCCGACCTACTGCACATTTAACCTATCACCTTCACGCCACATTCACCACCGTCTGTCTGTACTCACCTAGTTGTGCTTGCAGGGGGGTTGAGCTCTGGCTCTTTCGGCCCGCCTCTCAACTGTCGATCAACTGTTGCTAACTATTAATTTTATTATTTTTTCACACACACACACACACACATACGCACACTGGAAGCAGCCCGTAGCAGCTGTCTAACTCCCAGGAACCCTTTTACTGCTAAGTGAACAGACGCATTAGGGTGAAAGAAACTCTGCCCACTTATTTTCCGCCATCGCCTAGGATCGAACCCGCGTCACAGGATAACGAGTACCGCGCGCTGTCCACTCAGCTCTACCAGAACCCCTATTGTCTGGAGCGTGCGTGCGTGCGTGCGTGCGTGCATGTGTGCATGTGTGTGTGTGTGTGTGTGTGTGTGTGTGTGTGTGTGTGTTTCATGTTCATGTCTCACATTCATCACTGTTAACACCAAGCATCATGCCTCACATTCATCACTGTTAACACCAAGCATCATGCCTCACATTCATCACTGTTAACACCAAGCATCATGCCTCACATTCATCACTGTTAACACCACGCATCATGCCTCACATTCATCACTGTTAACACCAAGCATCATGCCTCACATTCATCACTGTTAACACCAAGCATCATGCCTCACATTCATCACTGTTAACACCAAGCATCATGCCTCACATTCATCACTGTTAACACCAAGCATCATGTCTCACATTCATCACTGTTAACACCAAGCATCATGCCTCACATTCATCACTGTTAACACCAAGCATCATGCCTCACATTCATCACTGTTAACACCAAGCATCATGCCTCACATTCATCACTGTTAACACCAAGCATCATGCCTCACATTCATGACTGTTAACACCAAGCATCATGCCTCACATTCATCACTGTTAACACCAAGCATCATGCCTCACATTCATCACTGTTAACACCAAGCATCATGCCTCACATTCATCACTGTTAACACCAAGCATCATGCCTCACATTCATCACTGTTAACACCAAGCATCATGTCTCACATTCATCACTGTTAACACCAAGCATCATGCCTCACATTCATCACTGTTAACACCAAGCATCATGCCTCACATTCTCACTGTTTAACAACCACTCATCATGCCTCACATTCATCACTGTTAACACCAAGTATCATGCCTCACATTCATCACTGTTAACACCAAGCATCATGCCTCACATTCATCACTGTTAACAACCAAGCATCATTGCATCAACAATGGTTAACTCCTCAAAACTGCAGGCAGTACTGGAGCACGTTATGAAGGGTGGCCTTCATCTAACACCTGCAGTGACAGCCAAGTGGTCGTCCTCTGGTGGAGAACCGTCCCCAACACAGCTCCCCAACATTACCCAACACAGCCCCCAACATTACCCAACACAGCCTCCAACATTACCCAACACAGCACCCCAACATTACCCACCACAGCCCCCAACATTACCCAACACAGCCCCCAACATTACCCAACACAGCACCCAACATTACCCAACACGCTCCCCAACATACCCAACACAGCTCCCCACATTATCCAACACACCCCCAACATCACACCCACACAGCGCCCCAACATTACCCAACACAGACCCCCAACATTACCCAACACAGCTCCCCAACATTACCCAACACAGCCCCCACATTACCCAACACAGCCCCCAACATTACCCAACACAGCCCCCAACATTACCCAACACAGCACCCCAACATATTCCACCACAGCCCCCAACATTACCCAACACAGACCCCCAACATTACCCAACACAGCTCCCCAACATACCAACACAGCCCCCAACATTACCCACACAGCCCCCCAACATTCAAACTACCAACACAGCCCCCAACATACCCAACACAGCCCCCAACATTACCAAACAATGACCCCCAACATTACCCAACACAGACCCCCAACCATTACCACACATGCCACACCACGTTACCACAACACAGACCCCCAACATTCAAACACAGACCCACCAATCATTACCCAATCACTAGCCCCCAACATTACCAACACAGCCCCAAACATTACCCAACACAGCCGCCCAACATACCCAACATCCCCCAACACGCCCCCATAAGTTACCCAACACAGCCCCCCAACATTACCCAACACAGCCCACAACATTACCCAAACACAGACCCTAACCAGAGCTCCACACAGACCCCCAACATTACCCAAACACCCCCCAACATACCCAACAACCAGCCCCACCACATTAACCAACACAGCCCCCACATTACCCAACACAGCTCCCCAACATTACCAAACACAAATCCCCAACATTACCCAACACAGACCCCCAACATTACCCACACGCTCCCAACATTACCCAAACAGCCTCCAACATATCCAGCACAGCCATCCCCAACACAGCCCCACAAACATTACCCAACACCAGCCCCCAACATTACCACACAGCCCCCCCAACATTACCCAACACAGGACCCCCAACATACCCACACCAGCCCCCACATTACCCAACACAGACCCCCCCCCAACTTACCAACACAGACCCCCAACATACCAACACAGAAGCCCCCAACATTACCCAACACAGCCCCCAACCATACCATCCCCAACCCAACACAGCCCCTAACATTACCATACCACAGCTCCCCAACATTACCACCCCAACATCAAAGCCCCAACCAACAAGCTCCCATACCACAAGCCCACATTACACCAGCTCAAAACCCCAAACATTACCCAACACAGCTCCCCAACATTACCCAACACAGCACCCCACATTACCGCCCCAAAAACATCAAAATACCCATAACAGCCCACTACAACCAAAACAGGTTTTCTAGTGGAAGAACGCATGACACATTTGGACAGTCTTATCGAAGCAACATATCAGTCATCATACTACATACTCCCACCTTACAAGTTAGACAGAAGCTAGTAACACTTAGCCGGCT
>WNGS01168807.1:50000-73526 GCA_020271785.1 Procambarus virginalis
GCTCATTGAAGTGCGAACTAGCATAAATAACGGTAGTAGATCTAAGAGACCCAACAAGCAGGAGGAATATTCAATCAATTCAATTTCAACAATAAGGCGGACTGGGAAAAAATAAATGTAGACCTTTCACCATTCAATGGGACGGTCTTAAGCGACAAAACTCCACACAGGGGAATAGCTCAACTGACAGCTGAAGCTTACAAGGTCTGCTTGAAGCACGTGCGGTGAGGAGGGGCAGAAAGAGGAACACTCTAGAAAGAGAACGCAGACGACTGTACAGGAGAAGGAAAAAAATACGGAAATGCTTCGGCAGACACAACTATCACAAGCAAGGAAAATAAGCCTAAGCAGGGAGATCGAAGAAATCGAACAAACGTTGAAGCGATCATATGAGTCTGAGGAAATGGAATTGGAACAGAGAGCTATACAAGAGATAAGGAAAAATCCGAAATATTTTTTCACATACGCTAAATCAAAATCCAAAACCTCGACCAGTATTGGACCGTTAATTACAAATGAAGGTACGTACACAGAGGACAACAAAGAGATTAGTGAAATTCTAAGAAGCCAGTATGAGGCTATGTTTAGCACACCATTAACAACATGAAAGTTGATGACCCAGACAGCTTCTTTATGAATGACATTCAAGCTGCAGATAATATAACGGATATTACCACAAACTCGGGACTTTGAAAGAGAAATTGACAATATGCCCATGCACTCAGCTCCTGGGCCTGACTCATGGAATTCAATATTCATAAAGAAATGTAAAGTACCAGTAGCGAGAGCACTCAGCGTAATATGGAGAAAGAGCCTGGATACAGGGGAGATACCAGCAGCACTTAAATCTGCAGATATAGCTCCGTTGCACAAGGGGGGGAGTAAAGCCTTGGCAAAAAATTATAGGCCAGTTGCACTAACATCACACATAATAAAAGTGTTTGAAAGAGTGATTAGGAATCAAATTTCTAGTTTTATGGAAAACAATGAATTGCACAATCCAGGACAACATGGATTTAGAGCGGGAAGATCCTGTCTGTCACAGTTACTCAACCACTATGACAAAATCACAGAAGCCCTAGAAGAAAAGCAAAATGCAGATGTTGTATACACAGACTTTGCAAAGGCGTTCGACAAATGTGACCATGGGGTGATAGCTCACAAAATGAGGTCAATGGGAATAACTGGAAAAGTAGGACGCTGGATACTCAATTTCCTGTCGAACAGAACACAAAGAGTAACAGTCAATCAGATAAAATCGAGTCCAAGCGATGTTAAAAGCTCTGTACCTCAAGGTACAGTCCTTGCACCGCTACTGTTCCTTATTCTCATATCTGATATAGACAAAAATACACGTCACAGCTTCGTGTCATCCTTCGCAGATGACACAAAAATCAGCATGAAAATTACCTCTGCTGAAGACATTGAAAAACTACAAACAGATGTCAACAAAGTTTTCGATTGGGCAGCAGAAAATAATATGATGTTTAACAGTGATAAATTTCAGGTACTCAGGTACGGCAAAAATGAGGATCTGAAACATAATACAGGGTACAAAACACAATCAAATCTTCCCATAGTAGAAAACAGCATGTCAAGGATTTGGGAATAATGATGTCCGACGATCTAACGTTTAGGGAGCATAACCAAGCAAATATCGCATCAGCCAGAAAAATGATCGGATGGATTACGAGAACTTTCAAATCCAGGGATCCCATCACAATGGTTGTACTCTTCAAGTCACTTGTGTTGTCCCGTCTCGAATACTGCTCAGTACTCACTTCCCCCTTCAGAGCAGGAGAGATTGCTGAAATAGAGGGAATACAGAGAACATATACGGCACGCATAGACGAGATAAAACACCTAAATTATTGGGATCGTCTCAAAGCTCTCCAAATGTACTCTCTAGAAAGGAGACGAGAGAGATACCAAATAATATACACGTGGAAAATACTGGAGGGCCAGGTCCCAAATCTACACAGTAAAATAACAACGTACTGGAGTGAACGATATGGAAGAAAATGCAAGATTGAACCAGTGAAGAGCAGAGGTGCCATAGGCACAATCAGAGAGCACTGTATAAACGTCAGAGGTCCGCGGTTGTTCAACGTCCTCCCAGCGACTATAAGAAATATTGCCGGAACAACCGTGGACATCTTCAAGAGAAAACTGGACTGTTTCCTAAGAGAAGTCCCGGATCAGCCGGGCTGTGGTGGGTATGTGGCTCTGCGGGCCGCTCCAAGCAACAGCCTGGTGGATAAAACTCTCACAAGTCGAGCCTGGCCTCGGGCCGGGCTTGGGGAGTAGAAGAACTCCCAGAACCCCATCAACCAGGTATCAACCAGGTACGTTAGTAGTAGTAGTACACAAACACACATTTTTTTCCAAGACAGAATGATAACAAATAATTGGAAAACGAGAAGTGAAAATTATAGGAGGCAAGTTCCAAAGGAGCCACGTGAGGCACGACACGTACCCCACCACACACGAGGCCTCACCACACACATGTTCCATGGCCACTACCTTCACCTGATTTATACACTAATAACAACATTATTTCATTTGTTTTGGTAAAAAGACATTACACGAGCACATTTGTGGGAACACAAAGCTCCCTCCAACGGCAGTCATCTTCCCTCCATCTTCCTCACTCACACCACCTACCACATTTAACGCAATTTAAAGTGCCTTGTTTTCTTGTGTTGCGCCTGTGCATATATGTTGTGTTGCGCCTGTGCATATATGTTGTGTTGCGCCTGTGCATATATGTTGTGTTGCGCCTGTGCATATATATTTTCGATTAAAAAACTGAAAGCAATTTGGTAAGCACACACATAGGAGAGGAATGAGGTGAGGTTGGTAAGGTATTGCGCTATGGTCGCTCGCCGCGTGAAGGACCACCCCGGTAGTGCACGCCACCCTCACCTAAACAGGAGAGCGCACCAAGCAACTATGGTCATACAACACAAGAACTAGTTAAGTTTGTCTTATCATGCAAGTCCGTCCTCCTATGGTTTCCCCAGCGTCAAGAAATCGGTCAATTTAATGTGATCTCTCCTAACCTACCAGAGGACCCAAAACAGAAAACGGGACAGTACGTCACTTTCGCCAGCCGCTTTCATTTTCTAGTACGAAAATTGTTGGCCTTAAGTATCGCATATGATCAAAATGCGACGTTCTTTGTAAGAGGACACACAGGTCGAATCATGGAGATGTAGACGGACGTCTTAAGAGACAATTCAAGAGCGCGGGGGAATTGTCGGAGGTGGACCTAGAGGAGAAAAAAAGATTCCTTGATGCCTATCAAAATATTACGTCGTTGAAGGTGAGAGAGTTGATGTGAGGGGTGGAAGGGGGGTGGCCATGTTAGTAGTCCAGCACAGCCAGCATGTTCTCTTCCACCTCACGTCCTCAACAATGTATTCCGCTCTCTTGGCTCTGGGGATATAAACCTTTCCTCACCAACAATGATATTTGACTTAGTAGACCAGTTCGCCCATGTTTCGTACGTTAGTTGGTGGGCCAGTATACTCAACACTGTGGGCCAGTATACTCAACACTGTGGGCCAGTATACTCAACACTGTGGGCCAGTATACACAACACTGTGGGCCAGTATACTCAACACTGTGGGGCCAGTATACTCAACACTGTGGGCCAGTATACTCAACACTGTGGTCCAGTATACTCAACACTGTGGTCCAGTATACTCAACACTGTGGGCCAGTATACTCAACACTGTGGGCCAGTATACTCAACACTGTGGGCCAGTATACTCAACACTGTGGGCCAGTATACTCAACACTGTGGGCCAGTATACTCAACACTGTGGGCCAGTATACTCAACACTGTGGGCCAGTATACTCAACACTGTGGGCCAGTATACTCAACACTGTGGGCCAGTATACTCAACACTGTGGGCCAGTATACTCAACACTGTGGGCCAGTATACTCAACACTGTGGGCCAGTATACTCAACACTGTGGGCCAGTATACTCAACACTGTGGGCCAGTATACTCAACACTGTGGGCCAGTATACTCAACACTGTGGGCCAGTATACTCAACACTGTGGGGCCAGTATACTCAACACTGTGGGCCAGTATACTCAACACTGTGGGCCAGTATACTCAACACTGTGGGCCAGTATACTCAACACTGTGGGCCAGTATACTCAACACTGTGGGGCCAGTATACTCAACACTGTGGGCCAGTATACTCAACACTGTGGGCCAGTATACTCAACACTGTGGGCCAGTATACTCAACACTGTGGGGCAGTATACTCAACACTGTGGGCCAGTATACTCAACACTGTGGGCCAGTATACTCAACACTGTGGGCCAGTATACTCAACACTGTGGGCCAGTATACTCAACACTGTGGGCCAGTATACTCAACACTGTGGGCCAGTATACTCAACACTGTGGGCAGTATACTCAACACTGTGGGCCAGTATACTCAACACTGTGGTCCAGTATACTCAACACTGTGGGCCAGTATACTCAACACTGTGGGCCAGTATACTCAACACTGTGGGGCCAGTATACTCAACACTGTGGGCCAGTATACTCAACACTGCGGGCCAGTATACTCAACACTGTGGTCCAGTATACTCAACACTGTGGGCCAGTATACTCAACACTGTGGTCCAGTATACTCAACACTGTGGGCCAGTATACTCAACACTGTGGGCCAGTATACTCAACACTGTGGGCCAGCATACTCAACACGTGGGGCCAGTATACTCAACACTGTGGTCCAGTATACTCAACACTGCGGGCCAGTATACTCAACACTGTGGTCCAGTATACTCAACACTGTGGGCCAGCATACTGAACACTGCGGGCCAGTATACTCAACACTGTGGTCCAGTATACTCAACACAGCATGGCATCTGCCGCTGCCTCCGTAGTTTACACAAGACAGCAACGAGCGTATTAACACAAACACCCTACGACCAGATTCACGAAGCAGTTACGCAAGCACTTACGAAGCTGTCCATCTTTTCTCAATCTTTGGCGGCTTTATTTACAATTATTAAATAGTTAATGGGCTTGGAAGCACCAGGAGGCTGTTTATAATAATAACAAAAGTAGATTGGGAAGTTTTCATGTTTGTAAACTGTTTAATAAATGAAACCAAAGCCGTTAAAGATTGAGGAAAGATGTACACGTTCGTAAGTACTTGTGTAACTGCTTCGTGAATCTGGCCCCAGGACGGTAAGCTCACAGGAAAGCTAAAGGAAAAAATTACAAGCTGGACAAGAATCCGCGTTTTACTTGAACAAAGATATATTATTTCTTCCACCAGTCATGGAAGTGCCTGGATTATGTCTGTGGCCTTCCCCAGCCAGAGGAAAAATAGGTGGGTGTAGCAGGGGGTCGGAGCTGCCGCTTGATTTGTGGGCGTAATATATTGGCCGCTCCTGATCTATGTCCCACAAACACCTCCCCGTCCACCCCAAACCTTCCGACACCGCTAATGTCTTCTCTCACAACACCACCAATGTGCTCGTCAACTGCAGCACTCCCGGTACACACCAGGTGCACTCCCGGTACAACACCGGGTGCACTCCCGATACACACCAGGTGCACTCCCGGTACACACAGGTGCACTCCCGGTACACACACCCGGGTGCACTCCCGGTACAACACCGGGTGCACTCCCGGTACACACCAGGTGCACTCCCGGTACACACCAGGTGCACTCCCGGTACACACCGGGTGCACTCCCGGTACACACCGGGTGCACTCCCGGTACACACCAGGTGCACTCCCGGTACACACCAGGTGCACTCCCGGTACACACCGGGTGCACTCCCGGTACACACCAGGTGCACTCCCGGTACACTCCCGGTACACACCGGGTCCACTCCCGGTACACACCAGGTACACTCCCGGTACACACCAGGTACACTCCCGGTACACACCAGGTACACTCCCGGTACACACCGGGTCCCACTCCCGGTACACACCAGGTCCACTCCCGGTACACTCCCGGTACACACCGGGTCCACTCCCGGTACACACCGGGTCCACTCCCGGTACACACCAGGTACACTCCCGGTACACACCAGGTACACTCCCGGTACACACCAGTACACTCCGGTACACACCAGGTACACTCCCGGTACACCCAGGTCCACTCCCGGTACACACCAGGTACACACCAGGTACACTCCAGGTACACACGAGGAACACTCCCGGTACACTCCCGGTACACTCCCGGTACACTCCCCGTACACACCAGGTACACTCCCCGTACACACCAGGTACACTCCCCGTACACACCAGGTACACTCCAGGTACACTCCCGGTACACACCAGGTACCACACCAGGTTCACTCCCCGTACACACCAGGTACACTCCCGGTACACTCCGGTACACTCCCCGTACACACCAGGTACACTCCCCGTACACACCAGGTACACTCCCCGTACACAACCAGGTACACCCCCGTACACACCAGGTACACTCCCGTACACACCAGGTACACTCCCGTACACACCAGGTACACTCCCCGTACACACCAGGTACACTCCCCGTACACACAGGTACACACCGTACACTACCACACGTACACACAAGGTACACTCCGTACACACCAGGTACACTCCCCGTACACACCCGGTACACTCCCCGTACACACCAGGTACACTCCCCGTACACACCCGGTACACTCCCCGTACATACCCGGTACACTCCCCGTACACACCCGGTACACTCCCGTACACACCCGGTACACTCCCCGTACACACCCGGTACACTCCCCGTACACACCAGGTACACTCCCCGTACACACCAGGTACACTCCCCTACACACCAGGTACACTCCCCGTACACTCCCCGTACACACCAGGTACACTCCCCGTACACACCAGGTACACTCCAGGTACACTCCAGGTACACACCAGGTACACTCCAGTTCACACCAGGTACACTCCAGGTACACACCAGGTACACTCCTGGTACACACCAGGTACCACTCCCGGTACACACCAGGTACACTCCCGGTACACACCAGGTACACTCCCGGTACACACCAGGTACATACCAGGTACACTCCCGGTACACACCAGGTACACTCCCGGTACACACCAGGTACACTCCCTGTACACACCAGGTACACTCCCGGTACACACCAGGTACACTCCCTGTACACACCAGGTACACTCCAGGTACACACCAGGTACACTCCCGGTACACACCTGGTACACACCTGGTACACTCCCGGTACACACCTGGTACACGCCAGGTACACACCCGGTACACACTGGTACACACCCGGTACACACCCGGTACACACCAGGTACACTCCCGGTACACACCAGGTACACTCCTGGTACACACCAGGTACACTCCCGGTACACACAGGTACATACCAGGTACACTCCGGTACACACCAGGTACACGCCAGGTACACACCAGGTACACTCCCGTACACACCTGGTACACGCCAGGTACACACCTGGTACACGCCAGGTACACTCCAGGTACACTCCTGGTACACACCAGGTACACTCCCGGTACACACCAGGTACACTCCAGGTACACACCAGGTACACACCAGGTACACTCCCGGTACACACCTGGTACACGCCAGGTACACTCCAGGTACACACCCTGTACACACCAGGTACACACCAGGTACACACACCAGGTACACACCAGGTACACCCAGGTACACCACCAGGTACACACACCAGGTACACACCAGGTACACACCAGGTACACACCAGGTACACACACCAGGTACACACCCTGTACACACCAGGTACACCACCACTACCGCCGCCCACACAACAGGTCACCACCGGAAAATAAAGTCTCTCAGAGAGAGAGGGAAGACTTGGCCCCGCACCTCCTCCAAAGACGGTGGCGGCGGGCTCAAGATGGTCGGCAACAGTAGCTGCAAGACTAAGGAATGAGAAATGAAAGCGATTTAGAAGGCGGCGGGGAGAAGGGGTTACTAGACGACCTTAAAGAGAGAAGGGAGTGATGGTCAGGCAGGAGGAGGAGCAGGCAGGCAGGCAGGCAGGCAGGCAGGCAGGCAGGCGGCAGGGTGAGGAGCAGGCAGGCAGGCAGGCAGGCAGGCAGGCAGGCAGGCAAAGCAGGCAGGGAGTTTGGAAGATATGCAGGAAGAGGAGCTGGAAGTAGAGGGAGGAGAAGTAGAATGACACTAATATAAGTGTTATTCACGGAACACCACAGAGAGGATGCTACTTTCTCAACAGTTACTTAAAGTGAGGCTGCTGCTGCTGCTCTTGTGTATCACGAGGTGGAAGTAGGAGGCCCAGACCCCGTGCAGAGGCGCTCAACTGGCACTGGTGGTCAAGCAGTGCCAACACCGCCGCCGCACACGTCACTGTCTGGTGGGTACTCTGGCACCCACACACCATGGGAGAGAGGATGGCAGGTGGACACCACCATGGGAGAGCATGACAGGTGGACACACCGTGGGAGAGCATGACAGGTGGACACACACCATGGGAGAGCATGACAGGTGGACACACACCATGGGAGAGCATGACAGGTGGACACACACCATGGGAGAGCATGACAGGTGGGACACACCGTGGGAGAGAGCATGACAGGTGGACACACACCATGGGAGAGCATGACAGGTGGACACACCGTGGGAGAGAGCATGACAGGTGGACACACACCATGGGAGAGCATGACAGGTGGACACACACCATGGGAGAGCATGACAGGTGGACACACCGTGGGAGAGCATGACAGGTGGACACACACCATGGGAGAGCATGACAGGTGGACACACCGTGGGAGAGCATGACAGGTGGACACACACCATGGGAGAGCATGACAGGTGGACACACCGTGGAGAGAGCATGACAGGTGGACACACACCATGGGAGAGCATGACAGGTGGACACACCGTGGGAGAGCATGACAGGTGGACACACACCATGGGAGAGCATGACAGGTGGACACACCGTGGGAAAGATGACAGGTGGACACACACCATGGGAGAGCATGACAGGTGGACACACACCGTGGGAGAGCATGACAGGTGGACACACACCGTGGGAGAGATGACAGGTGGACACACACCGTGGGAGAGCATGACAGGTGGACACACACCATGGGAGAGCATGACAGGTGGACACACCATGGGAGAGCATGACAGGTGACACACACCGTGGGAGAGCATGGCAGGTGGACACAAACCATGGGAGAGAGAATGACAGGTGGACACACACCATGGGAGAGAGGATGACAGGTGGACACACACCATGGGAGAGAGCATGACAGGTGGACACACACCATGGGAGAGAGCATGACAGGTGGACACACACCATGGGAGAGAGAATGACAGGTGGACACACACACTATGGGAGAGCATGACAGGTGGACACACACCATGGGAGAGAGAATGAAAGGTAGACACACACCATGGGAGAGAGCATGACAGGTGGACACACACCATGGGAGAGAGAATGACAGGTGGACACACACCATGGGAGAGAGAATGACAGGCGGACACACACCGTGGGAGAGAGAATGACAGGTGGACACACACCATGGGGAGAGAATGACAGGTTGACACACACCATGGGAGGAGGATGACAGGTGGAGACACACCATGGGAGAGAGAATGACAGGTGGACACACACACCATGGGAGAGAGAATGACAAGTGGACACACACACCATGGGAGAGAGGATGACAGGTGGACACACACCGTGGGAGAGCATGACAGGTGGACACACCATGGGAGAGAGGATGACAGGTGGACACACACCGTGGGAGAGCATGACAGGTGGACACACCATGGGAGAGAGGATGACAGGGGACACACCGTGGGAGAGAGAATGGCAGGTGGACACACCATGGGAGAATGACAGGACACACCATGGGAGAGAGAATGACAGGCGGACCACACACCATGGGAGAGAGAATGACAGGTGGACACCACCATGGGAGAATGACAGGCGGACACCACCATGGGAGAATGACAGGTGGACACACACCATGGGAGAGAGGATGACAGGTGGACACACACACCATGGGAGAGAGAATGACAGGTGGACACACACCGTGGGAGAGAGAATGACAGGTGGACACACACACATGGGAGAGAATGACAGGTGGACACACACCATGGGAGAGAATGACAGGTGGACACACACCATGGGAGAGAATGACAGGTGGACACCATGGTAGAGAGAATGACAGGTGGACACACACCATGGGAGAGAATGACAAGTGGACACACACCATGGGAGAGAATGACAAGTGGACACACACCATGGGAGAGAATGACAGGTGGACACACACACCATGGGAGAGAATGACAGGTGGACACACACCATGGGAGAGAATGACAGGTGGACAAACACCATGGGAGAGAGAATGACAAGTGGACACACACACCATGGAAGAGAGGATGACAGGTGGACACACACCATGGGAGAGAGAATGACAAGTGGACACACACACCATGGGAGAGAGGATGACAGGTGGACACACACCATGGGAGAGAGCATGACAGGTGGACACACACACCATGGGAGAGAGGATGACAGGTGGACACACACCATGGGAGAGAATGACAGGTGGAGACACACCATGGGAGAGAGGATGACAGGTGGACACACACACCATGGGAGAGAGGATGACAGGTGGACACACACCATGGGAGAGAGAATAACAGGCGGAGACACACCATGGGAGAGAATGACAGGTGGACACACACCATGGGAGAGAGGATGACAGGTGGACACACACCATGGGAGAGAGAATAACAGGCGGAGACACACCATGGGAGAGAATGACAGGTGGACACACACCATGGGAGAGAGGATGACAGGTAGACACACACCATGGGAGAGAGAATAACAGGCGGAGACACCATGGGAGAGAATGACAGGTGGACACACACCATGGGAGAGAGGATGACAGGTGGACACACACCATGGGAGAGAGAATAACAGGCGGAGACACACCATGGGAGAGAATGACAGGTGGACACACACCATGGGAGAGAGAATGACAGGTGGACACACACCATGGGAGAAAGAGAAAGCCAGCGTTACTAAAACTTGATTCTCAACTTCCAAACTAAGTTACAAAGAGAGAAGTAAAATTTATTTGAGCAAGAGAGGGAACTTGGGGTGGGGGATGTGGGTGGGGGGTGATCTGGGGTGGGAGATGTGGGGTATACAGGGTCCCCAGCATCAGGAGGAGAGCTACACAGTCCCCAGCATCAGGAGGAGAGCTACACAGTCCCCAGCATCAGGAGGAGAGCTACACAGTCCCCAGCATCAGGAGGAGAGCTACACAGTCCCCAGCATCAGGAGGAGAGCTACACAGTCCCCAGCATCAGGAGGAGAGCTACACAGTCCCCAGCATCAGGAGGAGAGCTACACAGTCCCCAGCATCAAAAGGAGAGCTACACAGTCCCCAGCATCAGGAGGAGAGCTACACAGTCCCCAGCATCAGGAGGAGAGCTACACAGTCCCCAGCATCAGGAGGAGAGCTACACAGTCCCCAGCATCAGGAGGAGAGCTACACAGTCCCCAGCATCAGGAGGAGAGCTACACAGTCCCCAGCATCAGGAGGAGAGCTACACAGTCCCCAGCATCAGGAGGAGAGCTACACAGTCCCCAGCATCAGGAGGAGAGCTACACAGTCCCCAGCATCAGGAGGAGAGCTACACAGTCCCCAGCATCAGGAGGAGAGCTACACAGTCCCCAGCATCAGGAGGAGAGCTACACAGTCCCCAGCATCAGGAGGAGAGCTACACAGTCCCCAGCATCAGGAGGAGAGCTACACAGTCCCCAGCATCAGGAGGAGAGCTACACAGTCCCCAGCATCAGGAGGAGAGCTACACAGTCCCCAGCATCAGGAGGAGAGCTACACAGTCCCCAGCATCAGGAGGAGAGCTACAGGGGGGTGTAATAAGTACACTCCTGGTACACTGGCCCAAGAAGGTGGCTCGCCCCAGCCTCCAGGGGGCACCTTGCGGCGCCTCGTAGATGCATCATATCCGTTTACTTAATGGGATGATACACACCCATCGCTGGCAAGTGACCGCCAAGCAATCTTGGCCGCTGGGAAAATATAATGAGTGTTTCCGTGTCATTTAGCGTGGATTTGGAGTTAGAGGAGACGGCGGGAGCAGTGACCCAGCCTCCCTCCGCCTTCCCTCACTACACCATCATACCTGGAACACACCTGTTGAGGGTTTCGGGAGTTGTTCTACCCCCGAGTAGTACATCACACGCTTCACCACACACCCTTCATCTTCCTCTCCTCTGCCTACTGGTGACACAAATCAGCGTGTTTCAGAAACTTGTGTGTTCGGTACACGTGTTTCCGAACACATGTAAAGGTACAATAGCTCAGTACCTATTGAGGCGCGAGGAGCAGCGTGGGAGGGTGTTGTGTGTAGTGAGGACTTAGGAGTAGTGTATAGTGAGTGAGGTAATGAGGGAGGTTGAGAGGTGTGGTGCAAGGCGGTCGTTCCTCCCGGGGGTGTGGTCCAAGGTGGAGTGTGATCACGGCACGATCAGGCATGCAGTAGTAGGAGAGTGTAACCAATACGTTGAATCGTAGATGTAATATATATACCAATGGAAATGGGAAATTGTATCGTTTCCTATTTGGCTTGTAGTGTGGTCGAGGCCGCTGGTAGTGGTGTGGGTGGACTCGCCTTGGAGAGCGTATATATGTTAGTTAGCATTGTGTATGTGTGGCCACGTCTCTGGTAGATAATAATAATAATAATAATAATAATAATAATAATAATAATAATAATAATAATAATAATAATAATAATAACAACATGTTGTGGGACTTACATACACGGACACTATTCATTATACAAGCTATATATACACATTGTTTGAAGGGGAGGAAACTATCAGGAGAAAGCGCCAAGCCATTACAATGTAGCACTTGGAAGGGGTCAAGATAAGAATTTGGAATGGGACGCGGGGGGGGGGGAGGGGTAAGGAATGGCGGCGAACCACTATTACGGTCGGGGATCGAACGCAGACCTGCATGAAGCGAGACCGTCGCTCTACCGTCCAGCGCAAGTGGTTTGTGAGGTTGTTCTATTACTAAGGAGTTCAGTGTGCCCCGCTGGTAGTTCATGTTCAGCGCAACAGTTCAACAGGAGCGACAACGACACACTACTGAAGCCTCTATCTAAACTACCACCATTCACGGTGCTTTTTTTCTTTCATTATATCCAGTCCAGGCCTCGCTTGCCCTCACCTACACAATACAAGAAAATACAACAAATTTATTTATAAATGTATGTTTAGTACATTTATAGTTGGGATGGTTTATACAAGTATACAGTGAATTATCTACCAAAAAGCGTCTTAAAAACGACACGAGCACCTGACTATCAGACTACTATATAAAGGACTAATATAAAGTAATCAATGACTTCAGACTATCCAGGCAAGATATGCAGGCGAGGAGTCACAATAACGGGGCTGAAATATGTTGACCAGACCACACACTAGAAGATGAAGGGACGACGACGTTTCGGTTCGTCCTGGACCATTCTCAATCAGATTGTGAGAATGACATCGACTAGAGAATGGTCCAGGACGGACCGAAACGTCGTCGTCCCTTAACTTTCTAGTGTGTGGTCTGGGAAGTATTCAGGGAATATTGTAGTGAGCAATACACCTGTCAACTTGACACCACCGCCTCCTACCCGCCCTCAACAACCTTCTCATTTAAAAAAAACATACATTACCTTTGCTTTTAACTTAGAAGGGAGTAGGTTACCTGGAACATGCCTGTAGAGGGTTTCGGGAGATCTTCTACTACCCTAGCCTGACGTAGGGCCAGGATCGACTTGTGATAACTTGGTCCACCAGGTTGTTGCTTGGAGCGGCCTGCATGACCGCATATACACTACAGCCTGGTTAGTCCGACACTTCTTGTAAGAACCTAAGTGCCTCTTGAATATATTCTCTTTTGTTCCAGCAATATTTCTAATGCTTGTTGGGAGGGTATTGAACAGCTGTGGACCTTCTGATGTTCAGACAGTGTTCTCTGATTGTGCCTATGGCACCTCTACTCGTCACTGGTTCTATTCTACATATCCTTCCGTAACTTTCCCTCCAGTATGTTGTAATTCTGTGCAAATTTGGGACCTGGCCCTCCAATATCTTCCATGTATATATTATTTGATACCTTTCTCGTCACCTTTCCAGAGAGTACATTTTGAGAGGTTTGAGACGGTCCCAATAATTTAGATGTTTTATCGTTTCAATGCATGTCGTATATGTTCTCTCTATTCCCTCTAATTCACAGATCTCTCCTGCTCTGAAAGGGAAAGTGCAATACTCAAGACGGGATAGCAATCTGTGATTTAAATAGTATTAGCATTGCTGTGGGGTCTCTGGATTTGAACGTTCTCATAATTCATCCTTTCATATTCCTGGCCGCCGCTATATTTGCTCGGTTATGTTCACAAAACGTCAGGTCGTTCGACATTAGCAGTCCCAGATCTTTTACATATTACTTTCCTTCTATGAGTAGGTCTGATTGTGTCCTGTATCCTGTGTTTCGTACAAGTTCCTCGTTTCCACCATACCTCAGTACCTGGAACTTGTCACCGTTAAACATCATATTTTCAGTTGCCAATCGAAGACTTTACTAATATCTGCCTGCAGTTTTTCAGTGTCTTCCACAAGAAATTTTCATGCTGATTTTTGTATCATCTACAAAGGATGACACGAAGCTGTGACTATAGTATGTGTGTCTATATCAGAGATAAGAATGAGAAATAGCAGCGGTGCAAGAACTGTGTCCTTGGGTATAGAGCTTTTCACTGCACTTGGTCTTGATCTTACTTGACTGACCGTCATTCTCTGCATTCTGTTTGACAAAGTTGAAAATCCAACGTCCCACTTTACCTGTTATTCCTATTGATCTCATTGTATGGGCTATCACTCCTGGTCACATTTGTCGAATCCCTGCGCAAAATTTGTGTAGACAACATCTGCCTTTTCCTCTAAGGCTTCTGTGATTTTGTCATAGTGGTTGAGTAACTGTGGCAGACAGGATCTTCCCGCTCTAAATCCATGTTGTCCTATTGTTGGAGCACATTCAACGGAGATGCATGTCAAGTTTGCGGCTCAGTATTATTCTGGCAACAGGTTAGAGATGACAAACTACTGCTTCCCCTTCCTTCCTTTTTACTGTTAAATTAGAAGAATGTGAGTGAGAGTATGTGAGAGCTTGGTGAGAGTGGTGGAGGGCGGTGTGCTGCAGGAGAGACGGGAAACCAACAATGAAGACCTCTACCTCTCTGTATTTCCCACTCTCTCTCACACACACACACACACACACACACACACACACACACACACACACACACACACACACACACACACACACACACACACCACACAACAACAACACANTAAAACTTGTGTAACCAGCTTCAGAAAACTTGCTGACCTAAATGAACCGTAGCCCATTGTGTTTCTGTAACTTTTTCCACCACCACCCACGGGATGGGGATGGGGTGCACAACGATTATAATGAGTTATAATAAAATAAAGGAGAGTGATAGAGACACTAAGTAATAACAAAGTCAAGTGCACTGCAAGAACCTCCCCCCCCCTCCCCCCCCGTCCTGGAGAAAAAAACACTGACGACCGCCCCCTCCCCCCCCCCTCCCTCTAACATTCAACACTACACACAACACAACACAAACACAAGGCGTGTGCTTGTTTTTCCTCACATTTTTTGGTTTCTTGCTTCTTTGACTGCTCCTTTTTTACCCCGTGTGGTGGCTGGCGTTTATGTAGTGAAGCTTCTCACCACCTGCGTCTCCCCGTATTCCTCTACCCCGTGAAAGACACTCAGCTCATTTGTTGCCGCTCCACCGCGGATCGAACCCGGAACCTTAGGACTACGAACCCGAGCGCTGTCCACTCAACCGTTCCACTCCAGGTGCTGGAAATACCAGGCCAGACGCAGGTTACCAAATGGAGAGGAAATATTCCTAGAAAAAGCAAAAGACCTGGGGAGTGTTATCACACTGAACCTGCCTCTCCAAGTCTCTATCCACCAAATACCATCAGCTGCGTAGCAAAAGTGGGCCCCCACGTAAGTACTGTTCTTATATACTGTTATATCAATCAGGGCGGTTATACCACGTATCTCAGACCAATTGTGGAATATGCGGCTCCACCGTATAGTCCTTAACTAATAAATCATAGTACGAAGCTGGATAAAGTGCAGACGTACGCCGCGCGACATACCTCTCCTTGAGGTGAGAGAAATAACTTACGAGGAAAGATTAATGGAATTCAACATCAAATCAGTGGCAAATAGTCACAGGAAGACATGATTACAACACCCAAGGTACTTACTCCCCTGAGTTAGCAGAACAGATTAAGTAGTACACAAACAAATGGAAACTAAATACCCACAAGAACACAAATTGTTTTGAACCCCAGGTAGCCTAATGAGGTAGGTCTGCCTTGTGAGAGTTATTCCACACCTGACTGCATGTAGGGGTCAGGGGAAGGAATTAAACGAAGCAAACGTCAGTTGATTATTATTGAAAAGAAGAAAACAGAGGGCGAGCATCTTATGGAAACAAGCTAAGAGAAGAAAGCAGAGGGCGAGCATCTTATGGAAACAAGCTAAGAGAAGAAAGCAGAGGGCGAGCATCTTATGGAAACAAGCTAAGATAAGATGTCGACATTATGTTACGAGACGTGACGTGGGAGTGGGTCGTAGAGTCACTTGAGTCGGAAGAATCGACGAGGACGGACGTACGTCGTTACCTCCTGTAAAAGAAGTTAAAGCTCACGGTGAAGAGTTTGAGTGAAGGCTGCGTGTTAACGTGTGAAGAGGCTGTCTGGGGATGACATAAGACGTTTCTCTGTTATCGTGATAACGACTTAGTGGCGGCCTGAAGCCCATAGGTTGGTGGTACCTATGTTACCCTACTGCGAGACAACCCTTCAAGTGGATAAACTGGGCAGGTGTACCTGTGTGGCACCTGTTAGGCGACTTCTCACACTCAAGACGGTACTGGAAGAAGCATTTAGTGACAGTCCAAGGGAATTGTGGATGACAAGGAGTAGCGCCAGTAGACAAGCGTCGTTGCATCAGCTTTCGAAATAGTGAGAAGATATAATCAGAGTTAAGAGTGAGAGCTAAGAGACGATTTGACATTAGGAGGGCGGGAGTGACACATGCTCACTTGTCTAAGGTCAGTGAGTGACTGAGGCGGCGAGAACAGTACTGGATTTCAGTGTGGACTCGTCCAGCATGGGGAGTAACCATCTCAGTAGGACCGGCGCATGAAATAAGACGTCGGATGATGAATGTAATATTTACACATTTGTTATTTATGTTTCGATATGAGAATGTTATTATGGTATGGTAATGGTATTACAGGTTTGTGTATGGGGAAGTTCGTGTCTGAGCTTCGTGTCCTGGTGAAGATTATATAGTGGATTTCCAGTGTGTAGTAAAACTCACCGCTAGAGTGGAACTACACGTTTATGGATGTCATGTAGAGGAACTACACGTGTAAAAGTGGGACCTCAAGTAGCAGCAAACATTGAACAAACTGCAGGAGTGCCAACCTGATTTGAGGACCCATGGACGGATGGTCTTAGTGATGGGCCTCAGCACGTAACACAGAACTTCGACGTAACAGCATGAATTTTATGTTATAAATAATGCAGTGTAAGGTGAGAACGTACTATTTTCTTGGAGTTATTTACATGTGCAAGTTACCTAGCCTAAGCAACGAGGAGGCGGCTGCTGGCGAAAATTGAGCAGCAGCCTAGCGCAGTTTATTTGGTGAAGAACTGATAATTATATAACCGTGAGGCTAGTTTGTTGAACTTGATGATACTATACTGTTAATTACTTTATTCTTTGTATTTTCGTGTACTAAATGTTTGTAGACAACTGGAATTTGCTCTTGTCCTGGTGAGGATTTCTAGGGAGAGAGAGAGAAACAGTTACAGGTTGGTGGCCAGCGGACAGTAGTATCATGAAGGGGAATTAGATCATCCCAAGGCAAGGAGAGATAGAGAGGATAAGTCACGATGGCTCCGCGGGGTGTGTTCTCATGACGATGGGCCAGATTTGAGCCGTTTCCCCAAGGTGACGTTGATTGGTTGACGAAGATTAAGCCACCCAAGAGGTGGCACGGGCAGGAGTAGCCCGTAAAAGGTGACGTTGAGCCCCTTCACCATATACAAGACGACTTCAGGGTGATCCTCCAGTGTCTTATCCTCGACGACAGCAGCAGTAACTCAAGTGTCATCATCAAGAGTTATTTTATCATGGGAGAGGGTGTCTCTACTGCTAGAAAGATAAAATCCCCCTCCCCTAATACAACACGTTAGAACACTTGGAATTAAGGTAGAGAAACTAAACCTAATTATTATTTTAATATATAAACCGCCAGATACAACGGTTGAGGAATTCACAGAGCAGATGCACAAAATAGAGAACATACTTGATGACCTAGCAAACCCAGCTCCAGATATTATCTTCCTTGGAGATTTCAATTTACCGAGTCTAAGATGGAGAATGGCAAACACAAATATCATAGCAGGGAATGGCCCGGGAAATAACCAACCACAGGTCAGAGAACTTTTGAGATTCTGTGACAAATTCTCGCTCAATCAACAGATTACAGAACCAACTAGGAACGAAAACACACTAGACTTGTTATTCACAAACAATGATGAACTAATCAGAGACATAACAATCTCAGATACTTCATACTCAGACCATAAGCTCATTGAAGTGCGAACTAGCATAAATAACGGTAGTAGATCTAAGAGACCCAACAAGCGAGAAGGAATATTCAATCAATTCAATTTCAACAATAAGAGGATTGACTGGGAAAAAATAAATGTAGACCTTTCAACCATTCAATGGGAGACGGTCTTAAGCGACAAAACTCCCACACAGGGAATAGCTCAACTGACAGCTGAAGCTTACAAGGTCTGCTTGAAGCACGTGCCGGTGAGGAGGGGCAGAAAGAGGAACACTCTAGAAAGAGAACGCAGACGACTGTACAGGAGAAGGAAAAAATAACGGAAATGCTTCGGCAGACACAACTATCACAAGCAAGGAAAATAAGCCTAAGCAGGGAGATCGAAGAAATCGAACAAACGTTGAAGCGATCATATGAGTCTGAGGAAATGGAATTGGAACAGAGAGCTATACAAGAGATAAGGAAAAATCCGAAATATTTTTTCACATACGCTAAATCAAAATCCAAAACCTCGACCAGTATTGGACCGTTAATTACAAATGAAGGTACGTACACAGAGGACAACAAGAGATTAGTGAAATTCTAAGAAGCCAGTATGAGGCTATGTTTAGCACACCAATTAACAACATGAAAGTTGATGACCCAGACAGCTTCTTTATGAATGACATTCAAGCTGCAGATAATATAACGGATATTACCACAAACTCGGAAGACTTTGAAAGAGAAATTGACAATATGCCCATGCACTCAGCCCCTGGGCCTGACTCATGGAATTCAATATTCATAAAGAAATGTAAAGTACCAGTAGCGAGAGCACTCAGCGTAATATGGAGAAAGAGCCTGGATACAGGGGAGATACCAGCAGCACTTAAATCTGCAGATATAGCTCCGTTGCACAAGGGGGGAGTAAAGCCTTGGCAAAAAATTATAGGCCAGTTGCACTAACATCACACATAATAAAAGTGTTTGAAAGAGTGATTAGGAATCAAATTTCTAGTTTTATGGAAAACAATGAATTGCACAATCCAGGACAACATGGATTTAGAGCGGGAAGATCCTGTCTGTCACAGTTACTCAACCACTATGACAAAATCACAGAAGCCCTAGAAGAAAAGCAAAATGCAGATGTTGTATACACAGACTTTGCAAAGGCTTTCGACAAATGTGACCATGGGGTGATAGCTCACAAAATGAGGTCAATGGGAATAACTGGAAAAGTAGGACGCTGGATACTCAATTCCTGTCGAACAGAACACAAAGAGTAACAGTCAATCAGATAAAATCGAGTCCAAGCGATGTTAAAAGCTCTGTACCTCAAGGTACAGTCCTTGCACCGCTACTGTTCCTTATTCTCATATCTGATATAGACAAAAATACACGTCACAGCTTCGTGTCATCCTTCGCAGATGACACAAAAATCAGCATGAAAATTACCTCTGCTGAAGACATTGAAAAACTACAAACAGATGTCAACAAAGTTTTCGATTGGGCAGCAGAAAATAATATGATGTTTAACAGTGATAAATTTCAGGTACTCAGGTACGGCAAAAATGAGGATCTGAAACATAATACAGGGTACAAAACACAATCAAATCTTCCCATAGTAGAAAAACAGCATGTCAAGGATTTGGGAATAATGATGTCCGACGATCTAACGTTTAGGGAGCATAACCAAGCAAATATCGCATCAGCCAGAAAAATGATCGGATGGATTACGAGAACTTTCAAATCCAGGGATCCCATCACAATGGTTGTACTCTTCAAGTCACTTGTGTTGTCCCGTCTCGAATACTGCTCAGTACTCACTTCCCCTTCAGAGCAGGAGAGATTGCTGAAATAGAGGGAATACAGAGAACATATACGGCACGCATAGACGAGATAAAACACCTAAATTATTGGGATCGTCTCAAAGCTCTCCAAATGTACTCTCTAGAAAGGAGACGAGAGAGATACCAAATAATATACACGTGGAAAATACTGGAGGGCCAGGTCCCAAATCTACACAGTAAAATAACAACGTACTGGAGTGAACGATATGGAAGAAAATGCAAGATTGAACCAGTGAAGAGCAGAGGTGCCATAGGCACAATCAGAGAACACTGTATAAACATCAGAGGTCCGCGGTTGTTCAACGTCCTCCCAGCGACTATAAGAAATATTGCCGGAACAACCGTGGACATCTTCAAGAGAAAACTGGACTGTTTCCTAAGAGAAGTCCCGGATCAGCCGGGCTGTGGTGGGTATGTGGCTCTGCGGGCCGCTCCAAGCAACAGCCTGGTGGATCAAACTCTCACAAGTCGAGCCTGGCCTCGGGCCGGGCTTGGGGAGTAGAAGAACTCCCAGAACCCCATCAACCAGGTATCAACCAGGTACGTTAGTAGTAGTAGTACACAAACACACATTTTTTTCCAAGACAGAATGATAACAAATAATTGAAAACGAGAAGTGAAAATTATAGGAGGCAAGTTCCAAAGGAGCCACGTGAGGCACGGCACGTACCCACCACACACGAGGCCTCAACACACACATTCCAGGGCCACTACCTTCACCTGATTTATACACTAATAACACATTATTTCATTTGTTTTGGTAAAAAGACATTACACGAGCACATTTGTGGGAACACAAAGCTCCCTCCAACGGCAGTCATCTTCCCTCCATCTTCCTCACTCACACCACCTACCACATTTAACGCAATTTAAAGTGCCTTGTTTCTTGTGTTGCGCCTGTGCATATATGTTGTGTTGCGCCTGTGCTATATGTTGTGTTGCGCCTGTGCATATATGTTTGTGTGCGCCTGTGCATATATATTTTCGATTAAAAAACTGAAAGCAATTGGTAAGCACACACATAGGAGAGAATGAGGTGAGGTTGGTAAGTATTGCGCTATGGTCGCTCGCCGCGTGAAGGACCACCCCGGTAGTGCACGCCACCCTCACCTAAACAGGAGAGCGCACCAAGCAACTATGGTCATACAACACAAGAACTAGTTAAGTTTGTCTTATCATGCAAGTCCGTCCTCCTATGGTTTCCCCAGCGTCAAGAAATCGGTCAATTTAATGTGATCTCTCCTAACCTACCAGAGGACCCAAAACAGAAAACGGGACAGTACGTCACTTTCGCCAGCCGCTTTCATTTTCTAGTACGAAAATTGTTGGCCTTAAGTATCGCATATGATCAAAATGCGACGTTCTTTGTAAGAGGACACACAGGTCGAATCATGGAGATGTAGACGGACGTCTTAAGAGACAATTCAAAGCGCGGGGGAATTGTCGGAGGTGGACCTAGAGGAGAAAAAAGATTCCTTGATGCCTATCAAAATATTACGTCGTTGAAGGTGAGAGAGTTGATGTGAGGGTGGAAGGGGGGTGGCCATGTTAGTAGTCCAGCACAGCCAGCATGTTCTCTTCCACCTCACGTCCTCAACAATGTATTCCGCTCTCTTGGCTCTGGGATATAAACCTTTCCTCACCAAATGATATTTGACTTAGTAGACCAGTTCGCCCATGTTTCGTACGTTAGTTGTGGGCCAGTATACTCAACACTGTGGGCCAGTATACTCAACACTGTGGGCCAGTATACTCAACACTGTGGCCAGTATACACAACACTGTGGGCCAGTATACTCAACACTGTGGGGCCAGTATACTCAACACTGTGGGCCAGTATACTCAACACTGTGGTCCAGTATACTCAACACTGTGGTCCAGTATACTCAACACTGTGGGCCAGTATACTCAACACTGTGGGCCAGTATACTCAACACTGTGGGCCAGTATACTCAACACTGTGGGCCAGTATACACACACTGTGGGCCAGTATACTCAACACTGTGGGCCAGTATACTCAACACTGTGGGCCAGTATACTCAACACTGTGGGCCAGTATACTCAACACTGTGGGCCAGTATACTCAACACTGTGGTCCAGTATACACAACACTGTGGGGCCAGTATACTCAAACTGTGGGCCAGTATACTCAACACTGTGCCAGTATACTCAACACTGTGGGGCCAGTATACTCAACACTGTGGGCCAGTATACTCAACACTGTGGCCAGTATACTCAACACTGTGGGGCCAGTATACTCAACACTGTGGGCCAGTATACTCAACACTGTGGCCAGTATACTCAACACTGTGGGCCAGTATACTCAACACTGTGGGCCAGTATACTCAACACTGTGGGGCCAGTATACTCAACACTGTGGGCCAGTATACTCAACACTGTGGGCGTCTACTCAACACTGTGGGGCCAGTATACGCAACACTGTGGTCCAGTATACTCAACACTGTGGTCCGTACACTCAACACTGTGGGCCAGTATACTCAACACTGTGGGGCCAGTATACTCAACACAGTGGGCCAGTATACTCAACACTGCGGGCCAGTATACTCAACACTGTGGTCCAGTATACTCAACACTGTACCAGTATACTCAACACTGTGGTCCAGTATACTCAACACTGTGGGCCAGTATACTCAACACAGTGGGCCAGTATACTCAACACTGTGGGGCCAGCATACTCAACACTGTGGGGCCAGTATACTCAACACTGTGGTCCAGTATACTCAACACTGCGGGCCAGTATACTCCACTGTGGTCCAGTATACTCACACTGTGGGCCAGCATACTGAACACTGCGGGCCAGTATACTCAACACTGTGGTCCAGTATACTCAACACAGCATGCATCTGCCGCTGCCTCCGTAGTTTACACAAGCAGCAACGAGCGTATTAACACAACACCCTACGACCAGATTCACGAAG
>WNGS01168810.1:10438-34133 GCA_020271785.1 Procambarus virginalis
TTTAAATTACCAATTAAGCTGTCAATGTAATCAATCAGAGCTTTAATATAACAATGTGCTTTAATATACTTACTAATCTCTCTATCTCATTTTTTCTTGCAATAGTTGTTATCATTAATTATTCTGCTAGAATTTACCTACTTAAAATTATCTGTTAGATTAAGGACCTGCCCGAAACGCTGCGCGTACTAGTGGCTTTACAAGATTGTAAATACTATGCTATGTATTCTCTCTAACCCAATGTACCTTCTGGTATATAAATAAATAAATAAATAAATAAATAAATAAATAAATAAATAAATAAATAAATAAATAAATAAAATGAATATGAATAAATAAATAAATAAACAATTACAGACTTATATCAATCCTGTCAACCTGTCAAAAATATTTGAAAAGCTAATCTGTTCCTGTTGGGTTACTTGTGGACCTGCGTAAGGCTTTTGACACTGTCAACCACCACAACCTTCTTCTTAAATTACATCTATGGAGTCAGAGGACACTCCCTGCAGTACCTCCAGTCTACCTTACTGACAGGTTCCAGTATGTTTCTGTGAATAATTCCATTTCTCCCACCCTACCCATCAACATTGGTGTTCCTCAGGGCAGCATACTTGGCCTCTCCTCTTTCTCATCTACATAATGACCTTCCAAATGCCTCCCAACACCTCAAAACCAATTCTGTTTGCTGACGACACTACCTTCATTACTCCAGTCCTGACCCCTTGCTCTAAATGGTCACAGTCAATGCTGAGCTAAATAAAGTCCATCTTTGGCTAACTATAAATCTAACATTAGGTTTGTAACTTATCTTCTATGTATGTAGTTTACATCAATTAACATTTGAATTAAACACGACTAATCTTTATGATTACTTAATAATATTATAGTTAGAGTTAGCCGTGTGAAAAAAAAGAAAACGAGTGCATTTTCGTTTAAATAACAGAGAACGTTAATAGCAAGAAAAAGTGGGGGTAACTAAACTAGAACTTGCGGGTCGGCCAGAGGGAGCAGAACTGTGTGGAGAAATAATAAATAAACACAAGAATGAAAGACACAAAGTGAATACAAACGGTAACTGAGAAAGTTAGAAGATGTAACAACGGAGAAACAGAAGTGTGACGGGAGAGCGGGAGACACAACCATTGAGACAGTCGAAACATATAGACGGATATCCGCGCCGACACAGCCGAGTGTTCTGTTTTTATTGACATCATAGGAACCTTCGAAAAGCACAAGAGCTTGTGACCTTGGATGAGCTTGTGATCCTGGATGAGACTGTGATCCTGGATGAGACTGTGATCCTGGATGAGCTTGTGATCCTGGATGAGATTGCGTGCATGGGTGTCAAAGGAAAGGGAACTATCAGGAATATTCGCCAAGCCATTATGACTACAGAGCAGCAGGAAGGGGTCAGGATAAGGATTTGGGATGGGACGGGGGGAAAGGAATGGTGCCCAACCACTTATGGACGGTCGGGGATTGAACTCCGACCTGCATGACGCCAGACCGTCTCTCTACTGTCCAGTGGCGCCACTCTCAACCTCTCCTCTTACAAAGAACGTCGCTTTTCGCACGTAGGCGTTACATGAGGCCAAAAATTGTCGTACTAGAAAATGGAAGCGGGTGGCGAAAGTGATGTACTGCCCCGTTTTCTGTTTTAGGTCCTCTGGTAGGTTAGGAGAGGACACTTTCTTATTTTTATTGACGTTGGGAAACCTTAGGAGGCCGGGCTGCACTGTGGGCTCGAACGAGGGTAAGAAAGAGGCGCCCAACCAACTTACAAGGTCATGTAAGAGAGGTTTCAGGTAAGGCCAAGACCTGGAATGTTGCTGAGGGCTCCACTGGCCTGCTTGAAGTGATGTACACAACCTATGTACACTCCGACAGTGACTATGTACACTCCGTGCAGTGACTGTACACTCCGTGCAGTGACTGTACACTCCGTGCAGTGACTGTACACTCCGTGCAGTGACTGTACACTCCGTGCAGTGACTGTACACTCCGTGCAGTGACTGTACACTCCGTGCAGTGACTGTACACTCCGTGCAGTGACTGTACACTCCGTGCAGTGACTGTACACTCCGTGCAGTGACTGTACACTCCGTGCAGTGACTGTACACTCCGTGCAGTGACTGTACACTCCGACAGTGACTGTACACTCCATCAGTGACTGTACACTCCGTGCAGTGACTGTACACTCCGTGCAGTGACTGTACACTCCGACAGTGACTGTACACTCCATCAGTGACTGTACACTCCATCAGTGACTGTACACTCCGTGCAGTGACTGTACACTCCGTGCAGTGACTGTACACTCCGACAGTGACTGTACACTCCGTGCAGTGACTGTACACTCCGTGCAGTGACTGTACACTCCGTGCAGTGACTGTACACTCCGTGCAGTGACTGTACACTCCGTGCAGTGACTGTACACTCCGTGCAGTGACTGTACACTCCGACAGTGACTGTACACTCCATCAGTGACTGTACACTCCGTGCAGTGACTGTACACTCCGTGCAGTGACTGTACACTCCGACAGTGACTGTACACTCCATCAGTGACTGTACACTCCGTGCAGTGACTGTACACTCCGTCAGTGACTGTACACTCCGACAGTGACTGTACACTCCGTGCAGTGACTGTACACTCCGTGCAGTGACTGTACACTCCGTGCAGTGACTGTACACTCCGTGCAGTGACTGTACACTCCGACAGTGACTGTACACTCCGTCAGTGACTGTACACTCCGTGCAGTGACTGTACACTCCGTGCAGTGACTGTACACTCCGTCAGTGACTGTACACTCCGTCAGTGACTGTACACTCCGTCAGTGACTGTACACTCCGTGCAGTGACTGTACACTCCGTCAGTGACTGTACACTCCGACAGTGACTGTACACTCCGACAGTGACTGTACACTCCGTCAGTGACTGTACACTCCGTCAGTGACTGTACACTCCGACAGTGACTGTACACTCCGTGCAGTGACTGTACACTCCGTCAGTGACTGTACACTCCGTCAGTGACTGTACACTCCGTCAGTGACTGTACACTCCGTGCAGTGACTGTACACTCCGTCAGTGACTGTACACTCCGTCAGTGACTGTACACTCCGTCAGTGACTGTACACTCCGTCAGTGACTGTACACTCCGTCAGTGACTGTACACTCCGTCAGTGACTGTACACTCCGTCAGTGACTGTACACTCCGTCAGTGACTGTACACTCCGTCAGTGACTGTACACTCCGTCAGTGACTGTACACTCCGACAGTGACTGTACACTCCGACAGTGACTGTACACTCCGTCAGTGACTGTACACTCCGTCAGTGACTGTACACTCCGTCAGTGACTGTACACTCCGACAGTGACTGTACACTCCGTCAGTGACTGTACACTCCGTCAGTGACTGTACACTCCGTCAGTGACTGTACACTCCGACAGTGACTGTACACTCCGTCAGTGACTGTACACTCCGACAGTGACTGTACACTCCGTCAGTGACTGTACACTCCGACAGTGACTGTACACTCCGACAGTGACTGTACACTCCGACAGTGACTGTACACTCCGTCAGTGACTGTACACTCCGTCAGTGACTGTACACTCCGACAGTGACTGTACACTCCGTCAGTGACTGTACACTCCGTCAGTGACTGTACACTCCGACAGTGACTGTACACTCCGTCAGTGACTGTACACTCCGTCAGTGACTGTACACTCCGTCAGTGACTGTACACTCCGTCAGTGACTGTACACTCCGACAGTGACTGTACACTCCGACAGTGACTGTACACTCCGACAGTGACTGTACACTCCGACAGTGACTGTACACTCCGTCAGTGACTGTACACTCCGACAGTGACTGTACACTCCGTCAGTGACTGTACACTCCGACAGTGACTGTACACTCCGTCAGTGACTGTACACTCCGTCAGTGACTGTACACTCCGACAGTGACTGTACACTCCGACAGTGACTGTACACTCCGACAGTGACTGTACACTCCGTCAGTGACTGTACACTCCGACAGTGACTGTACACTCCGTCAGTGACTGTACACTCCGTCAGTGACTGTACACTCCGTCAGTGACTGTACACTCCGACAGTGACTGTACACTCCGACAGTGACTGTACACTCCGTCAGTGACTGTACACTCCGTCAGTGACTGTACACTCCGACAGTGACTGTACACTCCGTCAGTGACTGTACACTCCGTCAGTGACTGTACACTCCGTCAGTGACTGTACACTCCGACAGTGACTGTACACTCCGACAGTGACTGTACACTCCGTCAGTGACTGTACACTCCGACAGTGACTGTACACTCCGTCAGTGACTGTACACTCCGTCAGTGACTGTACACTCCGTCAGTGACTGTACACTCCGACAGTGACTGTACACTCCGTCAGTGACTGTACACTCCGACAGTGACTGTACACTCCGACAGTGACTGTACACTCCGACAGTGACTGTACACTCCGTCAGTGACTGTACACTCCGTCAGTGACTGTACACTCCGACAGTGACTGTACACTCCGACAGTGACTGTACACTCCGTCAGTGACTGTACACTCCGACAGTGACTGTACACTCCGTCAGTGACTGTACACTCCGTCAGTGACTGTACACTCCGTCAGTGACTGTACACTCCGTCAGTGACTGTACACTCCGTCAGTGACTGTACACTCCGACAGTGACTGTACACTCCGTCAGTGACTGTACACTCCGACAGTGACTGTACACTCCGTCAGTGACTGTACACTCCGTCAGTGACTGTACACTCCGACAGTGACTGTACACTCCGTCAGTGACTGTACACTCCGACAGTGACTGTACACTCCGTCAGTGACTGTACACTCCGACAGTGACTGTACACTCCGACAGTGACTGTACACTCCGACAGTGACTGTACACTCCGACAGTGACTGTACACTCCGTCAGTGACTGTACACTCCGACAGTGACTGTACACTCCGTCAGTGACTGTACACTCCGTCAGTGACTGTACACTCCGTCAGTGACTGTACACTCCGTCAGTGACTGTACACTCCGTCAGTGACTGTACACTCCGTCAGTGACTGTACACTCCGTCAGTGACTGTACACTCCGTCAGTGACTGTACACTCCGTCAGTGACTGTACACTCCGTCAGTGACTGTACACTCCGTCAGTGACTGTACACTCCGACAGTGACTGTACACTCCGTCAGTGACTGTACACTCCGTCAGTGACTGTACACTCCGTCAGTGACTGTACACTCCGTCAGTGACTGTACACTCCGACAGTGACTGTACACTCCGACAGTGACTGTACACTCCGACAGTGACTGTACACTCCGACAGTGACTGTACACTCCGTCAGTGACTGTACACTCCGACAGTGACTGTACACTCCGTCAGTGACTGTACACTCCGTCAGTGACTGTACACTCCGTCAGTGACTGTACACTCCGACAGTGACTGTACACTCCGACAGTGACTGTACACTCCGACAGTGACTGTACACTCCGACAGTGACTGTACACTCCGTCAGTGACTGTACACTCCGTCAGTGACTGTACACTCCGACAGTGACTGTACACTCCGTCAGTGACTGTACACTCCGACAGTGACTGTACACTCCGACAGTGACTGTACACTCCGACAGTGACTGTACACTCCGACAGTGACTGTACACTCCGACAGTGACTGTACACTCCGTCAGTGACTGTACACTCCGTCAGTGACTGTACACTCCGTGCAGTGACTGTACACTCCGACAGTGACTGTACACTCCGACAGTGACTGTACACTCCGACAGTGACTGTACACTCCGACAGTGACTGTACACTCCGACAGTGACTGTACACTCCGACAGTGACTGTACACTCCGACAGTGACTGTACACTCCGTCAGTGACTGTACACTCCGTCAGTGACTGTACACTCCGACAGTGACTGTACACTCCGACAGTGACTGTACACTCCGACAGTGACTGTACACTCCGACAGTGACTGTACACTCCGTCAGTGACTGTACACTCCGTCAGTGACTGTACACTCCGTCAGTGACTGTACACTCCGACAGTGACTGTACACTCCGTCAGTGACTGTACACTCCGACAGTGACTGTACACTCCGACAGTGACTGTACACTCCGAAGTGACTGTACACTCCGACAGTGACTGTACACTCCGTCAGTGACTGTACACTCCGACAGTGACTGTACACTCCGTCAGTGACTGTACACTCCGACAGTGACTGTACACTCCGACAGTGACTGTACACTCCGAAAGTGACTGTACACTCCGACAGTGACTGTACACTCCGTCAGTGACTGTACACTCCGACAGTGACTGTACACTCCGACAGTGACTGTACACTCCGACAGTGACTGTACACTCCGAAAGTGACTGTACACTCCGACAGTGACTGTACACTCCGACAGTGACTGTACACTCCGACAGTGACTGTACACTCCGAAAGTGACTGTACACTCCGAAAGTGACTGTACACTCCGAAAGTGACTGTACACTCCGTCAGTGACTGTACACTCCGACAGTGACTGTACACTCCGACAGTGACTGTACACTCCGACAGTGACTGTACACTCCGACAGTGACTGTACACTCCGTCAGTGACTGTACACTCCGACAGTGACTGTACACTCCGTCAGTGACTGTACACTCCGACAGTGACTGTACACTCCGTCAGTGACTGTACACTCCGACAGTGACTGTACACTCCGTCAGTGACTGTACACTCCGTCAGTGACTGTACACTCCGACAGTGACTGTACACTCCGTCAGTGACTGTACACTCCGTCAGTGACTGTACACTCCGACAGTGACTGTACACTCCGACAGTGACTGTACACTCCGTCAGTGACTGTACACTCCGACAGTGACTGTACACTCCGACAGTGACTGTACACTCCGACAGTGACTGTACACTCCGTCAGTGACTGTACACTCCGTCAGTGACTGTACACTCCGACAGTGACTGTACACTCCGACAGTGACTGTACACTCCGACAGTGACTGTACACTCCGACAGTGACTGTACACTCCGACAGTGACTGTACACTCCGTCAGTGACTGTACACTCCGACAGTGACTGTACACTCCGACAGTGACTGTACACTCCGTCAGTGACTGTACACTCCGACAGTGACTGTACACTCCGTCAGTGACTGTACACTCCGACAGTGACTGTACACTCCGTCAGTGACTGTACACTCCGTCAGTGACTGTACACTCCGACAGTGACTGTACACTCCGTCAGTGACTGTACACTCCGTCAGTGACTGTACACTCCGACAGTGACTGTACACTCCGACAGTGACTGTACACTCCGTCAGTGACTGTACACTCCGACAGTGACTGTACACTCCGACAGTGACTGTACACTCCGTCAGTGACTGTACACTCCGACAGTGACTGTACACTCCGTCAGTGACTGTACACTCCGACAGTGACTGTACACTCCGTCAGTGACTGTACACTCCGACAGTGACTGTACACTCCGTCAGTGACTGTACACTCCGACAGTGACTGTACACTCCGTCAGTGACTGTACACTCCGTCAGTGACTGTACACTCCGTCAGTGACTGTACACTCCGTCAGTGACTGTACACTCCGACAGTGACTGTACACTCCGTCAGTGACTGTACACTCCGACAGTGACTGTACACTCCGTCAGTGACTGTACACTCCGACAGTGACTGTACACTCCGTCAGTGACTGTACACTCCGTCAGTGACTGTACACTCCGTCAGTGACTGTACACTCCGTCAGTGACTGTACACTCCGACAGTGACTGTACACTCCGTCAGTGACTGTACACTCCGTCAGTGACTGTACACTCCGACAGTGACTGTACACTCCGTCAGTGACTGTACACTCCGACAGTGACTGTACACTCCGTCAGTGACTGTACACTCCGTCAGTGACTGTACACTCCGTCAGTGACTGTACACTCCGACAGTGACTGTACACTCCGACAGTGACTGTACACTCCGTCAGTGACTGTACACTCCGTCAGTGACTGTACACTCCGTCAGTGACTGTACACTCCGTCAGTGACTGTACACTCCGACAGTGACTGTACACTCCGACAGTGACTGTACACTCCGACAGTGACTGTACACTCCGACAGTGACTGTACACTCCGACAGTGACTGTACACTCCGTCAGTGACTGTACACTCCGTCAGTGACTGTACACTCCGACAGTGACTGTACACTCCGTCAGTGACTGTACACTCCGACAGTGACTGTACACTCCGTCAGTGACTGTACACTCCGACAGTGACTGTACACTCCGACAGTGACTGTACACTCCGACAGTGACTGTACACTCCGACAGTGACTGTACACTCCGACAGTGACTGTACACTCCGTCAGTGACTGTACACTCCGTCAGTGACTGTACACTCCGTCAGTGACTGTACACTCCGTCAGTGACTGTACACTCCGACAGTGACTGTACACTCCGACAGTGACTGTACACTCCGTCAGTGACTGTACACTCCGTCAGTGACTGTACACTCCGTCAGTGACTGTACACTCCGTCAGTGACTGTACACTCCGACAGTGACTGTACACTCCGTCAGTGACTCTGTACACTCCGACAGTGACTGTACACTCCGACAGTGACTGTACACTCCGACAGTGACTGTACACTCCGACAGTGACTGTACACTCCGTCAGTGACTGTACACTCCGACAGTGACTGTACACTCCGTCAGTGACTGTACACTTCGACAGTGACTGTACACTCCGACAGTGACTGTGTACACTCCGTGCAGTGATTGTACACTCCGACAGTGACTGTACACTTCGACAGTGACTGTACACTCCGACAGTGACTGTACACTCCGTCAGTGACTGTACACGCCGACAGTGACTGTACACTCCGTGCAGTGACTGTACACTCCGACAGTGACTGTACACTCCGACAGTGACTGTACACTCCGACAGTGACTGTACACTCCGTCAGTGACTGTACACTTCGACAGTGACTGTACACTCCGACAGTGACTGTGTACACTCCGTGCAGTGACTGTACACTCCGACAGTGACTGTACACTTCGACAGTGACTGTACACTCCGTCAGTGATTGTACACTCCGTCAGTGACTGTACGCTCCGTGCAGTGACTGTACACTCCGTGCAGTGACTGTACACTCCGACAGTGACTGTACACTCCGACAGTGACTGTACACTCCGACAGTGACTGTACACTCCGACAGTGACTGTACACTCCGTCAGTGACTGTACACTCCGTCAGTGACTGTACACTCCGACAGTGACTGTACACTCCGTCAGTGACTGTACACTCCGTCAGTGACTGTACACTCCGTCAGTGACTGTACACTCCGTCAGTGACTGTACACTCCGTCAGTGACTGTACACTCCGTCAGTGACTGTACACTCCGTCAGTGACTGTACACTCCGTCAGTGACTGTACACTCCGACAGTGACTGTACACTCCGACAGTGACTGTACACTCCGACAGTGACTGTACACTCCGACAGTTACTGTACACTCCGTCAGTGACTGTACACTTCGACAGTTACTGTACACTCCGACAGTTACTGTACACTCCGACAGTGACTGTACACTCCGACAGTGACTGTACACTCCGACAGTGACTGTACACTCCGTCAGTGACTGTACACTCCGACAGTTACTGTACACTCCGACAGTTACTGTACACTCCGACAGTGACTGTACACTCCGACAGTGACTGTACACTCCGACAGTGACTGTACACTCCGACAGTGACTATGTACACCACTAACTCCCAAAGCGACATGAAAATACTTGAAAACCTACAAAACAAAGCCATGTGAATCAGTCATGGAGTCCCAAGAACTACCAAAACATCAAAGCTTCGAGGGAAGGTGTCTCGCCCCAGTCTCAAGGGCAGAGTTAAGGAACGGAGTGCTAAGCTTGCAATTAAGATCCCCAAAGATCCCCCATACAATGATATAAACAAAAAGAGGAGCTCTGTGTTACTTACAGGATGAAACAGGAGAATCAAACAGTGTCATCACAGATCAGTCTGCTACCTGGAAGAGCTTCACCTGCTTGAGCTTCACCGTGAGCTCCTGCCTGTAGAGAGGTTACCTCCCTGGGAGGATGACTCATGCAAGATCATCATCATTGTAATGGCAATGGTGCAGGATACACGGTAATTAGGAATAATGCTTTACAACGCGGAAGTGAAGGAAAAGCACGCATTGAGAACTATGCCTCTTCAACACAAGCAGAGCTAACTGCCATTGTTATGGCGTTAAGATTCCTTGGACGAAACACTAATGGCGCAGTGATCTGCACTGATTCTAAAGCAGCGCTACAAAGCCTTACTCAAAATTGGACAAAATCCTGCGATAGTCGCTGAGATCAAGAGAGCTGTGATGGGTAGTAACCAACCAGGGAAGAGTCGTCAAGTTCCTGTGGTTCCCCTCCCATGTTGGGGGATCCCCTCCCATGTTGGGGATCCCCTCCCATGTTGGGGGATCACCTCCCATGTTGGGGGCTCCCCTCCAATGTTGGGGGTTCCCCTTCCATGTTGGGGGATCCCCTCCCATGTTGGGGCTCCCCTCCCATGTTGGGGATCCCCTCCCATGTTGGGGATCCCCTCCCATGTTGGGGCTCCCCTACCATGTTGGGGATCCCCTCCCATGTTGGGGGATCCCCTCCCATGTTGGGGCTCCCCTTCCATGTTGGGGGATCCCCTCCCATGTTGGGGGATCCCCTCCCATGTTGGGGCTCCCCTCCCATGTTGGGGGATCCCCTCCCATGTTGGGGCTCCCCTCCCATGTTGGGGCTCCCCTCCCATGTTGGGGATCCCCTCCCATGTTGGGGGATCACCTCCCATGTTGGGGATCACCTCCCATGTTGGGGGATCACCTCCCATGTTGGGGGATCCCCTCCCATGTTGGGGCTCCCCTCCCATGTTGGGGGATCCCCTCCCATGTTGGGGGATCCCCTCCCATGTTGGGGCTCCCCTCCCATGTTGGGGGATCCCCTCCCATGTTGGGGATCCCCTCCCATGTTGGGGGATCCCCTCCCATGTTGGGGGATCCCCTCCCATGTTGGGGCTCCCCTCCCATGTTGGGGATCACCTCCCATGTTGGGGATCACCTCCCATGTTGGGGGATCCCCTCCCATGTTGGGGCTCCCCTCCCATGTTGGGGGATCCCCTCCCATGTTGGGGGATCCCCTCCCATGTTGGGGGATCACCTCCCATGTTGGGGCTCCCCTCCCATGTTGGGGATCCCCTCCCATGTTGGGGATCCCCTCCCATGTTGGGGGATCCCCTCCCATGTTGGGGGATCACCTCCCATGTTGGGGCTCCCCTCCCATGTTGGGGATCCCCTCCCATGTTGGGGATCACCTCCCATGTTGGGGGATCACCTCCCATGTTGGGGGATCCCCTCCCATGTTGGGGCTCCCCTCCCATGTTGGGGGATCCCCTCCCATGTTGGGGGATCCCCTCCCATGTTGGGGGATCACCTCCCATGTTGGGGGATCCCCTCCCATGTTGGGGGCTCCCCTCCCATGTTGGGGGATCCCCTCCCATGTTGGGGGCTCCCCTCCCATGTTGGGGGATCCCCTCCCATGTTGGGGGATCCCCTCCCATGTTGGGGGATCCCCTCCCATGTTGGGGCTCCCCTCCCATGTTGGGGATCACCTCCCATGTTGGGGATCACCTCCCATGTTGGGGGCTCCCCTCCCATGTTGGGGCTCCCCTCCCATGTTGGGGGCTCCCCTCCCATGTTGGGGGCTCCCCTCCCATGTTGGGGCTCCCCTCCCATGTTGGGATATGTGGGAATGAACGAGCAGATGTGCTGGCTGCTGAAGGCGCTGAAGGAGACCATATTGAGTACTTCATACTCAAGACTCTACTACAAATTAGAGGTATTGTCAGGCAACATCACCGTGACAAGGTAACTGAGGAAAGGAGGATAGAAGCACAAACCAATCAGAAGCTGGTACAACATGGCCACAGCTGCCAATCCCAATCATTATAGATGAAGAGGAGGACGAGGGGGAGAATCATTACTTTTAGAATCAATCATTGTGTCATTACTATTGTGTGAAGTCACATCCCACAAGAGCTGACTTCACACAATAGTAATGACAGAATCAGATGACAGAGTAAGTAATACCGAGAATCCGTCTAGGATACTGTCACGTGACTCGCCTGTATAGCGGAGGAACTACATTTTCCACTCACCGTCAACACCTGTGTGGTGGAGGTTCAGCTCTACAGCAGCCCTCATGGGTCGTCAGTCCCGCCGCCTCTCCGTACCCGCCGGGGCCGGGCACGCCCGGGCACGACTCTCTCCGTACCCGCCGGGGCCGGGCACGCCCGGGCACGACTCTCTCCGTACCCGCCGGGGCCGGGCACGACTCTCTCCGTACCCGCCGGGGCCGGGCACGCCCGGGCACGACTCGGCGGCATGCGCGGCGCCTCCGCTAACCGGTAGCTAGCCTTGGGAAAGAAGCAGTTAGCCGCCTTCAACGATGAGTGGTACAGGCGAGGAGTCACAATAACGTGGCTGAAGTAAGTTGACCAGACCACACACTAGAAGGTGAAGGGACGACCACGTTTCGCTCCGTCCTGGACCATTCACAAGACCATTGTGGTACCGTCTCAAGAGGAAGGCGCCGCCGCCGGCCACACACTGGCAGTCTGCTTCCAGCGCTCCTTACCACCTGGTGTCGACACCGGCTGTGACGTCATCACCGCCACACTGTATAAAGGGCGCGGCCTCCCTGGAGAGCCACTACGGGATCACCATAGCCCGTGCTACTTGGAACTTCTTGTTGCAAGTAGCGAATCTTTAGCAGCAACAAACGTCGTCCACGTTGAGCCTACGCCTCGTGCCGGAGGCTGTGGTGGTATTGGTGAGGTCTTCACCTCCACCAGTATTTACTCATAACTTATTTTATTGTGTTTCATGCACCGTTTATATATGTTACATTTTCATATTATTTTGTTCACCTTTAAAGGTCATGATCGCCAAGTGTTCTCAGGTGCCATTGTTGTTAATTAATATTTCAATAAATTGGTTTAATTATTTGATTTTCTTTTGTTTCTACCTGCGACATAAACACTGCAAGAGCCAAAGTAGAATTTTTGTTGATTTGTGTGAGTTAGAGTCACACCACCTTGGCTGAGGGTAGCTGCCACACCACAACCCGTCACACAGACAAATATCCTCGGACCATTCCCAATGGAAACAACAGTTGAGCAGCGGAGCTGTAGAACCCGTGGTGAGAGTGACGGACACCGCCTTGACCACTACCTGACAGTCGTGGTCAAGGCGGTGTCTGTGGTGAGAGTGACGGACACCGCCTTGACCACTACCTGACAGTCGTGGTCAAGGCGGTGTCTGTGGTGAGAGTGACGGACACCGCCTTGACCACTACTGACAGTCGTGGTCAAGGCGGTGTCTGTGGTGAGAGTGACGGACACCGCCTTGACCACTACCTGACAGTCGTGGTCAAGGCGGTGTCTGTGGTGAGAGTGACGGACACCGCCTTGACCACTACCTGACAGTCGTGGTCAAGGCGGTGTCTGTGGTGAGAGTGACGGACACCGCCTTGACCACTACCTGACAATCGTGGTCAAGGCGGTGTCTGTGGTGAGAGTGACGGACACCGCCTTGACCACGACCTGACACAGTGGCAACACCTGAGACACATTAGAAATATGTGTTGAATAATAAACCCACATTGTTTGAGTTAGGAAAACACTATTTGTCAAGAATATACACTCTTCTTAAAAGATTACCCCATTGTGCACTCGCAAGATAACGTAAGTTTAGGGGTTGATAGATGTTAATCTTCTTGTTTGAGGAGCTGTTCACTTGAGACAGTTAAGCAAGTCCCAGCTGTGTCTGGGTACAAGTGACAGGATGAACAACCCAGCGGGTTTCTTCCTATTGGGGAGTGTTGTACATGCTGCTATGGCGGTGTGTCCACTCACAGGATGAGTGGCGCTGCCCAATACTGTCACTATGGCGGTGTGTCCACTCACAGGATGAGTGACGCTGCCCAATACTGTCACTATGGCGGTGTGTCCACTCACAGGATGAGTGGCGCTGCCCAATACTGTCACTATGGCGGTGTGTCCACTCACAGGATGAGTGACGCTGCCCAATACTGTCACTATGGCGGTGTGTCCACTCACAGGATGAGTGGCGCTGCCCAATACTGTCACTATGGCGGTGTGTCCACTCACAGGATGAGTGGCGCTGCCCAATACTGTCACTATGGGGTGTGTCCACTCACAGGATGAGTGGCGCTGCCCAATACTGTCACTATGGCGGTGTGTCCACTCACAGGATGAGTGGCGCTGCCCAATACTGTCACTATGGTGGTGTGTCCACTCACAGGATGAGTGACGCTGCCCAATACTGTCACTATGGCGGTGTGTCCACTCACAGGATGAGTGGCGCTGCCCAATACTGTCACTATGGCGGTGTGTCCACTCACAGGATGAGTGGCGCTGCCCAATACTGTCACTATGGCGGTGTGTCCACTCACAGGATGAGTGGCGCTGCCCAATACTGTCACTATGGCGGTGTGTCCACTCACAGGATGAGTGGCGCTGCCCAATACTGTCACTATGGCGGTGTGTCCACTCACAGGATGAGTGGCGCTGCCCAATACTGTCACTATGGCGGTGTGTCCACTCACAGGATGAGTGGCGCTGCCCAATACTGTCACTATGGCGGTGTGTCCACTCACAGGATGAGTGGCGCTGCCCAATACTGTCACTATGGCGGTGTGTCCACTCACAAGATGAGTGGCGCTGCCCAATACTGTCACTATGGCGGTGTGTCCACTCACAGGATGAGTGGCGCTGCCCAATACTGTCACTATGGCGGTGTGTCCACTCACAGGATGAGTGGCGCTGCCCAATACTGTCACTATGGCGGTGTGTCCACTCACAGGATGAGTGGCGCTGCCCAATACTGTCACTATGGCGGTGTGTCCACTCACAGGATGAGTGGCGCTGCCCAATACTGTCACTATGGCGGTGTGTCCACTCACAGGATGAGTGACGCTGCCCAATACTGTCACTATGGCGGTGTGTCCACTCACAGGATGAGTGGCGCTGCCCAATACTGTCACTATGGCGGTGTGTCCACTCACAGGATGAGTGGCGCTGCCCAATACTGTCACTATGGCGGTGTGTCCACTCACAGGATGAGTGGCGCTGCCCAATACTGTCACTATGGCGGTGTGTCCACTCACAGGATGAGTGGCGCTGCCCAATACTGTCACTATGGCGGTGTGTCCACTCACAGGATGAGTGGCGCTGCCCAATACTGTCACTATGGCGGTGTGTCCACTCACAGGATGAGTGGCGCTGCCCAATACTGTCACTATGGCGGTGTGTCCACTCACAGGATGAGTGGCGCTGCCCAATACTGTCACTATGGCGGTGTGTCCACTCACAGGATGAGTGGCGCTGCCCAATACTGTCACTATGGCGGTGTGTCCACTCACAGGATGAGTGGCGCTGCCCAATACTGTCACTATGGTGGTGTGTCCACTCACAGGATGAGTGCGCTGCCCAATACTGTCACTATGGCGGTGTGTCCACTCACAGGATGAGTGGCGCTGCCCAATACTGTCACTATGGCGTGTGTCCACTCACAGGATGAGTGGCGCTGCCCAATACTGTCACTATATGGTGTGTGTCCACTCACAGGATGAGTGGCGCTGCCCAATACTGTCACTATGGCGGTGTGTCCACTCACAGGATGAGTGGCGCTGCCCAATACTGTCACTATGGCGGTGTGTCCACTCACAGATGAGTGGCGCTGCCCAATACTGTCACTATGGCGGTGTGTCCACTCACAGGATGAGTGACGCTGCCCAATACTGTCACTATGGCGGTGTGTCCACTCACAGGATGAGTGGCGCTGCCCAATACTGTCACTATGGCGGTGTGTCCACTCACAGGATGAGTGACGCTGCCCAATACTGTCACTATGGCGGTGTGTCCACTCACAGGATGAGTGGCGCTGCCCAATACTGTCACTATGGCGGTGTCCACTCACAGGATGAGTGGCGCTGCCCAATACTGTCACTATGGCGGTGTGTCCACTCACAGGATGAGTGACGCTGCCAATACTGTCACTATGGCGGTGTGTCCACTCACAATGAGTGGCGCTGCCCAATACTGTCACTATGGCGGTGTGTCCACTCACAGGATGAGTGACGCTGCCCAATACTGTCACTATGGCGGTGTGTCCACTCACAGTGAGTGGCGCTGCCCAATACTGTCACTATGGCGGTGTGTCCACTCACAGGATGAGTGGCGCTGCCCAATACTGTCACTATGGTGGTGTGTCCACTCACAGGATGAGTGGCGCTGCCCAATACTGTCACTATGGCGTGTGTCCACTCACAGGATGAGTGACGCTGCTGCCCAATACTGTCACTATGTGGTGTGTCCACTCACAGGATGAGTGGCGCTGCCCAATACTGTCACTATGGCGGTGTGTCCACTCCTGTCCCTCACTCACAGGATGAGTGGTGCTGCCAATACTGTCACTATGGCGGTGTGTCCACTCACAGGATGAGTGACGCTGCCCAATACTGTCACTATGGCGGTGTGTCCACTCACAGGATGAGTGGCGCTGCCCATACTGTCACTATGGCGGTGTGTCCACTCACAGGATGAGTGGCGCTGCCCAATACTGTCACTATGGCGGTGTGTCCACTCACAGGATGAGTGGCGCTGCCCAATACTGTCACTATGGCGGTGTGTCCACTCACAGGATGAGTGGCGCTGCCAATACTGTCACTATGGCGGTGTGTCCACTCACAGGATGAGTGACGCTGCCCAATACTGTCACTATGGCGGTGTGTCCACTCACAGATATGGCGCTGCCCAATACTGTCACTATGGCGGTGTTCACTCACAGGATGAGTGGCGCTGCCCAATACTGTCACTATGGCGGTGTGTCCACTCACAGGATGAGTGACGCTGCCCAATACTGTCACTATGGCGGTGTGTCCACTCACAGATGAGTGACGCTGCCCAATACTGTCACTATGGCGGTGTGTCCACTCACAGGATGAGTGGCGCTGCCCAATACTGTCACTATGGCGGTGTGTCCACTCACAGGATGAGTGGCGCTGCCCAATACTGTCACTATGGCGGTGTGTCCACTCACAGGATGAGTGGCGCTGCCCAATACTGTCACTATGGCGGTGTGTCCACTCACAGGATGAGTGGCGCTGCCCAATACTGTCACTATGGCGGTGTGTCCACTCACAGGATGAGTGGCGCTGCCCAATACTGTCACTATGGCGGTGTGTCCACTCACAGGATGAGTGGCGCTGCCCAATACTGTCACTATGGCGTGTGTCCACTCACAGGATGAGTGGCGCTGCCCAATACTGTCACTATGGCGGTGTGTCCACTCACAGGATGAGTGGCGCTGCCCAATACTGTCACTATGGCGGTGTGTCCACTCACAGGATGAGTGACGCTGCCCAATACTGTCACTATGGCGGTGTGTCCACTCACGGGAAGAGTGCGCTGCCCAATACTGTCACTATGGCGGTGTGTCCACTCACAGGATGAGTGACGCTGCCCATACTGTCACTATGGCGGTGTGTCCACTCACAGGATGAGTGACGCTGCCCAATACTGTCACTATGCGGTGTGTCCACTCACAGGATGAGTGGCGCTGCCCAATACTGTCACTATGGCGGTGTGTCCACTCACAGGATGAGTGGCGCTGCCCAATACTGTCACTATGGCTGTGTCCACTCACAGGATGAGTGACGCTGCCCAATACTGTCACTATTGTGGTGTGTCCACTCACAGGATGAGTGGCGCTGCCCAATACTGTCACTCANGAGAGCCAAAATAAAATACTACGAAAATAAATCTGACCAATTAAAGCAACATTAAAAACATGGAGCACTGTCTCCCAGATATTAAGATGCAAAAAAATTTATAAATAAAAAACCAATTCTCCTATCCAATGACGATGGTGTACTTTTCGGCCTCAGACACTGCTATTGAGTTCACAGGTTCTTCTCAACCATTGGTACATCCTTGCTCATGATATTCCATCCTCACTCACTAATATTAAAGACCACCTTACAGGTAACTATCCACAGTCTCTGTACCTAACTCCCGCTACTTCCTCTGATGTTAATGAGGTAATCCTTTCCTTAAAACTAAGTCAAGTGCCCTTGATGAAGACCAACTCTAATCTAAGCCTCCAGATCTTTAGCTCCTGTCATTGCATTGCTCCAACAAGTCACTTGAACTCCAAACCTTTCCGGATATTCTAAAAAAGCGAGAGTTACCCCTGTCCATAAATGTGGTGATCTCACTGACGTCAACAAATAAAGGGACAAATAAAGGGACTTAGTCTATAGAACTCACTCCTTATTGAATGAAAAGCTGTCCAACTTTTGAGTCATTCAAAAACAAACTAAAAGTACCTAATCTCATCTTCATAGTTTTTTACCTTTGCTTTAAACTTGCACTGTATCTATTGCTACCCAATCTCCCAATCTTTATGTACCCAATCCGAAAATCTTTACCATTGTGACATCTTGCTGTCTTCTTATATGTGCTGTCAATCTAGCTGTATGGTGTCTATAATCTTGTTTAAACTTACCAATTAAGCTGTCAATGTAATCAATCAGAGCTTTAATATACCAATGTGCTTTAATATACTTACTAATCTCTCTCATCTCATTTTTGTCTTGCAATGTATTTGTTATCATTTAATTAATTCTGTTAGAATTTACCTGCTTAAAATTATCTGTTAGATTAAGGACCTGCCCGAAACGCTGCGCGTACTAGTGGCTTTACAAGAGTGTAAATACTATGCTATGTATTCTCTCTAACCCAATGTACCTCTTGTATATAAATAAATAAATAAAAATAAATAAATAAAAATAAATAAATAAATAAATAATAAATAATAAATGAATATGATAAATAAATAAATAAACAATTACAGACTTATATCAATCCTGTCAACCTTGTCAAAAATATTTGAAAAGCTAATCTGTTCCCTGTTGGGTTACTTGTGGACCTGCGTAAGGCTTTTGACACTGTCAACCACCAAAACCTTCTTCTTAAATTACATCATTATGGAGTCAGAGGACACTCCCTGCAATACCTCCAGTCTTACCTTACTGATAGACTCCAGTATGTTTTCTGTGAATAATTCCATTTCTCCCACCCTACCCATCAACATTGGTGTTCCTCAGGGCAGCATACTTGGCCCTCTCCTCTTTCTCATCTACATTAATGACCTTCCAAATGCCTCCCAACACCTCAAACCAATTCTGTTTGCTGACGACACAACCTTCATTTACTCCAGTCCTGACCCCCTTGCTCTAAATGCCACAGTCAATGCTGAGCTAAATAAAGTCCATCTTTGGCTAACTATAATCTAACATTAGGTCTGTAACTTATCTTCTATGTATGTAGTTTTACATCAATTCACATTTGAATTTAAACACGACTAATCTTTATGATTACTTAATAATTATTATAGTTAGAGTTAGCCGTGTGAAAAAAAAGAAACGAGTGCATTTTCGTTTAAATAAGAGAGAACGTTAATAGCAAGAAAAAGTGGGGGTAACTGAACTAGAACTTGCGGGTCGGCCAGAGGGAGCAGAACTGTGTGGAGAAATAATAAATAAACACAAGAATGAAAGACACAAAAGTGAATACAAACGGTAACTGAGAAAGTTAGAAGATGTAAACAACGGAGAAACAGAAGTGTGACGGGAGAGCGGGAGACACAACCATTGAGACAGTCGAAACATATATAGACGGACATCCGCCGACACAGCCAAGTGTTCTGTCTTTATTGACATCATAGGAACCTTCGAAAAGCACAAGAGCTTGTGACCTTGGATGAGACTGTGATCCTGGATGAGCTTGTGATCCTGGATGAGATTGTGATCCTGGATGAGACTGTGACCTTGGATGAGCTTGTGATCCTGGATGAGACTGTGATCCTGGATGAGACTGTGATCCTGGATGAGACTGTGACCTTGGATGAGCTTGTGATCCTGGATGAGCTTGTGATCCTGGATGAGACTGTGATCCTGGATGAGACTGTGACCTTGGATGAGCTTGTGATCCTGGATGAGACTGTGATCCTGGATGAGACTGTGATCCTGGATGAGATTGCGTGCATGGGTGTCAAAGGAAAGGGAACTATCAGGAATATTCGCCAAGCCATTATGACTACAGAGCAGCACTGGGAAGGGGTCAGGATAAGGATTTGGGATGGGACGGGGGGAAAGGAATGGTGCCCAACCACTTATGGACGGTCGGGGATTGAACTCCGACCTGCATGACGCCAGACCGTCTCTCTACTGTCCAGTGGCGCCACTCTCAACCTCTCCTCTTACAAAGAACGTCGCTTTTCGCACGTAGGCGTTACATGAGGCCAAAAATTGTCGTACTAGAAAATGGAAGCGGGTGGCGAAAGTGATGTACTGCCCCGTTTTCTGTTTTAGGTCCTCTGGTAGGTTAGGAGAGGACACTTTCTTGTTTTTCTTGACGTTGGGGAACCTTAGGAGGCCGGGCTGCACTGTGGGCTCGAACGAGGGAAAGAAAGAGGCGCCCAACCAACTTACAAGGTCACGTAGGAGAGGTTTCAGGTAAGGCCAAGACCTGGAATGTTGCTGAGGGCTCCACTGGCCTGCTTGAAGTGATGTACACAACCTATGTACACTCCGACAGTGACTATGTACACTCCGTGCAGTGACTGTACACTCCGACAGTGACTATGTACACTCCGTGCAGTGACTGTACACTCCGTGCAGTGACTGTACACTCCGACAGTGACTATGTACACTCCGTGCAGTGACTGTACACTCCGACAGTGACTGTACACTCCGTGCAGTGACTGTACACTCCGTGCAGTGACTGTACACTCCGTGCAGTGACTGTACACTCCGTGCAGTGACTGTACACTCCGTGCAGTGACTGAACACTCCGACAGTGACTATGTACACTCCGTGCAGTGACTGTACACTCCGTGCAGTGACTGTACACTCCGACAGTGACTGTACACTCCGTGCAGTGACTGAACACTCCGACAGTGACTATGTACACTCCGTGCAGTGACTGTACACTCCGTGCAGTGACTGTACACTCCGACAGTGACTATACACTCCGTGCAGTGACTGTACACTCCGTGCAGTGACTGTACACTCCGTGCAGTGACTGTACACTCCGTGCAGTGACTGTACACTCCGTCAGTGACTGTACACTCCGTCAGTGACTGTACACTCCGTGCAGTGACTGTACACTCCGTGCAGTGACTGTACACTCCGTACAGTGACTGTACACTCCGTCAGTGACTGTACACTCCGTCAGTGACTGTACACTCCGTCAGTGACTGTACACTCCGTGCAGTGACTGTACACTCCGTGCAGTGACTGTACACTCCGTGCAGTGACTGTACACTCCGTCAGTGACTGTACACTCCGTCAGTGACTGTACACTCCGTGCAGTGACTGTACACTCCGTGCAGTGACTGTACACTCCGTGCAGTGACTGTACACTCCGTGCAGTGACTGTACACTCCGTCAGTGACTGTACACTCCGTCAGTGACTGTACACTCCGTCAGTGACTGTACACTCCGTCAGTGACTGTACACTCCGTGCAGTGACTGTACACTCCGTCAGTGACTGTACACTCCGTCAGTGACTGTACACTCCGTCAGTGACTGTACACTCCGTCAGTGACTGTACACTCCGACAGTGACTGTACACTCCGACAGTGACTGTACACTCCGTCAGTGACTGTACACTCCGACAGTGACTGTACACTCCGTCAGTGACTGTACACTCCGACAGTGACTGTACACTCCGTCAGTGACTGTACACTCCGACAGTGACTGTACACTCCGTCAGTGACTGTACACTCCGTCAGTGACTGTACACTCCGACAGTGACTGTACACTCCGACAGTGACTGTACACTCCGTCAGTGACTGTACACTCCGTCAGTGACTGTACACTCCGTCAGTGACTGTACACTCCGTCAGTGACTGTACACTCCGTCAGTGACTGTACACTCCGACAGTGACTGTACACTCCGACAGTGACTGTACACTCCGTCAGTGACTGTACACTCCGTCAGTGACTGTACACTCCGTCAGTGACTGTACACTCCGTCAGTGACTGTACACTCCGTCAGTGACTGTACACTCCGTCAGTGACTGTACACTCCGTCAGTGACTGTACACTCCGACAGTGACTGTACACTCCGTCAGTGACTGTACACTCCGACAGTGACTGTACACTCCGACAGTGACTGTACACTCCGTCAGTGACTGTACACTCCGACAGTGACTGTACACTCCGTCAGTGACTGTACACTCCGTCAGTGACTGTACACTCCGACAGTGACTGTACACTCCGCAGTGACTGTACACTCCGTCAGTGACTGTACACTCCGTCAGTGACTGTACACTCCGTCAGTGACTGTACACTCCGTCAGTGACTGTACACTCCGTCAGTGACTGTACACTCCGTCAGTGACTGTACACTCCGTCAGTGACTGTACACTCCGTCAGTGACTGTACACTCCGTCAGTGACTGTACACTCCGTCAGTGACTGTACACTCCGACAGTGACTGTACACTCCGACAGTGACTGTACACTCCGACAGTGACTGTACACTCCGACAGTGACTGTACACTCCGTCAGTGACTGTACACTCCGACAGTGACTGTACACTCCGTCAGTGACTGTACACTCCGACAGTGACTGTACACTCCGTCAGTGACTGTACACTCCGTCAGTGACTGTACACCGTCAGTGACTGTACACTCCGACAGTGACTGTACACTCCGACAGTGACTGTACACCGACAGTGACTGTACACTCCGACAGTGACTGTACACTCCGACAGTGACTGTACACTCCGTCAGTGACTGTACACTCCGTCAGTGACTGTACACTCCGACAGTGACTGTACACTCCGACAGTGACTGTACACTCCGACAGTGACTGTACACTCCGTCAGTGACTGTACACTCCGACAGTGACTGTACACTCCGTCAGTGACTGTACACTCCGTCAGTGACTGTACACTCCGTCAGTGACTGTACACTCCGTCAGTGACTGTACACTCCGACAGTGACTGTACACTCCGTCAGTGACTGTACACTCCGACAGTGACTGTACACTCCGTCAGTGACTGTACACTCCGACAGTGACTGTACACTCCGACAGTGACTGTACACTCCGACAGTGACTGTACACTCCGACAGTGACTGTACACTCCGACAGTGACTGTACACTCCGACAGTGACTGTACACTCCGACAGTGACTGTACACTCCGACAGTGACTGTACACTCCGACAGTGACTGTACACTCCGACTCCACAGTGACTGTACACTCCGACAGTGACTGTACACTCCGTCAGTGACTGTACACTCCGACAGTGACTGTACACTCCGTCAGTGACTGTACACTCCGACAGTGACTGTACACTCCGACAGTGACTGTACACTCCGACAGTGACTGTACACTCCGACAGTGACTGTACACTCCGACAGTGACTGTACACTCCGACAGTGACTGTACACTCCGACAGTGACTGTACACTCCGACAGTGACTGTACACTCCGACAGTGACTGTACACTCCGACAGTGACTGTACACTC
>WNGS01168810.1:42734-54704 GCA_020271785.1 Procambarus virginalis
TATTAGATTTCTAAGGTTAGAGTTGAATTCGGACACATCAGAGTTAGGAATTCTATAGACTGCTCCCACAGACAAGACAGACTCGGCACCCTTGACTCTGAAGCTGGCGAAGATATACTCCCCACAGAGTCTCTAGTTCTAATTACTTTCAAGAATGTCAGTTCTTGGTGGTAGTAAAGAGCAGTACCACCACCTCTCTGAATTGGTCGACAGTTGTGAATTGCTGAGTAGTTTGGCATGTTGAAGAGTTGAGTAGTATCCTCTTTCAACCACGTTTCAGTATGTTTAACAAAGGAGAATTTGTTGTCAACTGTTTGAATCAGAGCATTAACATCATCAAACTGTTTGCTTAGAGATCTTACATTCAAGTTAATTACAGAAACATTGTGATTATGTATAAAAACCTTGTTTACATGATATGCTGTTTAATACCTGCAATTTTGATCATTAAAGTGATGATTGTCATGGAGACTAGATAAGAGGTTCAGTTCTGGGTCTATACTAGTTTGTTTAAGAGGGCAGTTGACGGAAAAAAAGCAAAATAAGGCAATTATAAAAAAATTAGATATAAAAATAACTATAGCCTGAAATGCAATATAAAGTAGGAATAAGTAAAATAATTATACAAAGGAAAAAAATGTAATTGGACAAATAAGAAAAAAATTGATGACAAGTAAAAAAGGATTAAAAAGAGAATGACTGTTAGGAATACAAAACTTAGTAAATTACTAAAATTACATTATAAAAAATGAGGTAGATTACTTTGAGGTACTCTCAGGTACACTGAGGTAAACTGAGGTACACTAAGGTACACTGAGGTACACTGAGGTAAACTGAGGTACACTGAGGTACTCTCAGGTACACTGAGGTACTCTCAGGTACACTGAGGGTATACACTAAGAGTAATAGTTTACAGTAGAGAACAGAGGCCAAGCCAGGGTACAGTGGAGCACTGGAGTACAGGCAGGCTAGTGGACAGGAGACAGGCAGGCTAGGGCAGGCCTAGGGCAGGCCTAGGGTGACACTGAGACAGGTCACCTGGCCTGCCCGGGGTGACAAGGGAGGGGGGGGGAAGTAACAAGAGGCACAGGGTGACAGGTTATGACAGGTCAGTCTGGCCTGACTAACAGTTGGACACTGAAGTGTTGCGTGGAATGTTGCAAAATGCGTTGAATCTCAGATGGGTCCCACTTGATGTGAGCTGACACTAATGGAAGGTTTAGCGTAATAAACAGTCTTTTGTGAAGGGGATTTGACTCGTGTATTCTATTGCCAGCTCATCCTCATAACTCATCCTCATAATGCACTCTCACAACACATTCTCAATACCCATTATCACAACACATTCTTAATGAAGAGCCTCATAAAACATTCTCTAAACCTGTTATCATAACCTATCCTCATTACGCATTGTCACAATACATTCTAACAATATCCATCCTCATAACTCCTCACAACCTATCGTAGGAACCCATCCTCACAGGCTAGGGTCGTCCACAGGCCGCAACAGTCCCTCAAGACAAGTCCTCAGGCTAGGGTTGTCCACAGGCTAGGGTCATCCACAGGCTAGGGTCGTCCACAAGCTAGGGTCGTCCTCAGGCTAGGGTCGTCCCTCAAGCTAGGGTCATCCTCAGGCTAGAGTGGTTCTTAGGCAAGGGTCGTCCTCAGTCTAGGGTCGTCCTCAGGCTAGAGTGGTCCTCAGGCTAGGGTCGTCCTCAGGCTAGGGTCGTCCTCAGACTAGGGTCGTCGTCAGGCTAGGGTCGTCCGCAGGCTTGGGTCGTCCTTAGGCTAGGGTCGTCCTCAGGCTAGGGTCGTCCTCAGGCTAGGGTGGTCCTCAGTCTAGGGTCGTCCTCAGGCTAGAGTGGTCCTCAGTCTAGGGTCGTCCTCAGGCTAGAGTGGTCCTCAGGCTAGGGTCGTCCTCAGGCTAGGGTCGTCCTCAGGAAAGAGCAGTCCCTCAAGACCCGTCCTCACGTTAGGGTCGTCCTCAGGCTAGGGTCGTCCTCAGGAAAGAGCAGTCCGTCAAGACCCGTCCTCAGGCTAGGGTCGTCCACAGGCTAGGGTCGTCCTCAGACTAGGGTCGTCGTCAGGCTAGGGTCGTCCGCAGGCTTGGGTCGTCCTTAGGCTATGGTCGTCCTCAGGCTAGGGTCGTCCTCAGGCTAGGGTCGTCCACAGACTAGGGTCGTCCTCAGGCTAGGGTCGTCCACAGGCCACAGCAGGGTCCCGTCCTCAGGCTAGGGTCGTCCACAGACTAGGGTCGTCGTCAGGCTAGGGTCGTCCTCAGGCTAAAGTCGTCCACAGGCTAGGGTCGTCCTCAGGCTAGAGTCGTCCACAGCCTAGGGTCGTCCTCAGGCTAGGGTCGTCGTCAGGCTAGGGTCGTCCTCATGCTAGGGTCGTCCACAGGCTAGAGTCGTCCACAGGCTAGGGTCGTCCACAGGCTAGGGTCGTCCTCAGGCTAGAGTCGTCCACAGGCTGGGGTCGTCAACAGGCTAGGGTCGTCCTCAGGCTAGGGTCGTCCACAGGCTAGGGTCGTCCTCAGGCTAGAGTCGTCCACAGGCTAGGGTCGTCCACAGGCTAGGGTCGTCCACAGGCTAGGGTCGTCCTCAGGCTAGAGTCGTCCACAGGCTAGGGTCGTCCTCAGACTAGGGTCGTCCACAGGCTAGGGTCGTCCACAGGCTAGGGTCGTCCTCAGGCTAGAGTCGTCCACAGGCTAGGGTCGTCCACAGGCTAGGGTCGTCCACAGGCTAGGGTCGTCCACAGGCTAGAGTCGTCCACAGGCTAGGGTCGTCCTCAGGCTAGGGTCGTCCACAGGCTAGGGTCGTCCTCAGGCTAGAGTCGTCCACAGGCTAGGGTCGTCCTCAGGCTAGAGTCGTCCACAGGCTAGGGTCGTCCTCAGGCTAGGGTCGTCCACAGGCTTGGGTCGTCCTCAGGCTAGGGTCGTCCACAGGCTAGGGTCGTCCACAGGCTAGGGTCGTCCACAGGCTAGGGTCGTCCTCAGGCTAGGGTCGTCCTCAGGCTAGGGGTCGTCGTCAGGCTAGGGTCGTCCACAGGCTAGGGTCGTCCTCAGGTTAGAGTCGTCCACAGGCTAGGGTCGTCCACAGGCTAGGGTCGTCCACAGGCTAGGGTCGTCCACAGGCTAGGGTCGTCCACAGGCTAGGATCGTCCACACGCTATTTTCTCTAGTAACTAGGTCGACTGCCAATGCCCGAGCCTCTATTGGGTTTCTCTTCCTCCCTCTCTCTCTCATACTCATACACCTGTCACCATACACCATGTCCTCATACACAATGTCCTCATACACCTGTCACCATACACCATGTTCTCATACACCTGTCACCATACACCATGTCCTCATACACCTGTCACCATACACCATGTCCTCATACACCTGTCACCATACACAATGTCCTCATACACCTGTCCTCATACACAATGTCCTCATACACCTGTCACCATACACCATGCCCTCATACACCCATACCAATCCTGTGAGTGGTATTCTACCTCATACTAATCTTGTGAGTGGTATTGGACCCCATACCAATCCTGTGAGTGATATTGGACCCCATACCAATCCTGTGAGTGGTATTGGACCCCATACCAATCCTGTGAGTGGTATTGGACCCCATACCAATCCTGTGAGTGGTATTGGACCCCATACCAATCCTGTGAGTGGTATTGAACCCCATATCAATCCTGTGAGTGGTATTGGACCCCATACCAATCCTGTGAGTGGTATTGGACACCATACCAATCCTGTGAGTGGTATTGGACCCCATACCAATCCTGTGAGTGGTATTGGACCCCATACCAATCCTGTGAGTGATATTGGACCCCATACCAATCCTGTGAGTGGTATTGGACACCATACCAATCCTGTGAGTGGTATTGGACCCCATACCAATCCTGTGAGTGATATTGGACCCCATACCAATCCTGTGAGTGGTATTGGACCCTATACCAATCCTGTGAGTGGTATTGGACCCCATACCAATCCTGTGAGTGGTATTGGACCCCATACCAATCCTGTGAGTGGTATTGGACCCCATACCAATCCTGTGAGTGGTATTGGACACCATACGAATCCTGTGAGTGGTATTGGACCCCATACCAATCCTGTGAGTGGTATTGGACCCCATACCAATCCTGTGAGTGATATTGGACCCCATACCAATCCTGTGAGTGGTATTGGACACCATACCAATCCTGTGAGTGGTATTGGACCCCATACCAATCCTGTGAGTGATATTGGACCCCATACCAATCCTGTGAGTGGTATTGGACCCTATACCAATCCTGTGAGTGGTATTGGACCCCATACCAATCCTGTGAGTGGTATTGGACCCCATACCAATCCTGTGAGCGGTATTCTACCTCATACTAATCCTGTGAGTGGTATTGAACCCTATACCAATCCTGTGAGTGGTATTGGACCCCATACCAATCCTGTGAGTGATATTGGACCCCATACCATTCCTGTGAGTGGTATTGGACCCTATACCAATCCTATGAGTGGTATTGGACCCCATACCAATCCTGTGAGCGGTACTCTACCTCATACTAATCCTGTGAGTGGTATTGGACCCCATACTAATCGTGTGAGTGATATTGGACCCCATACCAATCCTGTGAGTGATATTGGATCCCACACCAATCCTGTGAGTGGTATTGGACCCCATACCAATCCTGTGAGTGATATTGGACCCCATTCCAATCCTGTGAGTGGTATTCTACCTCATACTAATCCTGTGAGTGATATTGGACCCCATACCAATCCTGTGAGTGGTATTGGACCCCATACCAATCCTGTGAGTGATATTGGACCCCATACCAATCCTGTGAGTGGTATTGGACCCCATACCAATCCTGTGAGTGGTATTGGACCCCATACCAATCCTGTGAGTGATATTGGACCCCATACCAATCCTGTGAGTGGTATTGGACCCCATACCAATCCTGAGAGGGATATTGGACCCCATACCAATCCTGTGAGTGGTATTCGACCCCATACCAATCCTGTGAGTGGTATTGGACCCCATACCAATCCTGTGAGTGGTATTGGACCCCATACCAATCCTTTGAGTGGTATTCATCCCCATACCAATCCTGTGAGTGGTATTGGACCCCATACCAATCCTGTGAGTGGTATTGGACCTCATACCAATCCTGTGAGTGGTATTGGACCCCATACCAATCCTGTGAGTGGTATTGGACCCCATACCAATCCTGTGAGTGGTATTGAACCACATTACAATCCTGTGAGTGGTATTGGACCCCATACCAATCCTGTGAGTGGTATTGGACCCCATACCAATCCTGTGAGTGGTATTGGACCCCATACCAATCCTGTGAGTGGTATTGGACCCCATACCAATCCTGTGAGTGGTATTCTACCTCATACTATTCCTGTGAGTGATATTGGACCCCATACCAATCCTGTGAGTGGTACTGGACCTCATACCAATCCTGTGAGTGGTATTGGACCCCATACCAATCCTGTGAGTGGTATTGGACCCCATACCAATCCTGTGAGTGGTATTGAACCACATTACAATCCTGTGAGTGGTATTGGACCCTATACCAATCCTGTGAGTGGTATTGGACCCCATACCAATCCTGTGAGTGGTATTCTACCTCATACTAATCCTGTGAGTGATATTGGACCCCATACCAATCCTGTGAGTGGTATTCGACACCATACCAATCATGTGAGTGGTATTGGACCCCATACCAATCCTGTGAGTGATATTGGACCCCATACCAATCCTGTGAGTGGTATTCTACCTCATACTAATCCTGTGAGTGATATTGGACCCCATACCAATCCTGTGAGTGGTATTCGACCCAATACCAATCATGTTAGTGGTATTGGACCCCATACCAATCCTGTGAATGATATTGGACCCCATACCAATCCTGTGAGTGATATTGGACCCCATACCAATCCTGTGAGTGGTATTGGACTCCATACCAATCCTGTTAGTGGTATTGGACCCCATACCAATCCTGTGAGTGGTATTGGACCCCATACCAATCCTGTGAGTGGTATTCTACCTCATACTAATCCTGTGAGTGATATTGGACCCCATACCAATCCTGCGAGTGGTATTGGACCCCATACCAATCCTGTGAGTGGTATTGGATCCCATACCAATCTTGTGAGTGGTATTGGACCCCATACCAATCATGTGAGTGGTATTGGATCCCATACCAATCCTGTGAGTGGTATTGGACCCCATACCAATCCTGTGAGTGGTATTGGACCCCATACCAATCCTGTGAGTGGTATTGGACCCCATACCAATCCTGTGAGTGGTATTCTACCTCATACTAATCCTGTGAGTGATATTGGACCCCATACCAATCCTGTGAGTGGTATTCTACCTCATACTAATCCTCTGAGTGGTATTGGACCCCATGCCAATCCTCTGAGTGGTATTGGACCCCATGCCAATCCTCTGAGTTGTATTGGACCCCATGCCAATCCTCTGAGTTGTATTGGACCCCATACCAATTCTCTGAGTTGTATTGGACCCCATGCCAATCCTCTGAGTGGTATTGGACCCCATGCCAATCCTCTGAGTTGTATTGGACCCCATACCAATCCTCTGAGTTGTATTGGACCCCGTACCAATCCTGTGAGTGGTATTGGACCCCATACCAATCCTGTGAGTGGTATTGGACCCCATGCCAATCCTCTGAGTGATATTGGACCCCATACCAATCCTCTGAGTGGTATTGGACCCCATGCCAATCCTCTGAGTGGTATTGGACCCCATACCAATCCTCTGAGTGGTATTGGACCCCATACCAATCCTCTGAGTGGTATTGGACCCCATACCAATCCCATGTACATATAAGTCTAAAGGTTACATAGGCGCATAATGGGATTAGGAACTGTATCCATAAATTAATTTGGATGATCAGAGGAAAGTGACCTTTGGACGCCGGGGGAAGATTATAATCTATTGCAATTGTTAATAAACTGGAGATAGCAAAAATTTCTGACAGAAAATAATTTTGATTGAAATAATTACACATTTCTTGAACGTTTGATTTAGATTTCTCTCTAAATTAATCCCCCCCTGCGGCACTCTGTCACGTAGTGCCGCAGGGCGTGCCAATAACTCTGCGGCACTCTGTCACGTAGTGCCGCAGGGCGCGCCAATAACTCTGCCGCACTCTGTCACGTAGTGCCGCAGGGCGCGCCAATAACTCTGCCGCACTCTGTCACGTAGTGCCGCAGGGCGCGCCAATATCTCTGCCGACTCATTTGACATCAATTCCCTGCAATGGAATTCTTAAAATATTTGTAAACAATAATTTTTTGAGGGTCCGTGTTTTGTATGTATACCAAAGTTGTAACATAGAAAACGGGTTTCATGATCTGGCTTGAAACACTTCTGGATCGCTTAGTTGCCGGGATGAAAATATCATCCCATTGTTGGGGACAGGAAGCCTGATAGTAGCAGCAAGGTCCTCCTAGGCCAGCTACTGACCCCTACCAGGATATAACCTGCTAAAGTTGCCTAACTTCCTGATACCTGTTAGTTCCAGGTGAACTATGGCATCAGTCGTAAGGTCCACCCTTGAGTCCAGTGGCTAGACCCTTGGCTCTCCTGGGTCCATAGATCCTTGGCTCTCCTGGGTCCATAGATCCTTGGCTCTCCTGGGTCCATAGATCCTTGGCTCTCCTGGGTCCATAGATCCTTGGCTCTCCTGGGTCCATAGATTCCTTGGCTCTCCTGGGTCCATAGACCCTTTGGCTCTCCTGGTATCATTTACATGCAGTTATAACTGCGAATAACAGTTTGTGTTTGTAACAATACTGTCTATTATGTAAGAAATAGCAGAGCTGTCTATTTTGTTGTTGGGGTCCACAGGTGAGCACGTGGTTGTTGGGGTCCACAGGTGAGCACGTGGTTGTTGGGGTCCACAGGTGAGGACGTTGTTGTTGGTGTCCACAGGTGAGGACGTGGTTGTTGGGGTCCACAGGTGAGGACGTGGTTGTTGGGGTCCACAGGTGAGGACGTGATTGTTGGGGTCCACAGGTGAGGACGTGATTGTTGGGGTCCACAGGTGAGGACGTGGTTGTATGGGTCCACAGGTGAGCACGTGGTTGTTGGGGTCCACAGGTGAGGACGTGGTTGTTGGGGTCCACAGGTGAGGACGTGGTTGTTGGGGTCCACAGGTGAGCACGTGGTTGGGATCTACTGACCTACAACAACAACAACAACAACAACAACAACAACCTTCCTAAATAAGCAAACCACAACAGGTTCCTAACTCCCAGGTAACTATTTACTGCTAGGAGAATGAAGGTATTCAGTAAAAAGACAATTTTACTGCATAACCCGTCATTTTATTCAGTAAAAGATTGCATTTTATTAGAATCCTTTCACCCTATTAAAGTGAAAGACTGTGTTTTACTGAATAACTTTCCTTCACAGGCTAGAACCTCCCTATTCTGTGAGAGGAGTATGTCTTACTGAGTAACCCAGCTCCCCTATTCAGTAAGAAGACCGTTTTACTGAGTAACCCAGCTCCCCTATTCAGTAAGAAGACTGCTTTACTGAATAACCTCTCACCGTATTCAGTAAAATTAATAAACCGTCTTTCTATTGAGTAAGAAGACGGTATTATATTTAATGATCCATCAGAAGCTTTTAAATGGTATTATTTCTCTTAATTTATTATATACTGTTTAATATAAATTTACCATTTGCTTCAGACAGGTTTAAGGTGTGTTTTCCGCACGCTTTGTGATCGTTCCAGGTGTTACACTTCTTTATTTAAATAATAATAAAACTTGCCTGGAAGCGTGAAATGTTAAAATGATACGGAAAACTTACTTGAGGCTAAAGTAAGGTTTAAATTAAGTGTCCGACAGACATTAAGGGAATATGGAAATACTTTAGTTAGGGCTGCGTCCTATTAACATTTTCTGTGACGCGGCGCCAGTTCCGGACGCGGCCCCCACCGTCGGCGCCCTCCACAAACGCCAATGGCCGAATGAATCTTGAACAAACTACCGTGAAAAATACACATATGCTAAAGATACATATACACTAAAGATACATATGTATATAACGATGCCAAGCCAGGACAAATTGTCCATATCTCCCCCTGTGCCATGGCTTCCGCCACCAGAAGGGCCCCCTGTCTGCGCCACCCAAAGTTTATGTCACCAGTAACGTCTCTCCCCAAAGACCCACTAGACTGATTTTGGCCCCTATTACCATCATCACAAAGCTCAATTTAATCACTCCGGAAACTGCTTGTACGGCCTTAATCCTGCCATGGTGTTCGATACAGCTATCATGGACCGTTCGCCTCGTGTTACCACAACCTAATTACTCACAAACATTAACACAACAACCATTCCAGACTCACAATTTTAATTACATTGACATGAGCGTGAAGAGGACTTCACGCAGCCAATACAGCACTCACGACCAGGCATGTCGTCCACGGAACTAGTCAACAGTAGGCAATGGAAACTTGGACTTCATTTAGCAAGAAAAGTGTAGCAGTTTTGACAGGAGTTTCAGAAACATTGTTTCTATTCTGATTAGATAAAGGTCTATTTCTGCTCGACAACAGTCATGTCAGAGTTTTATATATATATATATATATATATATATATATATATATATATATATATATATATATATATATATATATATATATATATATATATATATATATAAAGTATATATAGAAGGATTAATATACGATTGTTTGAAGACATATGTTTATAGAGTAAATCAGATATATTTGTGTGTTTATTTTTGTGTATGTGAATGTGTGTTTGTGCTTGATGTGTGGCCTAAAACTTGACTACTTGTAGTGGCCAGAGAAGCAGGTAGATTGTTGACCATCTGTGTCAGTAGTCCACTACCACTCACAGGATGGGTATGGGGTCCACTACCACTCACAGGATGGGTATGGGGGTCCATTACCACCCACAGGATGGGTATGGGGTCCACTACCACCCACAGGATGGGTATGGGGTCCACTACCACCCACAGGATGGGTATGGGGTCCACTACCACTCACAGGATGGGTATGGGGTCCACTACCACCCACAGGATGGGTATGGGGTCCACTACCACTCACAGGATGGGTATGGGGTCCACTACCACTCACAGGATGGGTATGGGGCCCACTACCACCCACAGGATGGGTATGGTGTCCACTACCACCCACAGGATGGGTATGGGGTCCACTACCTCCCACAGGATGGGTATGGGGTCCACTACCACTCACAGGATGAGTATGGGGTCCACTACCACCCACAGGATGGGTATGGGGTCCACTACCACTCACAGGATGGGTATGGGGTCCACTACCACCCACAGGATGGGTATGGGGTCCACTACCACCCACAGGATGGGTATGGTGTCCACTACCTCCCACAGGATGGGTATGGGGTCCACTACCAACCACAGGATGGGTATGGGGTCCACCACCACCCACAGGATGAGTATGGGGTCCACTACCACCCACAGGATGGGTATGGGGTCCACTGCCACCCACAGGATGGGTATGGGGTCCACTACCACCCACAGGATGGGTATGGGGTCCACTACCACCCACAGGATGGGTATGAGGTCCACTACCACTCACAGGATGGGTATGGGGTCCACCACCACCCACAGGATGGGTATGGGGTCCACTACCACCCTCAAGATGGGTATGGGGTCCACCACCACCCACAGGATGGGTATGGGGTCCACCACCACCCACAGGATGGGTATGGGGTCCACCACCACCCACAGGATGGGTATGAGGTCCACTACCACCCACAGGATGGGTATGGGGTCCACCACCACCCACAGGATGGGTATGAGGTCCACTACCACCCACAGGATGGGTATGGGGTCCACCACCACCCACAGGATGGGTATGGGGTCCACTACCACCCACAGGATAGGTATGGGGTCCACTACCACCCACAGGATGGGTATGTGGTCCACTACCACCCACAGGATGGGTATGGGGTCCACCACCACCCACAGGATGGGTATGGGGTCCACTACCACCCACAGGATGGGTATTGTGTCCACTACCAACCACAGGATGGGTATGAGGTCCACTACCACCCATAGGATGGGTATGGGGTCCACTACCACCCACAGGATGGGTATAGGGTCCACTACCACCCACAGGATGGGTATGGGGTCCACTACCACCCACAGGATGGGTATGGGGTCCACTACCATCCACAGGATGGGTATGGGGTCCACTACCACCCACAGGATGGGTATGGGGTCCACTACCACCCACAGGATGGGTATGGTGTCCACTACCTCCCACAGGATGGGTATGGGGTCCACTACCACCCACAGGATGGGTATGGGGCCCACTACCACCCACAGGATGGGTATGGGGTCCACTACCACCCACAGGATGGGTATGGGGTCCACTACCACCCACAGGATGGGTATGGGGTCCACTACCACCCACAGGATGGGTGCTGATATCCATGCATGTAACAGCCTATTAACATCCATTATTTTCATCCGCTTGTTCATCACAATACTCCTGTACAACTCAAGCGAATTTAAGCCTTTGCACCAGGATGGAAAATTTGTCTTTGAAAATGTAAGCAGTGCGTTGCGAAACGGATCCCTAGGCGTCAGATCATAGTAAATTATAAAATGAACTTTGGAGACTGAATTTTCAACTACCTTCAACAGTGAAGAAAAACATAATAAATATTGAGGAGATTCGTGTTAGAATCATTAATCTTTCTCTTTCGGTCATGTTCAACACACATATGTTTTCAAGAAAGACTGCTACCAATATATATATATATATATATATATTATATATATAAATATACACACTGGCTGCCTGTCTCCAAACCAAGCCTCTTAGCCATTATTGTGTGGTCTTCAGCCATCCCTGCTGACAGCGAAGATGAGAAGTGTATTGAGATTGACGAGACCGCACACTAGAAGGTGAAGG
>WNGS01168810.1:55704-71667 GCA_020271785.1 Procambarus virginalis
AAAAGAAAATTCTAATATTTAAAACTTGTTTATAGCAACTGAACTTTAAAATTTCATCTTAAAATTTCAAATATTCTAACAGAAAACGAGGAGACTGAAATCAGGGGAGGGAGGTGGGTAAAGTAACAGCCCCATAAGTGCAATTATGTACTATGTATAACAGTCAGGAAATGTACGTATTACACTTAGTATTAAAGCGTACTGTCATTTGGAGGATGTGTTTGAACAGTTAGGGTCAGCCAGGTCAGACAACCCACACACGGGTGAGGAATATAATGAGGTTATCCTCATTTGAAAGTGTAAACATTATACCTGAAGGAACTGTCCTTACTTTTATCATAGCATCTGTGACCAGCAATGATGCAACACACTCTGGCTTAGATCCTTGTTGCTCGAGGTTGAGGAGTTCCTGTCTCTCTCTGCTCAAGCTCTCGTTGATGTAGATCCCATATATTGAGGAGACAGCTGTCTTTGGCTAGATCTGTGTGTATGGACTGATGTAGATCCCATATATTGAGGAGACAGCTGTCTTTGGCTAGATCTGTGTGTATGGACTGATGTAGATCCCATATATTGAGGACACAGCTGTCTTTGGCTAGATCTGTGTGTATGGACTGGGTACCTAACTTTAGGCGAACTTTTCTCTGGTTTTGTTAACATTATAACGCAGTTGGTCTGTTATGGAAGCTTGAACAATATCAATACACAGTACAGACGAGGAGTTACAATGACGTGGCTGAAGTGTGTTGACCAGACCACACACTAGAAGGTGAAGGGACGAAAACGTTTCGCTCCGTCCTGGACCATTCTCAAGTCTCACAATGAGAAGTCGACTTGAGAATGGTCCAGGACGGACCGAAACGTCGTCGTCCCTTCACCTTCTAGTGTGCGGTCTCGTCAATCTCAATACACTTCTCATCTTCGCTGTCAGCACGGGATGGCTGAAGACCACACAATAATGGCTAAGAGGCTGTGTTTGGAGACAGGCAGCCAGAGTGTATATATATATATATATATATATATATATATATATATATATATATATATATATATATATATATATCGTAGCAGTCTTTCTTGAAAACATATGTTGTTGAACATGACCGAAAGAGAAAGATTAATGATTCTAACACGAATCTTCTCAATATTTATTATGTTTTTCTTCACTGTTGAAGGTAGTTGAAAAATTCAGTCTCCAAAGTTCATTTTTATAATTTACTATGATCTGACGCCTAGGGATCCGTTTCGCAACGCACTGCTTACATTTTCAAAGACAAATTTTCCATCCTGGTGCAAAGGCTTATATTCGCTTGAGTTGTACAGGAGGTATTGTGATGAACAAGCGGATGAAAATAATGGATGTTAATAGGCTGTTACATGCATGGATATCAGCACCCATCCTGTGGGTGGTAGTGGACCCCATACCCATCCTGTGGGTGGTAGTGGACCCCATACCCATCCTGTGGGTGGTAGTGGACCCCATACCCATCCTGTGGGTGGTAGTGGACCCCATACCCATCCTGTGGGTGGTAGTGGACCCCATACCCATCCTGTGGGTGGTAGTGGACCCCATACCCATCCTGTGGGTGGTAGTGGACCCCATACCCATCCTGTGGGTGGTAGTGGACCCCATACCCATCCTGTGGGTGGTAGTGGACCCCATACCCATCCTGTGGGTGGTAGTGGACCCCATACCCATCCTGTGGGTGGTAGTGGACCCCATACCCATCCTGTGGGTGGTAGTGGACCCCATACCCATCCTGTGGGTGGTAGTGGACCCCATACCCATCCTGTGGGTGGTAGTGGACCCATACCCATCCTGTGGGTGGTAGTGGACCCCATACCCATCCTGTGGGTGGTAGTGGACCCCATACCCATCCTGTGGGTGGTAGTGGACCCCATACCCATCCTGTGGGTGGTAGTGGACCCCATACCCATCCTGTGGGTGGTAGTGGACCCCATACCCATCCTGTGGGTGGTAGTGGACCCCATACCCATCCTGTGGGTGGTAGTGGACCCATACCCATCCTGTGGGTGGTAGTGGACCACATACCCATCCTGTGGGTGGTAGTGGACCCCATACCCATCCTGTGGGTGGTAGTGGACCCCATACCCATCCTGTGGGTGGTAGTGGACCCCATACCCATCCTGTGGGTGGTAGTGGACCCCATACCCATCCTGTGGGTGGTAGTGGACCCCATACCCATCCTGTGGGTGGTAGTGGACCCCATACCCATCCTGTGGGTGGTAGTGGACCCCATACCCATCCTGTGGGTGGTAGTGGACCCCATACCCATCCTGTGGGTGTTAGTGGACCCCATACCCATCCTGTGAGTGGTAGTGGGCCCCATACCCATCCTGTGAGTGGTAGTGGGCCCCATACCCATCCTATGGGTGGTAGTGGACCCCATACCCATCCTGTGGGTGGTAGTGGACCCCATACCCATCCTGTGGGTGTTAGTGGACCCCATACCCATCCTGTGAGTGGTAGTGGGCCCCATACCCATCCTGTGGGTGGTAGTGGGCCCCATACCCATCCTGTGGGTGGTAGTGGGCCCCATACCCATCCTGTGGGTGGTAGTGGCCCCATACCCATCCTGTGGGTGGTAGTGGACCCCATACCCATCCTGTGGGTGGTAGTGGACCCCATACCCATCCTGTGGGTGGTAGTGGCCCCATACCCATCCTGTGGGTGGTAGTGGACCCCATACCCATCCTGTGAGTGGTAGTGGACCCCATACCCATCCTGTGGGTGGTAGTGGACCCCATACCCATCCTGTGAGTGGTAGTGGGCCCCATACCCATCCTGTGGGTGGTAGTGGACCCCATACCCATCCTGTGAGTGGTAGTGGACCCCATACCCATCCTGTGGGTGGTAGTTAACCCCATACCCATCCTGTGGGTGGTAGTGGACCCCATACCCATCCTGTGGGTGGTAGTGGGCCCCATACCCATCCTGTGGGTGGTAGTGGACCCCATACCCATCCTGTGGGTGGTAGTGGACCCCATACCCATCCTGTGGGTGGTAGTGGACCCCATACCCATCCTGTGGGTGGTAGTTAACCCAATACCCATCCTGTGGGTGGTAGTGGACCCCATACCCATCCTGTGGGTGGTAGTGGGCCCTATACCCATCCTGTGAGTGGTAGTGGACCCCATACCCATCCTGTGAGTGGTAGTGGACCCCATACCCATCCTGTGAGTGGTAGTGGACTACTGACACAGATGGTCAACAATCTACCTGCTTCTCTGGCCACTACAAGTAGTCAAGTTTTAGGCCACACATCAAGCACAAACACACATTCACATACACAAAAATAAACACACAAATATATCTGATTTACTCTATAAACATATGTCTTCAAACAATCGTATATTAATCCTTCTATATATACTTTATATATATATATATATATATATATATATATATATATATATATATATATATATATATATATATATATATATATATATATATATATATATAAAACTCTGACATGACTGTTGTCGAGCAGAAATAGACCTTTATCTATCAGAATAGAAACAATGTTTCTGAAACTCCTGTCAAAACTGCTACACTTTTCTTGCTAAATGAAGTCCAAGTTTCCATTGCCTACTGTTGACTAGTTCCGTGGACGACATGCCTGGTCGTGAGTGCTGTATTGGCTGCGTGAAGTCCTCTTCACGCTCATGTCAATGCAATTAAAATTGTGAGTCTGGAATGGTTGTTGTGTTAATGTTTGTGAGTAATTAGGTTGTGGTAACACGAGGCGACCGGTCCATGATAGCTGTATCGAACACCATGGCAGGATTAAGGCCGTACAAGCAGTTTCCGGAGTGATTAAATTGAGCTTTGTGATGATGGTAATAGGGGCCAAAATCAGTCTAGTGGGTCTTTGGGGAGAGACGTTACTGGTGACATAAACTTTGGGTGGCGCAGACAGGGGGCCCTTCTGGTGGCGGAAGCCATGGCACAGGGGGAGATATGGACAATTTGTCCTGGCTTGGCATCGCTATATACATATGTATCTTTAGTGTATATGTATCTTTAGCATATGTGTATTTTTCACGGTAGTTTGTTCAAGATTCATTCGGCCATTGGCGTTTGTGGAGGGCGCCGACGGTGGGGGCCGCGTCCGGAACTGGCGTCGCGTCACAGAAAATGTTAATAGGACGCAGCCCTAACTAAAGTATTTCCATATTCCCTTAATGTATGTCGGACACTTAATTTAAACCTTACTTTAGCCTCAAGTAAGTTTTCCGTATCATTTTAACATTTCACGCTTCCAGGCAAGTTTTATTATTATTTAAATAAAGAAGTGTAACACCTGGAACGATCACAAAGCGTGCGGAAAACACACACCTTAAACCTGTCTGAAGCAAATGGTAAATTTATATTAAACAGTATATAATAAATTAAGAGAAATAATACCATTTAAAAGCTTCTGATGGATCATTAAATATAATACCGTCTTCTTACTCAATAGAAGGACGATTTATTAATTTTACTGAATACGGTGACAGGCTATTCAGTAAAACAGTCTTCTTACTGAATAGGGGAGCTGGGTTACTCAGTAAGACATACTCCTCTCACAGAATAGGGAGGTTCTAGCCTGTGAAGGAAAGTTATTCAGTAAAACACAGTCTTTCACCTTAATAGGGTGAAAGGAGTCTAATAAAATGCAATCTTTTACTGAATAAAATGACGGGTTATGCAGTAAAATTGTCTTTTTACTGAATACCTTCATTCTCCTAGCAGTAAATAGTTACCTGGGAGTTAGGGACCTGTTGTGGTTTGCTTATTTAGGATGGTAGTTGTTGTTGTTGTTGTTGTTGTTGTAGGTCAGTAGATCCCAACCACGTCCTCACCTGTGGACCCCAACAACCACGGTCACACCTGTGGACCCCAACAACCACGGTCACACCTGTGGACCCCAACAACCACGGTCACACCTGTGGACCCCAACAACCACGGTCACACCTGTGGACCCCAACAACCACGGTCACACCTGTGGACCCCAACAACCACGGTCACACCTGTGGACCCCAACAACCACGTTCCCACCTGTGGACCCCAACAACCACGTCCTCACCTGTGGACCCCAACAACCACGGTCACACCTGTGGACCCCAACAACCACGGTCACACCTGTGGACCCCAACAACCACGTTCCCACCTGTGGACCCCAACAACCACGTCCTCACCTGTGGACCCCAACAACCACGTCCTCACCTGTGGACCCCAACAACCACGTCCTCACCTGTGGACCCCAACAACCACGTCCTCACCTGTGGACCCCAACAACCACGGTCACACCTGTGGACCCCAACAACCACGGTCACACCTGTGGACCCCAACAACCACGGTCACACCTGTGGACCCCAACAACCACGGTCACACCTGTGGACCCCAACAACCACGGTCACACCTGTGGACCCCAACAACCACGGTCACACCTGTGGACCCCAACAACCACGGTCACACCTGTGGACCCCAACAACCAGGTCCTCACCTGTGGACCTCTACAACCACGTCCTCACCTGTGGACCCCAACAACCAGGTCCTCACCTGTGGACCTCTACAACCACGTCTCACCTGTGGACCTCTACAACCACGTTCTCACCTGTGGACCTCTACAACCACGGTCACACCTGTGGACCCCAACAACCACGTTCTCACCTGTGGACCTCTACAACCACGGTCACACCTGTGGACCCCAACAACCACGTTCTCACCTGTGGACCTCTACACCCACGTGCTCACCTGTGGACCCAACAACCACGTCCTCACCTGTGGACCCCTACAACCACGTCCTCACCTGTGGACCCCAACAACCATGTGCTCACCTGTGGACCCCAACAACCACGTCCTCACCTGTGGACCCCAACAACCATGTGCTCACCTGTGGACCCCAACAACCACGTCCTCACCTGTGGACCCCAACAACCACGTCCTCACCTGTGGACCCCAACAACCACGTCCTCACCTGTGGACCCCAACAACCACGTCCTCACCTGTGGACCCCAACAACCACGTCCTCACCTGTGGACCCCAACACCCACGTCCTCACCTGTGGACCCCTACAACAAAATAGACAGCTCTGCTATTCTTACATAATAGACAGTATTGTTACAAACACAACTGATATTCGCAGTTATAACTGCATGTAAATGATACCAGGTGAGCCAAGGATCAATGGACCCAGGAGAGACAAGGGTCTATGGACCCAGGAGAGACAAGGGTCTATGGACCCAGGAGAGACAAGGGTCTATGGACCCAGGAGAGACAAGGGTCTATGGACCCATGAGAGCCAAGGGTCTATGGACCCAGGAGAGACAAGGGTCTATGGACCAGGAGAGACAAGGGTCTATGGACCCAGGAGAGACAAGGGTCTATGGACCCAGGAGAGACAAGGGTCTATGGACCCAGGAGAGCCAAGGGATCTATGGACCCAGGAGAGACAAGGGTCTATGGACCCAGGAGAGACAAGGGTCTATGGACCCAGGAGAGACAAGGGTCTATGGACCCAGGAGAGCCAAGGGATCTATGGACCCAGGAGAGACAAGGGTCTATGACCCAGGAGAGACAAGGGTCTATGGACCCAGGAGAGACAAGGGTCTATGGACCCAGGAGAGCCAAGGGATCTATGGACCCAGGAGAGACAAGGGATCTATGGACCCAGGAGAGACAAGGGTCTATGGACCCAGGAGAGACAAGGGTCTATGGACCCAGGAGAGACAAGGGTCTATGGACCCAGGAGAGACAAGGGTCTATGGACCCAGGAGAGACAAGGGTCTATGGACCCAGGAGAGACAAGGGTCTATGGACCCAGGAGAGCCAAGGGATCTATGGACCCAGGAGAGACAAGGGTCTATGGACCCAGGAGAGACAAGGGTCTATGGACCCAGGAGAGCCAAGGGATCTATGGACCCAGGAGAGACAAGGATCTATGGACCCAGGAGAGACAAGGATCTATGGACCCAGGAGAGACAAGGATCTATGGACCCAGGAGAGACAAGGATCTATGGACCCAGGAGAGACAAGTATCTATGGACCCAGGAGGAGAGACAAGGATCTATGGACCCAGGAGAGACAAGGATCTATGGACCCAGGAGAGACAAGTATCTATGGACCCAGGAGAGACAAGGATCTATGGAACCAGGAGAGACAAGTATCTATGGACCCAGGAGAGACAAGGATCTATGGACCAGGAGAGACAAGGATCTATGGACCCAGGAGAGACAAGGATCATGGACCCAGGAGAGACAAGTATCTATGGACCCAGGAGAGACAAGGATCTATGGACCAGGAGAGACAAGGATCTAGGACCAGGAGAGACAAGGATCTATGGACCCAGGAGAGGACAATATCTATGGACCAGGAGAGACAAGGATCTATGGACCCAGGAGAGACAAGTATCTATGGACCAGGAGAGACAAGGATCTATGGACCCAGGAGAGACAAGGAGCTATGGACCCAGGAGAGACAAGGATCTATGGACCCAGGAGAGACAAGTATCTATGGACCCAGGAGAGACAAGGATCTATGGACCCAGGAGACAAGGATCTATGGACCCAGGAGAGCCAGGGGTCTAGCCACGGACTCAAGGGGGACCTTACGACTGATACCTGTTAGTTCACCTAGAACTAACAGGTATCAGGAAGTTAGGCAACTTTAGCAGGGGATATCCTGGTAGGGGTCAGTAGCTGGCCTAGGAGGACCTTGCTACTACTATCAGGCTTCCTGTCCCCAACAATGGGATGATTTTCAGCCCGGCAACTAAGCGATCCAGAAGTGTTCAAGCCAGATCATGAAACCCGTTTTCTATGTTACAACTTTGGTATACAAATAAAACACGGACCCTCAAAAAAATTTAGTTTACAAATATTTAAGAATTCCATTGCAGGGAATTGATGTCAAATGAGTCGGCAGAGTTATTGGCGCGCCTGCGGCACTACGTGACAGAGTGCCGAAGAGTTATTGGCGCGCCCTGCGGCACTACGTGACAGAGTGCCGCAGAGTTATTGGCGCGCCCTGCGCCACTACGTGACAGAGTGCCGCGCGCCCTGCGGCACTACGTGACAGAGTGCCGCAGGAGTCGGCAGAGTTATTGGCGCGCCCTGCGGCACTACGTGACAGAGTGCCGCAGGAGTCGGCAGAGTTATTGGCGCGCCCTGCGGCACTAAGTGACAGACTGCCGCAGGAGTCGGCAGAGTTATTGGCGCGCCCTGCGGCACTACGTGACAGAGTGCCGCAGGGGGATTAATTTAGATAGAAATCTAAATCAAACGTTCAAGAAATGTGTAATTATTTCAATCAAAATTATTTTCTGTCAGAAATTTTGCTATCTCCAGTTTACTAATAATTGTAATTGATTATAATCTTCACCCGGCGTCCAAAGGTCACTTTCCTCTGATCATCCAAATTAATTTTTGGATACAGTTCCTAATCCCATTATGCGCCTATGTAACCTTTAGACTTATATGTACATGGGATTGGCATGGGGTCCAATACCACTCAGAGGATTGGTATGGGGTCCAATACCACTCAGAGGATTGGTATGGGGTCCAATACAACTCAGAGAATTGGTATGGGGTACAATACAACTCAGAGGATTGGCATGGGGTCCAATACCACTCAGAGGATTGGCATGGGGTCCAATACAACTCAGAGGATTGGTATGGGGTCCAATACAACTCAGAGAATTGGTATGGGGTACAATACAACTCAGAGGATTGGCATGGGGTCCAATACCACTCAGAGGATTGGTATGGGGTCCAATACCACTCAGAGAATTGGTATGGGGTCCAATACCACTCAGAGGATTGGTATGGGGTCCAATACAACTCAGAGGATTGGCATGGGGTCCAATACCACTCAGAGGATTGGCATGGGGTCCAATACAACTCAGAGGATTGGCATGGGGTCCAATACAACTCAGAGGATTGGTATGGGGTCCAATACAACTCAGAGGATTGGCATGGGGTCCAATACAACTCAGAGGATTGGTATGGGGTCCAATACAACTCAGAGGATTGGCATGGGGTCCAATACAACTCAGAGGATTGGTATGGGGTCCAATACAACTCAGAGGATTGGCATGGGGTCCAATACCACTCAGAGGATTGGCATGGGGTCCAATACAACTCAGAGGATTGGCATGGGGTCCAATACCACTCAGAGGATTGGCATGGGGTCTAATACCACTCAGAGAATTGGCATGGGGTCCAATACCACTCAGAGGATTGGCATGGGGTCCAATACAACTCAGAGGATTGGCATGGGGTCCAATACCACTCAGAGGATTGGCATGGGGTCTAATACCACTCAGAGAATTGGCATGGGGTCCAATACAACTCAGAGGATTGGTATGGGGTCCAATACAACTCAGAGGATTGGCATGGGGTCCAATACAACTCAGAGGATTGGCATGGGGTCCAATACCACTCAGAGGATTGGCATGGGGTCTAATACCACTCAGAGAATTGGCATGGGGTCCAATACCACTCAGAGGATTGGCATGGGGTCCAATACAACTCAGAGGATTGGCATGGGGTCCAATACAACTCAGAGGATTGGTATGGGGTCCAATACCACTCAGAGAATTGGCATGGGGTCCAATACCACTCAGAGAATTGGCATGGGGTCTAATACCACTCAGAGAATTGGCATGGGGTCCAATACCACTCAGAGAATTGGTATGGGGTCTAATACCACTCAGAGAATTGGCATGGTGTCTAATACCACTCAGAGAATTGGCATGGGGTCCAATACCACTCAGAGGATTGGTATGGGGTCTAATACCACTCAGGGAATTGGTATGGGGTCCAATACCACTCAGAGGATTGGTATGGGGTCCAATACCACTCACAGGATTGGTATGGGGTCCAATACCACTAACAGGATTGGTATGGAGTCCAATACCACTCACAGGATTGGTATGGGGTCCAATATCACTCACAGGATTGGTATGGGGTCCAATATCATTCACAGGATTGGTATGGGGTCCAATACCACTAACATGATTGGTATGGGGTCGAATACCACTCACAGGATTGGTATGGGGTCCAATATCACTCACAGGATTAGTATGAGGTAGAATACCACACACAGGATTGGTATGGGGTCCAATACCACTCACAGGATTGGTATAGGGTCCAATACCACTCACAGGATTGTAATGTGGTTCAATACCACTCACAGGATTGGTATGGGGTCCAATACCACTCACAGGATTGGTATGGGGTCCAATACCACTCACAGGATTGGTATGAGGTCCAATACCACTCACAGGATTGGTATGGGGTCCAATATCACTCACAGGAATAGTATGAGGTAGAATACCACTCACAGGATTGGTATGGGGTCCAATACCACTCACAGGATTGGTATGGGGTCCAATACCACTCACAGGATTGGTATGGGGTCCAATACCACTCACAGGATTGTAATGTGGTTCAATACCACTCACAGGATTGGTATGGGGTCCAATACCACTCACAGGATTGGTATGGGGTCCAATACCACTCACAGGATTGGTATGAGGTCCAATACCACTCACAGGATTGGTATGGGGTCCAATACCACTCACAGGATTGGTATGGGGATGAATACCACTCAAAGGATTGGTATGGGGTCCAATACCACTCACAGGATTGGTATGGGGTCCAATACCACTCACAGGATTGGTATGGGGTCGAATACCACTCACAGGATTGGTATGGGGTCCAATATCCCTCACAGGATTGGTATGGGGTCCAATACCACTCACAGGATTGGTATGGGGTCCAATACCACTCACAGGATTGTTATGGGGTCCAATATCACTCACAGGATTGGTATGGGGTCCAATACCACTCACAGGATTGGTATGGGGTCCAATACCACTCACAGGATTGGTATGGGGTCCAATACCACTCACAGGATTGGTATGGGGTCCAATACCACTCACAGGATTGGTATGGGTGCATGAGGACATGGTGTATGGTGACAGGTGTATGAGGACATGGTGTATGGTGACAGGTGTATGAGGACATGGTGTATGGTGACAGGTGTATGGGGACATGGTGTATGGTGACAGGTGTATGGGGACATGGTGTATGGTGACAGGTGTATGGGGACATGGTGTATGGTGACAGGTGTATGGGGACATGGTGTATGGTGACAGGTGTATGGGGACATGGTGTATGGTGACAGGTGTATGAGTATGAGAAAGAGAGAGAGGGAGGAAGAGAAACCCAATAGAAGCTCGGGCAATGGCAGTCGACCTAGTTACTAGCGAAAATAGCCTGTGGACGATCCTAGCCTGTGGACGACCCTAGCCTGTGGACGACCCTAGCCTGTGGACGACCCTAGCCTGAGGACGACCCAAGCCTGTGGAGGACCCTAGCCTGTGGACGACCCTAGCCTGAGGACGACCCTAGCCTGTGGACGACTCTAGCCTGAGGACGACCCTAGCCTGTGGACGACTCTAGCCTGAGGACGACCCTAGCCTGTGGACGACCCTAGCCTGAGGACGACCCTAGCCTGTGGACGACTCTAGCCTGAGGACGACCCTAGCCTGTGGACGACCCTAGCCTGTGGACGACCCTAGCCTGTGGACGACTCTAGCCTGAGGACGACCCTAGCCTGTGGACGACCCTAGCCTGTGGACGACCCTAGTCTGAGGACGACCCTAGCCTGTGGACGACTCTAGCCTGAGGACGACCCTAGCCTGTGGACGACCCTAGCCTGTGGACGACCCTAGCCTGTGGACGACTCTAGCCTGAGGACGACCCTAGCCTGTGGACTACCCTAGCCTGAGGACGACCCTAGCCTGTTGACGACCCTAGCCTGTGGACGACTCTAGCCTGAGGACGACCCTAGCCTGTGGACGACCCTAGCCTGTGGACGACTCTAGCCTGTGGACGACCCTAGCCTGAGGACGACCCTAGCCTGACGACGACCCTAGCCTGAGGACGACCCTAGGCTGTGGACGACTCTAGCCTGAGGACGACCCTAGCCTGTGGACGACTTTAGCCTGAGGACGACCCTAGCCTGACGACGACCCTAGTCTGTGGACGACCCTAGCCTGAGGACGGGACCCTGCTGTGGCCTGTGGACGACCCTAGCCTGAGGACGACCCTAGTCTGTGGACGACCCTAGCCTGAGGACGACCCTAGCCTGAGGACGACCCTAGCCTAAGGACGACCCAAGCCTGCGGACGACCCTAGCCTGACGATGACCCTAGTCTGAGGACGACCCTAGCCTGTGGACGACCCTAGCCTGAGGACGGGTCTTGACGGACTGCTCTTTCCTGAGGACGACCCTAGCCTGAGGACGACCCTAACGTGAGGACGGGTCTTGAGGGACTGCTCTTTCCTGAGGACGACCCTAGCCTGAGGACGACCCTAGCCTGAGGACGACCCTAGCCTGAGGACGGGTCTTGACGGACTGCTCTTTCCTGAGGACGACCCTAGCCTGTGGACGATCCTAGCCTGTGGACGACCCTAGCCTGTGGACGATCCTAGCCTGTGGACGACCCTAGCCTGTGGACGATCCTAGCCTGTGGACGACCCTAGCCTGTGGACGATCCTAGCCTGTGGACGACCCTAGCCTGTGGACGATCCTAGCCTGTGGACGACCCTAGCCTGTGGACGACCCTAGCCTGTGGACGACCCTAGCCTGAGGACGACCCAAGCCTGTGGAGGACCCTAGCCTGTGGACGACCCTAGCCTGAGGACGACCCTAGCCTGTGGACGACTCTAGCCTGAGGACGACCCTAGCCTGTGGACGACTCTAGCCTGAGGACGACCCTAGCCTGTGGACGACCCTAGCCTGAGGACGACCCTAGCCTGTGGACGACTCTAGCCTGAGGACGACCCTAGCCTGTGGACGACCCTAGCCTGTGGACGACCCTAGCCTGTGGACGACTCTAGCCTGAGGACGACCCTAGCCTGTGGACGACCCTAGCCTGTGGACGACCCTAGTCTGAGGACGACCCTAGCCTGTGGACGACTCTAGCCTGAGGACGACCCTAGCCTGTGGACGACCCTAGCCTGTGGACGACCCTAGCCTGTGGACGACTCTAGCCTGAGGACGACCCTAGCCTGTGGACTACCCTAGCCTGAGGACGACCCTAGCCTGTTGACGACCCTAGCCTGTGGACGACTCTAGCCTGAGGACGACCCTAGCCTGTGGACGACCCTAGCCTGTGGACGACTCTAGCCTGTGGACGACCCTAGCCTGAGGACGACCCTAGCCTGACGACGACCCTAGCCTGAGGACGACCCTAGGCTGTGGACGACTCTAGCCTGAGGACGACCCTAGCCTGTGGACGACTTTAGCCTGAGGACGACCCTAGCCTGACGACGACCCTAGTCTGTGGACGACCCTAGCCTGAGGACGGGACCCTGCTGTGGCCTGTGGACGACCCTAGCCTGAGGACGACCCTAGTCTGTGGACGACCCTAGCCTGAGGACGACCCTAGCCTGAGGACGACCCTAGCCTAAGGACGACCCAAGCCTGCGGACGACCCTAGCCTGACGATGACCCTAGTCTGAGGACGACCCTAGCCTGTGGACGACCCTAGCCTGAGGACGGGTCTTGACGGACTGCTCTTTCCTGAGGACGACCCTAGCCTGAGGACGACCCTAACGTGAGGACGGGTCTTGAGGGACTGCTCTTTCCTGAGGACGACCCTAGCCTGAGGACGACCCTAGCCTGAGGACGACCCTAGCCTGAGGACGGGTCTTGACGGACTGCTCTTTCCTGAGGACGACCCTAGCCTGAGGACGACCCTAACGTGAGGACGGGTCTTGAGGGACTGCTCTTTCCTGAGGACGACCCTAGCCTGAGGACGACCCTAGCCTGAGGACCACTCTAGCCTGAGGACGACCCTAGACTGAGGACGACCCTTGCCTAAGAACCACTCTAGCCTGAGGATGACCCTAGCTTGAGGACGACCCTAGCCTGAGAACGACCCTAGCTTGTGGACGACCCTAGCCTGTGGATGACCCTAGGCTGTGGACGACCCTAGCCTGAGGACTTGTCTTGAGGGACTGTTGCGGCCTGTGGACGACCCTAGCCTGTGAGGATGGGTTCCTACGATAGGTTGTGAGGAGTTATGAGGATGGATATTGTAAGAATGTATTGTGACAATGCGTAATGAAGATAGGTTATGATGACAGGTTTAGAGAATGTTTTATGAGGCTCTTCATTAAGAATGTGTTGTGATGATGGGTATTGAAAATGTGTTGTGAGAGTGCATTATGAGGATGAGTTATGAGGATGAGCTGGCAATAGAATACACGAGTCAAATCCCCCTTCACAAAAGACTGTTTATTGCGCTAAACTTTCCATTAGTGTCAGCTCACATCAAGTGGGACCCATCTGAGATTCAACGCATTTGCAACATTCCACGCAACACTTCAGTGTCCAAACTATGTGTCTCATTTTCTGCCCCCCCATGTCTCACTTTCCGCCTCCCATGTCTCATTTTCCGCCCCCTTGTCTCATTAATCTCACACTATTCTCATCCACTGCCCAAAGCTGCTCCTCTCGACTGATAAAAAGGACAGAGCATTTGTGTAATCAAAAGAATGTCGATTATGCAACTGCCAATTAAATAAGCATTTCGGGCACTGTCGCTAGATGGCAGTCTGGGCCCTGTGCCACTCTGGAGGGTGAAAGGGGTGGCACTTGGGCGGAAGCTCTGGTGAGAGTCACACGGCCCTTCCTCGCCTGCCTGCGGAAACTGAACCTCCTTCCTGGCGCTGTTCAATGGCGCGTTCTCTCGTCGATGACCGGATCCGCTGATAACCCGTGACTGAGGGCCTTGATAACTGGTGACTGGGGGCCTTGATAACCCGTGACTGGGGCCTTGATAATTGGTGACCGAGGGCCTTGATAACCCGTGACTGTGGGCCTTGATAACTGGTGACTGGGGCGTTGGTAACCCATGACTGGGGCCTTGATAACTGGTGACCGAGGGCCTTGGTAACCCGTGACTGTGGGCCTTGATAACTGGTGACTGGGGCGTTGGTAACCCGTGACTGAGGGCCTTGATAACTGGTGACTGGGGCCTTGATAACTGGTGACTGAGGGCCTTGGTAACCCGTGACTGGGGCCTTGATAACTGGTGACCGAGGGCCTTGGTAACCCGTGACTGTGGGCCTTGATAACTGGTGACTGGGGCGTTGGTAACCCGTGACTGAGGGCCTTGGTAACCGTGACTGAGGCTTGATAACTGGTGACTGAGGGCCTTGGTAACCCATGACTGGGGCCTTGATAACTGGTGACCGAGGGCCTTGATAACCCGTGACTGTGGGCCTTGATAACTGGTGACTGGGGCGTTGGTAACCCGTGACTGAGGGCCTTGATAACTGGTGACTGAGGGCCTTGGTAACCGTGACTGGGGCCTTGATAACTGGTGACCGAGGGCCTTGGTAACCCGTGACTGTGGGCCTTGATAACTGGTGACTGGGGCGTTGGTAACCCGTGACTGAGGGCCTTGATAACTGGTGACTGGGGCTTTGATAACTGGTGACTGAGGGCCTTGGTAACCCGTGACTGGGGCCTTGATAACTGGTGACCGAGGGCCTTGCAATTGGTAACCCGTGACTGTGGGCCTTGATAACTGGTGACTGGGGCGTTGGTAACCCGTGACTGAGGGCCTTGATAACTGGTGACTGGGGCCTTGATAACTGGTGACTGAGGGCCTGGTAACCCGTGACTGGGGCCTTGATAACTGGTGACCGAGGGCCTTGATAACTGGTGACCGAGGGCCTTGGTAACCCGTGACTGTGGGCCTTGATAACTGGTGACTGGGGCGTTGGTAACCCGTGACTGAGGGCCTTGGTAACCCGTGACTGAGGGCCTTGATAACTGGTGACTGGGGCGTTGGTAACCCGTGACTGAGGGCCTTGATAACTGGTGACTGAGGGCCTTGGTAACCCGTGACTGGGGCCTTGATAACTGGTGAC
>WNGS01168812.1:5620-17311 GCA_020271785.1 Procambarus virginalis
CATAATCAATGTAACTATCTACACTACACACACCACCATCATCACTGTAACCATCTACACTACACACACCACCATCACTGTAACCATCTACACTACACACACCACTACCATCACTGTAACCATCTACACTACACACACCACCATAATCACTGTAACCATCTTCACTACACACACCACCATCATCACTGTAACCATCTACACTACACACACCACCATCATCACTGTAACCATCTACATTACACACACCACCTTCATCACTGTAACCATCTACTCTACACACACCACCATCACTGTAACCATCTACACTACACACACCACCATCACTGTAACCATCTACACTATACACACAATTATCACTGTAACCTTCTACACTACACACCACCATCACTGTAACCATCTACTCTATACACACCATTATCACTGTAACCATCTACACTACACACACCACCACCACCACTGTAACCATCTACACTACACACACCATCATCACTGTAACCATCTACACTACACACACCACCATCATCACTGTAACCATCTACACTACACACACACCATCATCACTGTAACCACACACCACCATCATCACTGTAACCATCTACACTACACACACCACCAACACTGTAACCATCTACACTACACACACCACCATCATCACTGTAACCATCTACACTACACACACACCATCATCACTGTAACCACACACCACCATCATCACTGTAACCATCTACACTACACACACCACCATCATCACTGTAACCATCAACACTACACACACCACCATCACTGTAACCATCAACACTACACAACACATATAACTGATATCAACACGAGCGCACTAAATTTTGAAAGAGAAATTGAAAACATGCCCATGCACTCGGCCCCAGGTCCTGACTCATGGAATTCAATATTTATAAAGAAATGCAAAGTGCCGGTAGCACAGGCACTCAGTATAGTGTGGAGGAAGAGCTTGGACACGGGGGAGATACCAGATGCACTTAAAGTAGCAGACATAGCCCCTCTACACAAGGGAGGGAGCAAAGCATTGGCAAAGAATTATAGACCAGTTGCACTAACATCGCACATCATAAAAGTATTTGAGAGAGTGATTAGGAGTCAGGTCACCAATTTAATGGAGACCAATGATCTTCACAACCCAGGCCAACATGGATTTCGAGCGGGAAGATCGTGCCTCTCACAGCTACTTGAGCACTACGACAAAGTCACTGAGGCATTAGAAGAAAAACAGAATGCTGATGTGATATACACGGACTTCGCAAAGGCTTTCGATAAATGTGACCATGGCGTGATAGCACACAAAATGAAGTCAATGGGAATAACCGGTAAAGTAGGACGCTGGATACTCAGTTTTCTGTCAAACAGGACTCAGCGAGTAACGGTCAACCATATAAAATCTAGTCCAAGTGCAGTTAAAAGCTCTGTACCTCAGGGTACAGTCCTTGCACCGCTGCTTTTCCTTATTCTCATATCAGATATAGACAAAAATACAAGTCACAGCTTCGTATCATCCTTTGCAGACGACACAAAAATCAGTATGAAAATTACCTCGGCTGAAGACATTGAAAAACTTCAAGCTGATATTAATAAAGTTTTCGACTGGGCATCAGAAAATAACATGATGTTTAACAGTGATAAATTCCAGGTACTCAGGTACGGTAAAAATGAGGACCTTAAACATAATACAGAGTACAAAACACAATCAAATGTACCCATAGTAGGAAAACAGCATGTAAAGGATTTGGGAATAATAATGTCTGACGACCTAACGTTTAAGGAGCATAACCAAGCAAATATTGCGACAGCCAGAAAAATGATAGGATGGATTACGAGAACTTTCAAATCCAGGGATCCCATCACAATGGTTGTACTCTTCAAGTCACTTGTGTTGTCCCGTCTTGAGTACTGCTCAGTACTCACTTCCCCCTTCAGAACAGGAGAGATTGCTGAAATAGAGGGAATACAGAGAACATATACGGCACACATAGACGAGGTAAAGCACCTAAATTATTGGGATCGTCTCAAAGCTCTCCAAATGTACTCACTAGAAAGAAGACGAGAGAGATATCAAATAATATACACTTGGAAGATACTGGAGGGCCAAGTACCAAATATGCACAGTAAAATAACGACGTACTGGAGTGAACGATATGGAAGAAAATGCAGAATAGAACCAGTGAAGAGCAGAGGTGCCATAGGCACAATCAGAGAACACTGTATAAACATCAGAGGTCCGAGGTTGTTCAACGTCCTCCCAGCAAGCATAAGAAATATTGCCGGAACAACCGTGGACATCTTCAAAAGGAAACTATATTTATTCCTCCAAGGAGTGCCGGACCAACCGGGCTGTGGTGGGTATGTGGGCCTGCGGGCCGCTCCAAGCAACAGCCTAGTGGACCAAACTCTCACAAGTCAAGCCTGGCCTCGGGCCGGGCTTGGGGAGTAGAAGAACTCCCAGAACCCCATCAACCAGGTATCAAGCAGGTACTACACACACCACCACCATCACTGTAACCATCTACACTACACACACCATCATCACTGTAACCATCTACACTACACACACCACCACCATCACTGTAACCATCTTCACTACACACACCACCATAATCACTGTAACCATCTTCACTACACACACCACCATCATCACTGTAACCATCTACACTACACACACCACCATCATCACTGTAACCATCTACACTACACACACCACCTTCATCACTGTAACCATCTACACTACACACGCCACCATCACTGTAACCATCTACACTACACATACCACCATCACTGTAACCATCTACACTATAAACACCATTATCACTGTAACCTTCTACACTACACACACCACCATCACTATAACCATCTACACTATACACACCATTATCACTGTACCCATCTACACTACACACACCACCATCACTGTAACCATCTACACTATACACACCATCACTGTAACCATCTACACTACACACACCACCATCACTGTAACCATCTACACTACATACCACCATCATCACTGTAACCATCTACACTACACACACCACCATAATCACTGTAACCATCTACACTACACACACCACCATCACTGTAACCATCTACACTACACACACCACCATTACTATAACCATCTACACTATACACACCACCACTGTAACCATCTACACTATACACACCACCATCGCTGTAACCATATACACTATACACACCACCATCACTGTAACCATCTACACTACACACACCATCATCACTGTAACCATCTACACTATACACACCATTATCACTGTAACCTTCTACACTACACACACCACCATCACTGTAACCATCTACACTATACACACCACCATCGCTGTAACCATCATACACTACACAACCACCATCATCACTGTAACCATCTACACTACACACACCACCTTCATTACTGTAACCATCTACACTACACACACCATCACTGTAACCATCTACACTATACACACCATCACTGTAACCATCTACACTATACACACCATCACTGTAACCATCTACACTACACACACCACCATCACTGTAACCATCTACACTATACACACCATCATCACTGTAACCATCTACACTACACACACCACCTTCATCACTGTAACCATCTACACTACACACACCACCATCACTGTAACCATCTACACTACACACACCACCTTCATCACTGTAACCATCTACACTACACACACCACCATCACTGTAACCATCTACACTACACACACCATCATCACTGTAACCATCTACACTACACACACCACCATCACTGTAACCATCTACACTACACACACCATCATCACTGTAAGAATCTACACTACATACACCATCATCACTGTAACCATCTACACTACACACACCATCATCACTGTAACCATCTACACTATACACACCATTGTCACTGTAACCATCTACACTATACACACCATTATCACTGTAACCATCTACACTACACACACCACCATCATCACTGTAACCATCTACACTACACACACCACCATCATCACTGTAACCATCTACACTACACACCATCATCACTGTAACCATCTACACTACACACACCATCATCACTGTAACCATCTACACTACACACACCACCATCATCACTGTAACCATCTACACTACACACACCACCTTCATCACTGTAACCATCTACACTACACACACCACCATCATCACTGTAATTATCTACACTACACACACCACGACAATCACTGTAACCATCTACACTACACACACCACCATCATCACTGTAATTATCTACACTACACACACCACCACCATCACTGTAACCATCTACACTACACACACCACCACCATCACTGTAACCATCTTCACTACACACACCACCATAATCAATGTAACCATCTACACTACACACACCACCATCATCACTGTAACCATCTACACTACACACACCACCATCACTGTAACCATCTACACTACACACACCACCACCATCACTGTAACCATCTACACTACACACACCACCATAATCACTGTAACCATCTACACTACACACACCACCATAATCACTGTAACCATCTACACTACACACACCACCATCACTGTAACCATCTACACTACACACACCACCATTACTATAACCATCTACACTATACACACCACCACTGTAACCATCTACACTATACACACCACCATCGCTGTAACCATATACACTATACACACCACCATCACTGTAACCATCTACACTACACACACCATCATCACTGTAACCATCTACACTATACACACCATTATCACTGTAACCTTCTACACTACACACACCACCATCACTGTAACCATCTACACTACACACACCACCATCACTGTAACCATCTACACTACACACACCATCATCACTGTAACCATCTACACTATACACACCATTATCACTGTAACCTTCTACACTACACACACCACCATCACTGTAACCATCTACACTATACACACCACCATCATCACTGTAACCATCTACACTACACACACCATCACTGTAACCATCTACACTACACACACCACCACCATCACTGTAACCATCTACACTACACACACCACCATCATCACTGTAACCATCTACACTACACACACCACCATCACTGTAACCATCTACACTACACACACCATCATCACTGTAACCATCTACACTACACACACCACCATCTCTGTAACCATCTACACTACACACACCACCACCATCAATGTAACCATCTACACTACACAAACCACCATCATCACTGTAGCCATCTACACTACACACAACACCTTCATCACTGTAACCATCTACACTACACACACCACCACCATCACTGTAACCATCTACACTACACACACCATTATCAATTTAACCATCTACACTACACACACCACCAACATCACTGTAACCATCTACACTACACACACCATCATCACTGTAACCATCTACACTACACACACCACCGTCATCACTGTAACCATCTACACTACACACACCACCACCATCACTGTAACCATCTACACTACACACACCATTATCACTAAAACCATCTACACTACACACACACCACCATCACTGTAACCATCTACACTACACACACCATCATCACTGTAACCATCTACAGTACACACACCACCATAATCACTGTAACCATCTACACTACACACANGAAAAAGTTAAATAAACGGTGATCGTGACAATTAGAAAACAAGTACTAGTCTTCCCACGATCGCGAGGGCCCGGTCAGCTGGCATTTCTGACAGGTGACACGTGCCGATGTTGCCATATGGTGCGCTCTAGAATATATGCTATGAATGGAGCAATCGTCATATATTAATTCTGATACATTGATGCATGTATATTTCTCGTGATATTTTAAGTAAAATACCAAATTCTTTGGTGTTTGATATCATCCCCTCCATTTATCTTGTGACCGTGTTATGATATAAAGTAGAGTGACCTGCCTGATACTATATTACTTGATTTGGCTCTTGCCACAATTACACCTGACCACTGCAGTGTTACTGGACACCAAAAACAAAACCAGTTGGCGACCTTGAAGGCTATGTAAGAGTTCGGTGTCGGGGTGGGCCACAGATTGAGGGAACGATCTGTGCTCTCACTCATCTTATAATCTAAAGGCCGGTTGTGAGATCGACTGGGATACTCTCCGAGCCAGCAGTGGAGCCTAGTGGATTGAGGGAAGACCCGCCGAACGACGGTGAGTAAGGTTTTTGTTGGAGCAACCACCTGGAAAGGATATCCAGTCTACTGTTGCTTTAACCCTTCTCTAACGAGAACACCGTGAAACCCCGACAACACCACCATCATCACTGTAACCATCTACACTACACACACACCATCACTGTAACCATCAATACTACACACACCACCACCATCACTGTAACCATCTACACTACACACACCATCATCACTGTAACCATCTACACTACACACACCACCACCATCACTGTAAACATCTTCACTACACACACCACCATAATCACTGTAACCATCTTCACTACACACACCACCATCATCACTGTAACCATCTACACTACACACACCACCATCATCACTGTAACCATCTACACTACACACACCACCTTCATCACTGTAATCATCTACACTACACACGCCACCATCACTGTAACCATCTACACTACACACACCACCATCACTGTAACCATCTACACTATACACACCATTATCACTGCAACCTTCTACACTACACACACCACCATCACTGTAACCATCTACACTATACACACCATTATCACTGTAACCATCTTCACTACTCACACCACCATCACTGTAACCATCTACACTATACACACCATTATCTACACCATTATCTACACACCATTATCTACACCATAGCTACATCTACACCATTATCACTGTAACCTTCTACACTACACACACCACCATCACTGTAACCATCTACACTATACACACCATTATCACTGTAACCATCTTCACTACACACACCACCATCACTGTAACCATCTACACTATACACACCATCACTGTAACCATCTACACTACACACACCACCATCACTGTAACCATCTACACTATATACCACCATCATCACTGTAACCATCTACACTACACACACCACCATAATCACTGTAACCATCTACACTACACACACCACTATCACCGTAACCATCTACACTACACACACCACCATTACTATAACCATCTACACTATACACACCACCACTGTAACCATCTACAATATACACACAACCATCGCTGTAACCATATACACTATACACACCACCATCACTGTAACCATCTAAACTACACACACCATCATCACTCTAACCATCTACACTATACACACATTATCACTGTAACCTTCTACACTACACACACCACCATCACTGTAACCATCTACACTACACACACACCACCATAACTGTAACAATCTACACTACACACACCATCATCACTGTAACCATCTACACTATACACGCCATTATCACTGTAACCTTCTACACTACACACACCACCATCACTGTAACCATCTACACTATACACACCACCATCGCTGTAACCATCTACACTACACAACCACCATCATCACTGTAACCATCTACACTACACACACCACCATCATCACTGTAACCATCTACACTTTACACACCACCATCACTGTAACCATCTACACTACACACACCACCATCACTGTAACCATCTACACTACACACACCATCATTACTGTAACCATCTACACTACACACACCACCATCATCACTGTAACCATCTACACTACACACACCACCATCATCACTGTAACCATCTACACTACACACATCACCATCACTGTAACCATCTACACTACACATACCATCATCACTGTAACCATCTACACTACACAAACCACCATCATCACTGTAACCATCTACACTACACACACACCATCATCACTGTAACCATCTACACTACACACACTACCATCACTGTAACCATCAACACTACACACACCACCACCATCACTGTAACCATCTACACTACACACACCATCATCACTGTAACCATCTACACTACACACACCACCACCATCACTGTAACCATCTTCACTACACACACCACCATAATCACTGTAACCATTTTCACTACACACACCACCATCATCACTGTAACCATCTACACTACACACACCACCATCATCACAGTAACCATCTACACTACACACACCACCTTCATCACTGTAACCATCTACACTACACACGCCACCATCACTGTAACCATCTACACTACACACACCACCATCACTGTAACCATCTACACTATACACACCATTATCACTGTAACCTTCTACACTACACACACCACCATCACTGTAACCATCTACACTATACACACCATTATCACTGTAACCATCTACACTACACACACCACCATCACTGTAACCATCTACACTATACACACCATCACTGTAACCATCTACACTACACACACCACCATCACTGTAACCATCTACACTACATACCACCATCATCACTGTAACCATCTACACTACACACACCACCATAATCACTGTAACCATCTACACTACACACACCACCATCACTGTAACCATCTACACTACACACACCACCACTACTATAACCATCTACACTATACACACCACCACTGTAACCATCTACACTATACACACCACCATCACTGTAACCATCTACACTATACACACCACCATCACTGTAACCATCTACACTACACACACCATCATCACTGTAACCATCTACACTATACACACCATTATCACTGTAACCTTCTACACTACACACACCACCATCACTGTAACCATCTACACTACACACACCACCATCACTGTAACCATCTACACTACACACACCATCATCACTGTAACCATCTACACTATACACACCATTATCACTGTAACCTTCTACACTACACACACCACCATCACTGTAACCATCTACACTATACACACCACCATCGCTGTAACCATCTACACTACACAACCACCATCATCACTGTAACCATCTACACTACACACACCACCATCATCACTGTAACCATCTACACTACACACACACCATCATCACTGTAACCATCTACACTACACACACCACCATCACTGTAACCATCAACACTACACACACCACCACCATCACTGTAACCATCTACACTACACACACCATCATCACTGTAACCATCTACACTACACACACCACCACCATCACTGTAACCATCTACACTACACACACCACCTTCATCACTGTAACCATCTACACTACACACACCACCATCACTGTAACCATCTACACTACACACACCACCATCACTGTAACCATCTACACTACACACACCATTATCACTGTAACCATCTACACTACACACACCACCATCACTGTAACCATCTACACTATACACACCATTATCACTGTAACCATCTACACTACACACACCACCATCACTGTAACCATCTACACTATACACACCATCACTGTAACCATCTACACTACACACACCACCATCACTGTAACCATCTACACTACACACCACCATCATCACTGTAACCATCTACACTACACACACCACCATAATCACTGTAACCATCTACACTACACACACCACCATCACTGTAACCATCTACACTACACACACCACCATTACTGTAACCATCTACACTATACACACCACCACTGTAACCATCTACACTATACACACCACCATCGCTGTAACCATATACACTATACACACCACCATCACTGTAACCATCTACACTACACACACCATTATCACTGTAACCATCTACACTACACACACCACCATCACTGTAACCATCTACACTACACACACCACCATCACTGTAACCATCTACACTACACACACCATCATCACTGTAACCATCTACACTATACACACCATTATCACTGTAACCTTCTACACTACACACACCACCATCACTGTAACCATCTACACTACACACACCACCATCACTGTAACCATCTACACTACACACCACCATCATCACTGTAACCATCTACACTACACACACCACCATCATCACTGTAACCATCTACACTACACACACCATCACTGTAACCATCTACACTACACACACCATCACTGTAACCATCTACACTACACACACCACCATCACTGTAACCATCTACACTACACACACCATCATCACTGTAACCATCTACACTACACACACCACCATCACTGTAACCATCTACACTACACACACCACCATCACTGTAACCATCTACACTACACACACCATCATCACTGTAACCATCTACACTACACACACCACCATCATCACTGTAACCATCTACACTACACACACACCATCATCACTGTAACCATCTACACTACACACACCACCATCACTGTAACCATCTACACTACACACACCACCACCATCACTGTAACCATCTACACTACACACACCATCATCACTGTAACCATCTACACTACACACACCACCACCATCACTGTAACCATCTACACTACACACACCACCATCATCACTGTAACCATCTACACTACACACACCACCATCATCACTGTAACCATCTACACTACACACACCACCACATCACTGTAACCATCTACACTACACACACCACCTTCATCACTGTAACCATCTACACTACACACACCACCATCACTGTAACCATCTACACTACACACACCACCATCACTGTAACCATCTACACTACACACACCATCATCACTGTAACCATCTACACTATACACACCATTATCACTGTAACCATCTACACTACACACACCACCATCACTGTAACCATCTACACTACACACACCACCATCACTGTAACCATCTACACTACACACACCATCATCACTGTAACCATCTACACTACACACACCACCACATCACTGTAACCATCTACACTACACACCCACCATCACTGTAACCATCTACACTACACACACCACCATCACTGTAACCATCTACACTACACACCACCATCATCACTGTAACCATCTACACTACACACACCACCATCATACTGTAACCATCTACACTACACACCATCAACTGTAACCATCTACACTACACCACACCATCACTGTAACCATCTACACTACACACACCACCATCACTGTAACCATCTACACTACACACACCATCATCACTGTAACCATCTACACTACACACACCACCATCACTGTAACCATCTACACTACACACACCACCATCACTGTAACCATCTACACTACACACACCATACCATCATCACTGTAACCATCTACACTACACAAACCACCATCATCACTGTAACCATCTACACTACACACACACCATCATCACTGTAACCATCTACACTACACACACCACCATCACTGTAACCATCATACCCTACACACCACCACCATCACTGTAACCATCTACACTACACAACCACCATCATCACTGTAACCATCTAAACATACACACACCACCTTCATTACTGTAACCATCTACACTACACACACCATCACTGTAACCATCTACACTATACACACCACCTCACTGTAACCATCTACACTACACACACCACCATCACTGTAACCATCTACACTATACACACCATCATCACTGTAACCATCTACACTACACACACCACCATCACTGTAACCATCTACACTACACACACCACCATCACTGTAACCATCTACACTACACATACCAT
>WNGS01168812.1:17336-35337 GCA_020271785.1 Procambarus virginalis
CATCACTGTAACCATCTACACTACACACACCACCATCATCACTGTAACCATCTACACTACACACACCACCATCACTGTAACCATCTACACTACACACACCATCATCACTGTAACCATCTACACTACACACACCACCATCATCACTGTAACCATCTACACTACACACACCATCATCACTGTAACCATCTACACTACACACACCATCACTGTAACCATCTACACTACACACCCATCACTGTAACCATCTACACTACACACACCACCATCACTGTAACCATCTACACTACACACACCACCATCATCACTGTAACCATCTACACTACACACACCATCATCACTGTAACCATCTACACTACACACACCATCATCACTGTAACCATCTACACTACACACACCATCATCACTGTAACCATCTACACTACACACACCACCATCATCACTGTAACCATCTACACTACACACACCACCATCATCACTGTAACCATCTACACTACACACACCACCATCACTGTAACCATCTACACCCATCACTGTAACCATCTACACTACACACATCACCATCACTGTAACCATCTACACTACACACACCACCATCACTGTAACCATCTACACTACACACACCACATCACTGTAACCATCTACACTACACACACCATCATCACTGTAACCATCTACACTACACACACCACCATCACTGTAACCATCTACACTACACACACCACCATCATCACTGTAACCATCTACACTACACACACCATCATCACTGTAACCATCTACACTACACACACCATCATCACTGTAACCATCTACACTACACACACACACCATCACTGTAACCATCTACACTACACACACCACCATCATCACTGTAACCATCTACACTACACACACCACCATCACTGTAACCATCTACACTACACACACCATCATCACTGTAACCATCTACACTACACACACCATCATCACTGTAACCATCTACACTACACACACCATCATCACTGTAACCATCTACACTACACACACCACCATCACTGTAACCATCTATAATACACACACCATCATCACTGTAACCATCTACACTACACACACCATCATCACTGTAATTATCTACACTACACACACACCATCATCACTGTAACCATCTACACTACACACACCATCATCACTGTAACCATCTACACTACACACACCATCATCACTGTAACCATCTACACTACACACACCACCACCATCACTGTAACCATCAACACTACACACCACCATCACTGTAACCATCTACACTACACACACCATCATCACTGTAACCATCTACACTACACACACCACCATCACTGTAACCATCTACAATACACACACCATCATCACTGTAACCATCTACACTACACACCACCATCATCACTATAACCATCTACACTACACACACCACCACCATCACTGTAACCATCAACACTACACACACCATTCACTGTAACCATCTACACTACACACACCACCACATCACTGTAACCATCTACACTACACACACCATCATCACTGTAACCATCTACACTACACACCCACCACCATCACTGTAACCATCTACACTACACACACCACCATCATCACTGTAACCATCTACACTACACACACCACCATCACTGTAACCATCTACACTACACACACCACCACCATCACTGTAACCATCTACACTACACACACCACCATCATCACTGTAACCATCTACACTACACACACCACCACCATCACTGTAACCATCTACATTACACACACAACCACCATCACTGTAACCATCTACACTACACACACCACCACCATCACTGTAACCATCTACACTACACACACCATCATCACTGTAACCATCTACACTACACACACCACCATCATCACTGTACCATCTACACTACACACACCACCATCATCACTGTAACCATCTACACTACACACGCCACCATCATCACTGTAACCATCTACACTACACACACAATCATCACTGTAACCATCTACAGTACACACACCATTATCACAGTAACCATCTACACTACACACCCCACCATCATCACTGTAACCATCTACACTACACACACCATCATCACTGTAACCATCTACACTACCACACACCCTCACTGTAACCATCTACACTACACACACCACCATCACTGTAACCATCTACACTACACACACCACCATCATCACTGTAACCATCTACACTACACACACCACCATCATCACTGTAACCATCTACACTACACACACCACCATCATCACTGTAACCATCTACACTACACACACCATCATCACTGTAACCATCTACACTACACACACCACCATCATCACTGTAACCATCTACACTACACACACCACTCACCATCACTGTAACCATCTACACTACACACACCACCATCATCACTGTAACCATCTACACTACACACACCATCATCACTGTAACCATCTACACTACACACACCACCATCATCACTGTAACCATCTACACTACACACACCATCATCACTGTAACCATCTACACTACACACACCACCATCATCACTGTAACCATCTACACTACACACCACCATCATCACTGTAACCATCTACACTACACACACCACCATCACTGTAACCATCTACACTACACACACCACCTCATCACTGTAACCATCTACACTACACACACCATCATCACTGTAACCATCTACACTACACACACCATCATCACTGTAACCATCTACACTACACACACCACCATCATCACTGTAACCATCTACACTACACACACCACCATCATCACTGTAACCATCTACACTACACACCCACCACCATCACTGTAACCATCTACACTACACACACCACCATCATCACTGTAACCATCTACACTACACACACCCACCATCACTGTAACCATCTACACTACACACACCATCATCACTGTAACCATCTACACTACACACACCATCACTGTAACCATCTACACTACACACACCCCATCATCACTGTAACCATCTACACTACACACACCATCATCACTGTAACCATCTACACTACACACACCACATCACTGTAACCATCTACACACACACCACCATCACTGTAACCATCTACACTACACACACCACCATCATCACTGTAACCATCTACACTACACACACCACCATCATCACTGTAACCATCTACACTACACACACCACCATCATCACTGTAACCATCTACACTACACACACCACCATCATCACTGTAACCATCTACACTACACACACCACCATCATCACTGTAACCATCTACACTACACACACCCACATCATCACTGTAACCATCTACACTACACACCACCATCATCACTGTAACCATCTACACTACACACACCACCCCATCATCACTGTAACCATCTACACTACACACACCACCTCATCACTGTAACCATCTACACTACACACCCACCATCATCACTGTAACCATCTACACTACACACACCACCATCATCACTGTAACCATCTACACTAAACACACCATCATCACTGTAACCATCTACACTACACACACCACCATCACTGTAACCATCTACACTACACACACCACCATCATCACTGTAACCATCTACACTACACACACCCCACCATCACTGTAACCATCTACACTACACAACACCATCATCACTGTAACCATCTACACTACACACACCACCATCACTGTAACCATCTACACTACACACACCACATCACTGTAACCATCTACACTACACACACACCACCATCATCACTGTAACCATCTACACTACACACACCACATCACTGTAACCATCTACACTACACACACCACTTCATCACTGTAACCATCTACACTACACACACACCCCATCACTGTAACCATCTACACTACACACACCATCATCACTGTAACCATCTACACTACACACACCACCACCATCACTGTAACCATCTACACTACAACACCACCATCATCACTGTAACCATCTACACTACACACACCACCATCACTGTAACCATCTACACTACACACACCATCATCACTGTAACCATCTACACTAACACACCACCATCATCACTGTAACCATCTACACTACACACACCATCATCACTGTAACCATCTACACTACACACACCACCATCACTGTAACCATCTACACTACCACACACCATCATCACTGTAACCATCTACACTACACACACCACCATCACTGTAACCATCTACACTACACACACCATCATCACTGTAACCATCTACACTACACACACCACCATCACTGTAACCATCTACACTACACACACCACCATCACTGTAACCATCTACACTACACACACCATCATCACTGTAACCATCTACACTACACACACCACCATCACTGTAACCATCTACACTACACACACCATCATCACTGTAACCATCTACACTACACACACCACCATCATCACTGTAACCATCTACACTACACACACCATCATCACTGTAACCATCTACACTACACACACCATCATCACTGTAACCATCTACACTACACACACCATCATCACTGTAACCATCTACACTACACACACCACCATCACTGTAACCATCTACACTACACACACCATCATCACTGTAACCATCTACACTACACACACCACCATCACTGTAACCATCTACACTACACACACCACCATCATCACTGTAACCATCTACACTACACACACCACATCATCACTGTAACCATCTACACTACACACACCACCTCATCTGTAACCATCTACACTACACACCCACCTCATCACTGTAACCATCTACACTACACACACCACCATCATCACTGTAACCATCTACACTACACACACACCTTCATCACTGTAACCATCTACACTACACACACCACCATCATCACTGTAACCATCTACACTACACACACCACCATCACTGTAACCATCTACACTACACACACACCACCTTCATCACTGTAACCATCTACACTACACACCACCATCACTGTAACCATCTACACTACACACACACCATCATCACTGTAACCATCTACACTACACACACCACCATCATCACTGTAACCATCTACACTACACACACCACCATCATCACTGTAACCATCTACACTACACACACCACCATCACTGTAACCATCTACACTACACACACCACCATCATCACTGTAACCATCTACACTACACACACCACCATCATCACTGTAACCATCTACACTACACACACCATCACTGTAACCATCTACACTACACACACCACCTCATCACTGTAACCATCTACACTACACACACCATCACTGTAACCATCTACACTACACACACCACCTTCATCACTGTAACCATCTACACTACACCACCATCACTGTAACCATCTACACTACACACACACCACCATCACTGTAACCATCTACACTACACACACCACCACCATCACTGTAACCATCTACACTACACACACCACCACCATCACTGTAACCATCTACACTACACACACCACCATCATCACTGTAACCATCTACACTACACACACCACCACCATCACTGTAACCATCTACACTACACACACACCACCATCACTGTAACCATCTACACTACACACACCACCATCATCACTGTAACCATCTACACTACACACACACCCCATCACTGTAACCATCTACACTACACACACCACCACATCACTGTAACCATCTACACTACACACACCACCATCATCACTGTAACCATCTACACTACACACACCATCATCACTGTAACCATCTACACTACACACACCACCATCACACTGTAACCATCTACACTACACACACCACCATCATCACTGTAACCATCTACACTACACACCCCACCATCATCACTGTAACCATCTACACTACACACACCACCACCATCACTGTAACCATCTACACTACACACACCACCATCATCACTGTAACCATCTACACTACACACACCACCATCACTGTAACCATCTACACTACACACACCATCATCACTGTAACCATCTACACTACACACACCATCACTGTAACCATCTACACTACACACACCACCATCATCACTGTAACCATCTACACTACACACACCACCATCATCACTGTAACCATCTACACTACACACACCACCATCATCACTGTAACCATCTACACTACACACACACCATCATCACTGTAACCATCTACACTACACACACCACCATCACTGTAACCATCTACACTACACACACACACCATCATCACTGTAACCATCTACACTACACACACCACCATCATCACTGTAACCATCTACACTACACACACCATCATCACTGTAACCATCTACACTACACACACCACCTTCATCACTGTAACCATCTACACTACACACACACCATCATCACTGTAACCATCTACACTACACACACCACCATCATCACTGTAACCATCTACACTACACACACCACCATCATCACTGTAACCATCTACACTACACACACCACCATCATCACTGTAACCATCTACACTACACACACCATCATCACTGTAACCATCTACACTACACACACACCATCATCACTGTAACCATCTACACTACACACACCACCACCATCACTGTAACCATCTACACTACACACACCACCATCACTGTAACCATCTACACTACACACACCACCATCACTGTAACCATCTACACTACACACACCATCATCACTGTAACCATCTACACTACACACACCACCATCATCACTGTAACCATCTACACTACACACACCACCATCATCACTGTAACCATCTACACTACACACACCACCATCATCACTGTAACCATCTACACTACACACACCCACCATCACTGTAACCATCTACACTACACACACCACCTTCATCACTGTAACCATCTACACTACACACACCACCACCATCACTGTAACCATCTACACTACACACACCATCATCACTGTAACCATCTACACTACACACACCCCACCATCACTGTAACCATCTACACTACACACACCACCATCATCACTGTAACCATCTACACTACACACACCACCATCACTGTAACCATCTACACTACACACACCATCATCACTGTAACCATCTACACTACACACACCACCATCATCACTGTAACCATCTACACTACACACACCATCATCACTGTAACCATCTACACTACCACACCACCATCACTGTAACCATCTACACTACACACACCATCATCACTGTAACCATCTACACTACACACACCCACCATCACTGTAACCATCTACACTACACACCACCATCATCACTGTAACCATCTACACTACACACACCACTATCACTGTAACATCTACACTACACACACCACCATCATCACTGTAACATCTACACTACACACACCATCATCACTGTAACCATCTACACTACACACACCACCTTCATCACTGTAACCATCTACACTACACACCACCATCATCACTGTAACCATCTACACTACACACACCACCATCATCACTGTAACCATCTACACTACACACACACCTCATCACTGTAACCATCTACACTACACACACCATCATCACTGTAACCATCTACACTACACACACCATCATCACTGTAACCATCTACACTACACACACACCACCTTCATCACTGTAACCATCTACACTACACACCCACCATCATCACTGTAACCATCTACACTACACACACCACCATCATCACTGTAACCATCTACACTACACACACCACCTTCATCACTGTAACCATCTACACTACACACACCACCTTCATCACTGTAACCATCTACACTACACACACGCCATCACTGTAACCATCTACACTACACACACACCTTCATCACTGTAACCATCTACACTACACACCCACCTCATCACTGTAACCATCTACACTACACACACACCATCACTGTAACCATCTACACTACACACACCACCTTCATCACTGTAACCATCTACACTACACACACACCATCACTGTAACCATCTACACTACACACACCACCTTCATCACTGTAACCATCTACACTACACACCCATCATCACTGTAACCATCTACACTACACACACCACCACCATCACTGTAACCATCTACACTACACACACCCCCATCACTGTAACCATCTACACTACACACACACCACCACCATCACTGTAACCATGTACACTACACACACCACCATCACACTGTAACCATCTACACTACACACACCTCATCACTGTAACCATCTACACTACACACACCACCTTCATCACTGTAACCATCTACACTACACACACCACCATCATCACTGTAACCATCTACACTACACACACCTTCATCACTGTAACCATCTTCACTATACTCAGCACCTTCATCACTGTATCAGCGACAAGACCAAGTAAATATTCCTTGGTCGTTATCATGATCAATATACCAATATTTCCTCTGATATATGGTAAATATTCCTTGGTCTTTATCTCATGATNTCATCACTGTAACCATCTACACTACACACACCATCATCACTGTAACCACCTACACTACACACACACAACCATCATCACTGTAACCATCTACACTACACACAACCACCATCACTGTAACCATCTACACTACTCACACCACCTTCATCACTGTAACCATCTACACTACACACCACCATCATCATCACTGTAACCATCTACACTACACACACCACTATCATCAATGTAACCATCTACACTACACACCACCATCATCATCACTGTAACCATCTACACTACACACACCACCATCAACACTGTAACCATCTACACTACACACACCACCACCATCACTATAACCATCTACACTACACACCACCTTCATCACTGTAACCATCTACACTACACACACACACCACCATCACTGTAACCAACTACACTACACACACCACCTTCATCACTGTAACCAACTACACTACACACACCACCACCATCACTGTAACCATCTACACTACACACCACCTTCATCACTGTAACCATCTACACTACACACACCACCACCATCACTGTAACCATCTACAAAACACACCACCTTCATCACCGTAACCATCTACACTACGCACTATCACTGTAACCATCAACACTACGCACACACACCATCGTCACTGTAAGCATCTACACTACACACACCACCATCATCACTGTAACCATCTACACTTGTGACGGTAAAGTAATGGAGTATGGTGTTCGGCGGTCCTCCAAAGGCAGATGTCAAAGCCAGGCCACATACACGAAAAAAAAAGAATGACTGCTTGTCTGATAGTCTGTGGTAAGGTAAGGTAAGATACACAAAACACAAAAGATAACCAATGAAATTTAATTACTCTAGAAAACAAATTTAAATAAAGACAATTCCTTGGCTTGGTAGGGTGCAAGTATAACAAGTGAAAAAGAACTAACATAAAAATGAATAATGGCTTAGTAATGAATTACGTTAACAATAAGACAAAAATATATTACAAGGAAATATAAAATGGTGCTGGAATATTAGCGCAAGCTAAGAACCGCTACTTGATACCCGAGAAATATCAATTAGATGTTCACAGCTTTAGAGCACAAGATATTCTGAGGTGGTACAGCTCGCTGACTTCAACGTTGACTTGACGACGTGCGTGAGTGGTGTAGAGCTGGAGTGGCGAGATCACGAACAGCCAATGAGAATGCAGGCAGACCCACAGCTGGTAGTTTGCTAGTTGAAGTGCAGTCGGCGAACAGGCGGTGAGGAGTGTGAGGGGGGGACGGGGTTCAGGTGTGTGTGGCTGTCTTGATATACGTTTTAGCTACTGTAGAACGTATCTTGAATGTAGCTTTGAACGTGACGATAGCAGGAAAGAGCAGGCTAAATCTCTGGGAAGAGATTATCGTCACAACTCTCCCCCGAAGCCTGCGGTTCCAGTAGAAGTCACGATCTCGGGAGGTAGAGTGGTAGGTGGAGCTGTCTCTACCTCATGAACTCTGGAGAGGGCGTCGGCGATGATGTTATCAGGCCCCTTGGTGTAACAGATTTTCAGATTGAAGCCTTGAAGATATAAATCCCATCGCAGCAGATGTTGGTTATTGAATTGGGCTTGATGTAGGAAATGTAGAGGATTGTGGTCCGAGTAGATGGTAGTGGACCGAGCACCTTGCAGGTATGGTGCAAAGTGTTGCAAGCTCAGGACGATGGAGAGGAGTTCCTTCTCTATAGTGCTGTAGTTTTTCTGATGAGGCTTCAACTTGTAGCTGTAGTAGCTGACAGGTAGAGCCTCCTCGCCTCGTTGCTGCATTAGGACACTCCCGATGCCGGTACCACTGGCGTCGACGTGGAGGATGAAAGGCTTCTTGGTATCTGGCGAGGCGAGAATAGGATTAGAACAGAGGAGGAATTTGAGTTTGATGAGTGAAGCACTATTATCGTCCTGAAAGTGATTATGGATGTCAGTAAGAATTTCCGAATTAGAAAGCGCTGTCTCAGTGTCAGTGCTTTCGGAAGGAGAAGCAGGGAAGGTCTCACTGTGGCTGTATGGACCTGTAAAGGTGGAGAAGTTTAGTAGCACAGTGGGAGGAGTACCATGATAGAGCTTTAGTAAGTTGATGTGGCACAGCTGGGTCTTCCGCCGCCTATAGGGGGTCTCGAGAACGTAGTTGTAGTTATTCCGGCACTCCTTAACACGGTAGGGTCCTGAAAACCTGTTCTATAAAGGAAAACCTGGGATAGGGAAATAGGCGAGTACTAAGTCTCCCGGTTTAAACTTCCTTACTTGGCAGTGCTGGTCGTAACGAGTCTTCATCCTCTCTTGGGCTTTCAGTAGGTTGTTTCTGGCAAAGGAATGGACCCTCTCTAGAATGTGTCGGAGGTTTTGAAGAAACTGGGGCACATTCTGATGCTCACTGAAGGTGGCATCACGTAAAGAATCCTTGAAAGCCTTGAGAGGTGTACGGCACTTACGTCCGTAAGCATCTCATAAGGAGATACTCCTAGTGACTCGTTGGGAAGACTTCTGAAAATACAATGATGAGATCAAGTTGCCTATCCCAATCCTTTGAGGTCTCATTACAAAACTTTTTTAAGAGTGCCTTGATAGTCTGATGACTACGCTCAAGAGAACCCTGTGAAGCAGGATGATAGGGGCTGGACAGTACCTGTTTGATGTTGAACTCTTCCAGAGTCCGTTTGAAGAGATCACTGGTGAAGTTGGTGCCACAGTCGCTCTGAATCTCCCTCGGAAATCCATACTGGGTGAAGATCTTCAGTAGCTTCTTCACCACTGTAGCAGCCGTAATGTTTTTCACTGGAACTGCTATGGGGAATCTGGTGGTAGGACACAGGATGGTTAAGATATAGGCGTTGCCGGAACTGGTCCGAGGCAAGGGACCAACACAGTCAATAATAAGTCTGTGGAAAGGTTCCTCAGGCACCTGGATGGGTGTCAGTGGTGCTCTGGGGATCGAAACGTTCGGTTTACCTGCCATCTGACACACGTGGCATTGCTTTACATGTTGCTTGACATCATTAACCATACGTGGCCAGTAGTAGTCTTGACGAATCCCATGGTATGTCTTGTTAAACCCGTAGTGTGATAGTGCTCCGTGGGCCAGGTGTAGAATCGTGGGCCGCAGGCTGGTAGGAATCACTAGTTGTTCAACGTTTGCCCAATCGTCCTCCTCCTTCAGTTTACTGGGTCTGTATCTGCGATAGAGTAACTCGTTCTCTAAGAAGAACCCAGGAATACTGTCAGATTGAGTCTCAGCCTGAAAGAATAATGGTGTCAAGGTAAGATCTTCCCTCTGTAACTTACGGAACTCCAAAGCGGTGAGATTTGGGGGTAGTTTCGAAGGGTCTTGAGGGACAGCGGTAGCAGTAGAGTCAGCTGGCTGTGGTCGTGCTGCTTGAGCACGGGTGGTCACCATAACAGGAGGAGAAACTTCATCACTCTCTTGAACCTTTGCTGGAACATGCTTAAAAATCGGATTATCCAACACAGAGGTACACACCTGGGGTTTGTCCTTGACGATCAGGTTGGTCGGTTGCAGGTCTTCTGCCAAGTCGTTGCCCAGGAGAAGTTGTACTCCAGGCATGGGAAAAGGCTTTTCCCTGACGGCGACTTGGACTTCACCGGTCACGAAAGGACAATCCAGGTGGACTCTGGCGAGAGGATAAGGAGTAGTAGCAGTAAGGTCAGTGATGAATACAGTCACTCCTGTGTAGGCGACGTTGGGCACAGCTGATTTCAGGATTATTGATTGAAGAGCCGCTGTGTCCCTCAAGATCTTAAGTCCAAAACGTCCCTCAGAATCTGAACCGTTGGTAGTGATAGTTCCAGGATACAGATGCTTACTGAAGAGAGAAAGATCATTAGCATGAACACCAACATTCATTACAGGCTTACCGGACTTAGGAGGAGTCTGTTTGGGTTTGCTGGATTCGGTGTTACCTTTATATGGAGACTTACCACATTTTTCTATGGTGTGTCCATAGAGTCTACAATACTTACAGTACAGTTGAGAGGTACCTTGATCTGGGCTCACTTTCTCGTAACTGTACCAAGACTTCTTACTGGTAGGTGGTTCTGGTGTCAGCCGGTGGATGAGGCTGTAAGTGTCAGCCGACTTCGCGCATTTCACAAGTCGGTCTCTTCCTTATCTGCTAAGTATAGGCGGACAGGAGGAGGTACACGCCTCAAGAATTCTTCAACCAGCATGAGGTTGACGAGTTCTGGAAATGTAGAGACATGTGCTGCCTCCAGCCATTTCATAAAATATCTCCGTTTGGTGTTGGCAAATTCTAAGAAGGTGGTGGTACTTGCCTTTACGTAGTCACGGAATTTTCGTCGGTAGCTTTCGGTGGAGAAAAGGTAGGCGTCCAACACGGCTTGCTTCAGGGTTGGATAGTCATTCTCAGACGCCAAAGTGCTGAGTGTGACTGCTGCTCTACCTGTAAGATGTACTCGGAGAAGGGTAGCCCATTGGTCGGTAGGCCAACTAAGTTGATTAGCAAGGGTCTCAAAGGTTGTAAAAAAAACATCAACCTCCGTTTCTACGAACGGTGGCATTAACTTACTTGCCTGGGAAACATTGAAACTTGGAGGAAGACTAGCTGCAGCTTGCTGACGTTGAGCTTGGTGTGTAGCGTCCAACGTAAGTTCTTTTTGAAGACGTTCTAGAGCCAGATCAGCTTGCTGTTTTTCGTGTTCGCGCTGTAGCTCCAGATGACGTTGTTTTGCTTCAAGTTGTACTCGTTTACGCTCTCTTAATGTGACCAACTCACGTTCTTCTCGTCCTTGAAGTAGGAGGGCCTCTCTTTCACTTTCTTCCTTCCTCAGTGCGGCCTCTCGCTCTTTGAGGTGGATTTCTTCTTTCTTGAGTTGTAGAGCTTCTTTCGCCAGGGCTGCCTCTCGTTCTTGCTCTTCCTTTCTGATGGTAGACTCACGTTCTTGCTCTTCCTTTCTGATGGCAGCCTCACGCTCTTGCTCTTCCTTCCTGATGGCAGCTTCACGCTCCCTGATTGCAGCTGCTTCCTTTGTTGCTCCCGCTCGATCTTAGCAAGTTCTAGTTTGAGCTTCATTGCTGTCAAATCATGCTTATCTGAAATAGTGTATTGTTCGTGAGTATCAGAGTCTATAATACCTTCTTCCACAAGGTGATCCAATACTAGGTTATGTACTTCATACTTGTTGGCTCCATGGGGAACTTCTAGGTGATACTCATGTGCAAGAGTTAACAAGTCGACCCTCTTAGCATGACGTAAGTTCCCTATTTCACCTTCTGGATCTGTTGGAAAGCTTGCATACGAAACATGGTGAAAATAGCAAATAAATGTGACACGAATATACTGTGATGATATGGTGAATGTCAGAAACAGGAAAACGTGGCAACTGGTACCTATCCTGTGAAATTGTTAATAATTAAAGTTAATTCAAGATGGTAAATGATTAAGGTCGCAGGAAACTTGTACCCGGTACTCACTGTGGAGGATAAGGGCAAGAAAATCCTACTAATTAGTTGAAACTGAGTTTCGAAAAACAAATGAAACACTTAATGGTTCCAAAGTAAATTAGGTAGTCCAAGAATGTAGGCATACCTTGCCGAGTCACAATAGAACAAAGCAAGTTTTTCCCACTGAAATTAAATATGATACTTACAGAATTAGCGAACTTTGTGCTCAAAAGAAAGAAAGCTAATTCCCTACCTTAAGTAAGTACCATCAATTCTGACCGACGAGAAGGGGTGCGAGTGTCAACTAGTGACGAGAACTATTGGCGAGGTCCCAACTCGTCAATAAAAGTCCGTGCGAGAGGAACTATGGCCCTCTTTATCCTCCTAGAGTCGGATTGCAGAAATTAGGTGCTATTGACCGGAGACAGACCACAGTACCAGGGTACCTATATGATGATCTGCCGAAAATATGAGAAATATCTGAGGGACAAAAGATGTTAACACGGGTAATAACACGGAAGGAGAGACGACCAATTAAGAGTATGACTGCGGCCTACAGTCACCACGTAATCCAAAGTTGTCTCACACTCACCATATGCTACTCCCGTAATGCACAATACACACAGCATCATATGAATAATAAAAGTGATTAGTGAAAATATTGAAAGCAAGGGAATTAAAGCCAAGTACGCTTACCACAATTACTAATACCTGAGTGAAGCTCCTAGGACAGGCCCCCATGTATATGTGATGGTAAAGTAATGGAGTATGGTGTTCGGCAGTCCTCCAAAGGCAGATGTCAAAGCCAGGCCACATACACGAAAAAAAAAGAATGACTGCTTGTCTGATAGTCTGTGGTAAGGTAAGGTAAGATTCACAAAACACAAAAGATAACCAATGAAATTTAATTACTCTAGTAAACAAATTTAAATAAAGACAATTCCTTGGCTTGGTAGGGTGCAAGTATAACAAGTGAAAAAGAACTAACATAAAAATGAATAATGGCTTAGTAATGGATTACGTTAACAATAAGACAAAAATATAATACAAGGAAATATAAAATGGTGCTGGAATATTAGCGCAAGATAAGAACCGCTACTTGATACCCGAGGAATATCAATTAGATGTTCACAGCTTTAGAGCACAAGATATTCTGAGGTGGTACAGCTCGCTGACTTCAACGTTGACTTGACGACGTGCCTGAGTGGTGTAGAGCTGGAGTGGCGAGATCATGAACAGCCAATGAGAATGCAGGCAGACCCACAGCTGGTAGTTTGCTAGTTGAAGTGCAGCCGGCGAACAGGCGGTGAGGAGTGTGAGGGGGGGACGGGGTGCAGGTGTGTGTGGCTGTCTTGATATACGTTTTAGCTACTGTAGAACGTATCTTGAATGTAGCTTTGAACGTGACAATAGCAGGAAAGAGCAGGCTAAATCTCTGGGAAGAGATTATCAACACACACTACACACACCACCTTCAACACTGCAACCATCTACACTATACACCACCATCATCACTGTAACCTTCTGCACTACACACACCACCATCATCACTGTAACCATCTACACTACACACACCACAATCATCACTGTAACCATCTACACTACACACACCACCACCATTACTGTAACCATCTACAAAACACACCACCTTCATCACTGTAACCATCTACACTACACACCACCATCACTGTAACTATCTACACAACACACACCACCATCACTGTAACCATCTACACTACACACACACCACCTTCATCACTGTAACCATCTACACTAGACAACACCACCATCACTGTAATCATCTACACTACACACATCACCATCACTGTAACCATCTACACTACACACCACCTTCATCTCTGTAACCATCAACACTACACACCACCATCACTGTAACCATCTACACTACACACCACCTTCATCACTGTAACCATCTACACTACACACCACCATCACTGTAACCATCAACACTACACACACACACACCATCATCACTGTAACCATCTACACTACATACACTACTTTCATCACTGTAACCATCTACACTACACACACCACCTTCATCACTGTAACTATCTACACTACACACACCACCATCATCACTGTAACCATCTACACTACACACACACCATCATCACTGTAACCATCTACACTACACACACCACCATTACTGTAACCATCTACACTACACACACCACCACCATCACTGTAACCATCTACACTACACACACCACCTTCATCACTGTAACCATCTACACTACACACACACCATCATTACTGTAACCATCTACACTACACACACCCCCTTCATCACTGTAACCATCTACACTACACACCACCACCATCATCACTATAACCATCTACATTAAACACACCACCTTCATCACTGTAACCATCTACACTACACACCACCATCATCATCACCTTAACCATCTACACTACACACCACCATCACTGTAACCATCTACACTACACACCACCTTCATCACTATAACCATCTACACTAGACACACCACCTTCATCACTGTCACCATCTACACTACACACCACTATCATCATCACTGTAACCATCTACACTACACACACCACCACCATCACTGTAACCATCTACACTACACACACCACCTTCATCACTGTAACCATCTACACTACACACACCATCATTACTGTAACCATCTACACTACACACACCCCCTTCATCACTGTAACCATCTACACTACACACCACCATCATCATCACTGTAACCATCTACACTACACACACCACCTTCATCACTGTAACCATCTACACTACACACCACCATCATCATCACTTTAACTATCTACACTACACACCACCATCACTGTTTACCATCTACACTATACACCACCTTCATCACTGTAACCATCTACACTACACACACCACCTTCATCACTATCACCATCTACACTACACACACCACCTTCATCACTGTAACCATCTACACTACACACACCATCATCACTGTAACCACCTACACTACACACACACCACCATCATCACTGTAACCATCTACACTACACACGACCACCATCACTGTAACCATCTACACTAAACACACCACCTTCATTACTGTAACCATCTACACTACACACCACCATCATCATCACTGTAACCATCTACACTACACACACCACCATCATCAATGTAACCATCTACAATACACACCACCATCATCATCACTGTAACCATCTACACTACACACCACCTTCATCACTGTAACCATCTACACTACACACACCACCACCATCACTGTAACCATCAACACTACACACACACCCAATCGTCACTGTAACCATCTACACTACACACACCCCCATCAACACTGTAACCATCTACACTACACACACCACCACCATCACTGTAACCATCTACACTACACACCACCTTCATCACTGTAACCATCTACACTACACACACACACCACCATCACTGTAACCAACTACACTACACACACCACCTTCATCACTGTAACCATCTACACTACACACACCACCACCATCACTGTAACCATCAACACTACACACACTCACCACCGTCACTGTAACCATCTACACTACACACACCACCATCAACACTGTAACCATCTACACTACACACACCACCACCATCACTGTAACCATCTACACTACACACCACCTTCATCACTGTATCCATCTACACTACACACCACCTTCATCACTGTAACCATCTACACTACACACACACACCACCATCACTGTACCAACTACACTACACACACCACGTTCATCACTGTAACCATCTACACCACACACACCACCACACCATCACGGTAACCATCTACACTACACACCACACCTCATCACTGTAAACCATCTACACTACACACACCACCACCATCACTGTAACCATCTACAAAACACACCACCTTCATCACTGTAACCATCTACACTACACACCACCATCACTGTAACCATCAACACTACGCACACACACCATCGTCACTGTAACCATCTACACTACACACACCACCATCATCACTGTAACCGTCTACACTACACACCCCACCTTCATTCACGTAACAATCTACACTACACACCACCATCATCACTGTAACCATCTGCACTACACACACCA
>WNGS01168813.1:0-22554 GCA_020271785.1 Procambarus virginalis
GATCAAGGAGATTGCGAATCTACAGTGAGGTCAATGTCTAGGGTCACTATGACTCGCAACTGTTGAGTTACTGGACACTAACTCATCTCTGAATCATCATGATCACCTCAAACTCAAATGAGAAATTGTCTGTACTTAGACAGAATCAAAAATACTGTTTAAGTTTCAGTTTACATTGTTGAGCAGCCATTCTAGATGGATGTGGTGCTCTGGTGGATAGTATCACTGTCTTCTGAAACTTAGGGTGTAGATGTACCTCAACATCACCTCTGTACCACCACCACTGTAGAACATTCATGTTCAGCTAGTTCTAGAGGTGCTAGATTTTCTAGAGTTTTTAGGGTGGTTGTGCCTCGACACTGAACCCTAACGATTCTTAATACACCTTGGTGATCAGGATGAACATCAACAATTTTGCCTATAGGCCAATCTGACCTTGGTTCATCACTATCAACCGAGGCTAGATCACCTGGTTTTAATTGTTCTATATTATATGAGATTGCAGCTCCATAATGATACTCTCTCAGAGCAGTTAGATATTCACAAGTCCACACTTCATTCCACTTTCCTATCACTATGGAAAGATGTTAGTAACTTTCCACCAAGTCACTTCTTCCAACACATGAAGGGTCATTTGGATCCTCATCTTCTAAAGACATTAGAGGGCTCAGAAGACTACCATGAATCAGATGAGAGGGACTCAGAGGTTCTCTCTGGGAGAAGCCATCAGAAAGATAGGTCAAGAATCTGGTGTTGACTCGTGTCTCTATTTCTGTGATAAAGGTTTGCAACTCGGTAAGGCTAATCTTCTGTCTGTGTAGAGCTTTTCTTAAGCATCTCTTCACAGTGCCTACCATGCACTCGTAAACTCCTCTTTGTCACGGTGCTCGTGGAGGTATAAATTTCCAGTGGCACTGTCTCTGTTTGAGCACTGAACGTACCTCTGGATGGTTCCATATTTCTCTTAAGCAAGCTTCTCCTGCCACAAAATTAGATCCATTATCAGAGATCATCAGTTTGGGACAGGATCGACATGCTGCAAACCTACGAAAGGTTTGTAAAAAAAGCTTCTGCATTCATATCAGAAGTTACTTCTAATTGTATGCCTTGTGTGGTTGCACATGTGAAGAGGCAAATATAGTCTTTCACCGGAATTTTATCTGGAGTGCCTGTTAAAATAAGTGCTCCTGTGTAATCTACACCTGTGGTCTCAAAGGGACGAAAGTGTACAACTCGTTCTTTAGAAAGTGGTGGAGGTCCTGGGTAAGGACACACTCCAGCATCATACCTCCTGCAGATTGTTACCAACCCTTGAGACTAAATAAGGTTCTTCTCCCCGCAGTGTAAAGAAATGATATTAAAGCGGCCTTGAAAACATATGTCTAGGGGGATATAGATACATAACTGCATAAAATGGAGAACAATATATTTACGCTAAGGGGGACAAACATAACAATTAAACGGGAAATATAATAGTCAGAAATATTCTTTAGCATGCAATATTATAAATAAAACTTCTTATTGAGCCATGAGCAATATCACCAGAACACGAATACATAAAAGGGAATATACACAATCATATCACCAGAGTAATAGCCTATTAATAGCTAAAACAACAGTGACCAATGACTTAACTTAAAAACATGACTCCTCTCGACCACAGCTGCCACGCGTCGGTTAGCAGGCCATGCGTCTACCATAATATCAACTAAACATCCACATACACTATTGTGGAACTTCTACTAACAAAATGTAGTACTTAATCAAATCAACTCATTAATCTTAAGAGTATATAATGGTGTTTGAGGTAAAGGAGAAGCATTGCCAGACATGTGGCTTTATTGAACAAATAATTACAGTACAGTTACATCCTGCAATACACAAGCCATATATTATACAAAACTTATAAAGACTAACAGTGCTTAAGATATATAATATAATAAGCAAAGTACACATGACTAACACTAGAACAAATAGAAATTAACTAGGAGTGAACATAAACTAACCTGTACACAGGCACGACACAGCTGGTCTGACAACAACAAAACATCAAGCGAGCATCCAAACAAAACAGTCAAGCGAGCATCATCCGGGTACAATAATACAATAACACTTTTACTACATTCACCCCCTCTAGCTTTAAGTAACATAGTCCCGAAGATGAGTAGGAGTACTTCGCGTCCTTCCAGATCGTCGAAGGGACTCCTGCAAAGTTGATGCCTCTAGTGTTCCAGTCGGTTTCTGCATACCACCTTCTCGAGGGAGTGTTACATCAGAGAAAGGTTTCCAATTAGGTGTTTCAAAGTTAGGTGGTTCGGAACGAAGTAGTTCAGGATGAGGTAGTTCAGGATGAGGTAGTTCAGGATGAGGTAGTTCAGGATGAGGCAGTTCAGGATGAGGCGGGTTGGGGTTTACCCCATCTTTCACAATCGCTGGGTGTTGCTGTTGAATGTTGAGATTGGGGTCCAAACTCTCGCAGCCCTCTGTGGCCATGGGTGCGAGGTGTCTTAATGATACAGTAGTAATCCTGCCATCCGGGAACTTGACATGGGCATATTCCGGATTCACATCTACGACCTCAACCTCATCAACTAGAGGATCATTTTTGCTTTGACGCACCTGACGTTTTAGGAGGACAGGGCCTCTGCAAGCAAGCCACGTAGGTAGTGTTCGCCCTGAAGTAGACCTTCTTGTATGCTGGAAGAATCGTTCATGTGGTGTACAATTTGTAGAGGTACACAACAGTGATCGAATAGAGTGGAGTGCATCAGGAAGAACTACTTCCCACTGGGATACATCTAAGCCTCTCGTCCTAAGAGCTAGCAGCACTGTCTTCCAAATAATCCCATTGTACTTCTCAGCCTGGCCATTTCCTCTAGGGTTGTAAGGAGTCGTACGGCTAGTTGCTACCCCTTTTTTAGTAGAAAATCTTTCAACTCCTCCGACATAAAGGAAGTTCCCCTATCAGAGTGTATATATGCAGGCATACCAAAGATTGCAAACAACTGCACCAGGCACTGAATTACTGTACCAGTAGTCATATCTGAACAAGGGAATGCAAAAGGGAATCTAGAGAATTCATCTACAACAGTAAGGATATATTTATTCCTTGAATGTGATGGAAGTGGTCCTTTAAAATCTATGTTGAGTCTTTCAAATGGCTGAGTAGCTTTAATCAAATGCCCAGAGTCAAACTTGCAAAACCGAGGTTTAAGTTCAGAGCATGCAGAGCAAGAATTAGTCATCTTCTTCACTTCCTCCACAGAATAAGGCAGATTTCGACATCGGACAAAATGAGCCATACGAGACACTCCAGGGTGACACAGATTGTCATGCAATTCCTTTAATTCATCCATACTGGTGGCACCACATACACGTGAGAATGCATCAGCTGGTATGTTCTTTTTACCTGGGCGATATACAATGTCATAGTGGTAACAGGAGAGTTCGACTCGCCATCTAGCAATTTTATCATTTTTAATCTTACCAGCTGAGTTAGAGTTAAACATAAAAGCGACACTGCGCTGGTCAGTCACAAGCCGAAAATGGCGACCAATAAGATAGTGTCGCCACTTCCTTAGGGCTTCCACAATGGCATACGCTTCCTTCTCCACTGATGAGTGCCTTTGTTCACTATTTGAAAGTGTTCGGGAGAAGAAAGCTACTGGTTGTTCATTCTGGGTTAGGGTAGCGGCAATAGCATGATCTGAAGCATCGGTTTCCACAGTGAAAGGAGTTGTTGGGTCGATTGCTCGAACCACTGCCTCAGCAATGTCTTGTTTCAATCCTTCAAAAGCTTTCGCAGCAGCAGCAGATAAGGGAAAATCATTGGCATGAGAGAGAGGACGGATCTTCTCAGAAAAACTCAGCACCCAACGAGAGTAATGTGCAAGCATTCCCATTGTTCTGCGTAAAGAACCTGTGTTACTTGGTAGTGGAAGTTTTAACAGTGGCTCGAGGCGTTCCGGGTCAGGTCTAATTTCTCCTTCTTGTATAAGATATCCCAACAGCTTTATAGACCTGAGTCGAAAACTACACTTTTCAAGATTCAGGGTCAGGTTATATCTTCTCGCAACGTCCATAAAATGTTTCAGATTTTTATCATGGTCTTCCTCAGACTCTCCACACACACAGACATCATCAACGTAAGCGAAGGTACCCTCCACTCCTTCTTTCTCAAGGATGCCATCAATTACCCTTTGAAAACTAGCCACTCCATTAGTGACCCCAAAAGGGATACGATTAAATTCAAAAAGCTTCCCACAAGCTTCAAAGGCTGTATAGGGTTTTCTTCCTCTGTTAAACCCACTTGATGGTAAGCACTTCTCAAGTCCAGAGTGCTGTATACTTTAAATCTAGCAACATTATTCACAATCTCATCTATGTGTGGTAAGGGGTAGGCATCCAGCCCCGTGAATCGATTGATTGTTTGTGAATAATCTACAACCATTCTTTTCTTGTGATGTTCTCCTTTAGTTACTAATACCTGGGCTCTCCATGGAGAATGACTGGGTCTAATTATCTCTTCACGTAGCATCCGAGCGGTCTCAGATTTAATAAACAACTTGTCAGCCTCAGAATAGCGTCTGGATTTTACAGCAATCGGCTTGCAGTCTGGTGCTAAATTACTGAAGAGAGATGGAGCCGGAACTTTGACGGCAGCTAATCCACATATTCTAAGAGGAGGTCTATCTCCTCCAAAAGCCATCTCAAGCACAGAATGATTTTGTAAAAAGTTATGACCTAAAATCACATCAGCACACAAATCGGGTAACACTTTGAGATTCACACCATGGTAAGTTTCTCCTTGTAATTCTAAGTCTACAGAACACTGACCCAGGAATTTTGAAGAGAACGATACAGTAGCCATAGAAACTGCCCCATTGTCAGGATAGACGAGTAACCCACTCTGGTCGGCAATATTCTTATGAATAAAGTTCTCAGAGCTACCAGTGTCAATCAGTGCACTGACTGGAATACCATTGATCTTAGAGCTAAGCACTGATTTATTGAGGCATGCGGGCGAAGTCCCAGCTAAAGTAGCAAGCATAGCAGCGGAATGTTGGGTGTTTGAAGCACTATTAGTCTGTTTCAGAGATCGGCAGACCTTAGCATAATGACCCTTTTTCTTGCAATTCATACACAGAGCCTCTCTAGCCGGACATCGACTGCGAGGATGTCGAGTGTAACCGCAAAAGAAGCACTTAAAACCACTAGTTGTAGCTGCAGAAACTGTGTCAACTTTTTCTTCTGCACTTTCTTGTCCTCCTAAGTCCTCCAGGTCTAATGAGAGTGCCATGGCAGCATTTGTAACCCCTGGCTGAGCATAAGAGGCAGAAAGTTTCTGTGCCGTTTCTAGAGTGTGAGCCTGGTCAAAGGCTGACTGTAAGTCTAAAGTTCTATTTTCAAGTAAGCGCTGCCTTATTGTGGCAGAACCTAGCCCATTAATGAAAGCATCTCTCACATAGTTATCACTGGCTTCTACAGCAGTCACTGCTTTGAACTGGCAATCTTTAGCTAATAACTTTAAAGCCTGAAGAAACTGATCAAGTGACTCACCGGGTTCTTGGCGTCGTGTTGCAAGCACATACCTTGCGAATACTTCATTCTTGGGCTTCACAAACAGTTCTGTTAGGGATTTTTCAGCAGCATCATACGTAGTGCAGTCAGCTATGTAGTCGAACACACGTGGAGCAACGTAGTTTATTAAGAGACACAGCTTGTCCACGGTGGGAGTATTTTCTTCTACTGCAAGAGTGAAGTTTTGGAACGTCTTGAGCCAGTGACGCCATTCTTGAGCGGCGTTGGTGGCGTTTGGGTCAGTAGCAAACCGCTCGGGCCGTAGTAACCGCTCCATGTTCACTGGCTGAATTATTTGTTCAATAAATTGAGGTAAAGGAGAAGCATTGCCAGACATGTGGCTTTATTGAACAAATAATTACAGTACAGTTACATCCTGCAATACACAAGCCATATATTATACAAAACTTATAAAGACTAACAGTGCTTAAGATATATAATATAATAAGCAAAGTACACATGACTAACACTAGAACAAATAGAAATTAACTAGGAGTGAACATAAACTAACCTGTACACAGGCACGACACAGCTGGTCTGACAACAACAAAACAGTCAAGCGAGCATCCAAACAAAACAGTCAAGCGAGCATCCATCCGGGTACAATAATACAATAACACTTTACTACAGTTNTGATAGTGTTGACTCCGACACTGTGATAGTGTTGACCCCGACACTGTGATAGTGTTGACCCCGACACTGTGATAGTGTTGACCCCGACACTGTGATAGTGTTGACCCCGACACTGTGATAGTGTTGACCCCGACACTGTGATAGTGTTGACCCCGACACTGTGATAGTGTTGACCCCGACACTGTGATAGTGTTGACCCCGACACTGTGATAGTGCTGTGGTGTTGATCCCGACATTGTGATAGTGTTGACCCCGACACTGTGATAGTGTTGACCCCGACACTGTGATGTGGTGATAGTGCTGACCCCGACACTGTGATAGTGCTGGTGGTGTTGACCCCGACACTGTGATAGTGTTGACCCCGACACTGTGATAGTGGTGATGGTGTTGACCCCGACACTGTGATAGTGCTGATAGTGTTGACCCCGACACTGTGATAGTGTTGACCCCGACACTGTGATAGTTGTGACCCCGACACTGTGATAGTGTTGACCCCGACACTGTGATAGTGTTGACCCCGACACTGTGATAGTGGTGATAGTGTTGACCCCGACACTGTGATAGTGGTGATGGTGTTGACCTGACACTGTGATAGTGCTTATAGTATTGACCCCGACACTGTGATATGTTGACCCCGACACAGTGTTAGTGTTGACCCCGACACAGTGATAGTGTTGACCCCGACACTGTGATAGTGTTGACCCCGACACTGATAGTGTTGGTTGTGTTGACCCCGACACTCTGATAGTGTTGACCCCGACACTGTGATAGTGTTGACCCCGACACTGTGATAGTGGTTGTGGTGTTGACCCCGACACTGTGATAGTGGTGGTGGTGTTGACCCCGACACTGTGATAGTGTTGACCCCGACACTGTGATAGTGTGGTGGTGTTGACCCGACACTGTGATAGTGTTGACCCCGACACTGTGATAGTGTTGACCCCGACACTGTGATAGTGTTGACCCCGACACTGTGATAGTGGTGATAGTGTTGACCCCGACACTGTGATAGTGCTGTGGTGTTGATCCCGACATTGTGATAGTGTTGACCCCGACACTGTGATAGTGTTGACCCCGACACTGTGATAGAGGTGATAGTGTTGACCCCGACACTGTGATAGTGCTGGTGGTGTTGACCCCGACACTGTGATAGTGTGACCCCGACACTGTGATAGTGTTGACCCCGACACTGTGATAGTGTTGACCCCGACACTGTGATAGTGGTGATGGTGTTGACCCCGACACTGTGATAGTGTTGACCCTGACACTGTGATAGTGGTGATAGTGTTGACCCGACACTGTGATAGTGTTGACCCCGACACTGTGATAGTGGTGATAGTGTTGACCCCGACACTGTGATAGTGTTGACCCCGACACTGTGATAGTGGTGATAGTGTTGACCCCGACACTGTGATAGTGGTGATGGTGTTGACCCCGACACTGTGATAGTGTTGACCCCGACACTGTGATAGTGTTGACCCCGACACTGTGATAGTGTTGACCCCGACACTGTGATAGTGTTGACCCCGACACTGTGATAGTGTTGACCCCGACACTGTGTAGTGTTGACCCCGACACTGTGATAGTGGTGATAGTGTTGACCCCGACACTGTGATAGTGCTGGTGGTGTTGACCCCGACACTGTGTTGGTGCTGTAGTGTTGACCCCGACACTGTGATAGTGTTGACCCCGACACTGTGATAGTGTTGACCCCGACACTGTAATAGTGGTGATAGTGTTGACCCCGACACTGTGATAGTGTTGACCCCGACACTGTGATAGTGCTGGTGGTGTTGACCCCGACACTGTGATAGTGCTGACCCCGACACTGCGATAGTGTTGACCCCGACACTGTGATAGTGTTGACCCCGACACAGTGATAGTGTTGACCCCGACACTGTGATAGTGTTGACCCCGACACTGTGATAGTGTTGACCCCGACACTGTGATAGTGTTGACCCCGACACTGTGATAGTGCTGGTGGTGTTGACCCCGACATTGTGATAGTGCTGACCCCGACACTGTGATAGTGTTGACCCCGACACAGTGATAGTGTTGACCCCGACACAGTGATAGTGTTGACCCCGACACAGTGATAGTGTTGACCCCGACACTGTGATAGTGTTGACCCCGACACTGTGATAGTGTTGACCCCGACACTGTGATAGTGGTGGTGGTGTTGACCCCGACACTGTGATAGTGTTGACCCCGACACTGTGATAGTGGTGGTGGTGTTGACCCCGACACAGTGATAATGTTGACCCCGACACTGTGATAGTGTTGACCCCGACACAGTGATAGTGTTGACCCCGACACAGTGATAGTGTTGACCCCGACACTGTGATAGTGTTGACCCCGACACTGTGATAGTGGTGGTGGTGTTGACCCCGACACTGTGATAGTGTTGACCCCGACACTGTGATAGTGTTGACCCCGACACTGTGATAGTGTTGACCCCGACACTGTGATAGTGTTGACCCCGACACTGTGATAGTGTTGACCCCGACACTGTGATAGTGTTGACCCCGACACTGTGATAGTGTTGACCCCGACACAGTGATAGTGTTGACCCCGACACTGTGATAGTGTTGACCCCGACACAGTGATAGTGTTGACCCCGACACAGTGATAGTGTTTACCCCGACACTGTGATAGTGTTGACCCCGACACAGTGATAGTGTTGACCCCGACACAGTGATAGTGTTGACCCCGACACTGTGATAGTGTTGACCCCGACACTGTGATAGTGGTGGTGGTGTTGACCCCGACACTGTGATAGTGGTGGTGGTGTTGACCCCGACACTGTGATAGTGGTGGTGGTGTTGACCCCGACACTGTGATAGTGGTGACCCCGACACTGTGATAGTGGTGACCCCGACACAGTGATAGTGGTGGTGGTGTTGACCCCGACACTGTGATAGTGTTGACCCCGACACTGTGATAGTGTTGACCCCGACACTGTGATAGTGTTGACCCCGACACTGTGATAGTGTTGACCCCGACACTGTGATAGTGTTGACCCCGACACTGTGATAGTGTTGACCCCGACACTGTGATAGTGTTGACCCCGACACTGTGATAGTGTTGACCCCGGCACTGTGATAGTGTTGACCCCGACACTGTGATAGTGTTGACCCCGACACTGTGATAGTGTTGACCCCGACACTGTGATAGTGTGGTGGTGTTGACCCCGACACTGTGATAGTGTTGACCCCGACACTGTGATAGTGTTGACCCCGGCACTGTGATAGTGTTGACCCCGACACTGTGATAGTGTTGACCCCGACACTGTGATAGTGTTGACCCCGACACTGTGATAGTGGTGGTGGTGTTGACCCGGCACTGTGATAGTGTTGACCCCGACACTGTGATAGTGTTGACCCCGACACTGTGATAGTGTTGACCCCGACACTGTGATAGTGGTGGTGGTGTTGACCCCGACACTGTGATAGTGTTGACCCCGACACTGTGATAGTGTTGACCCCCGACACTGTGATAGTGTTGACCCCGACACTGTGATAGTGTTGACCCCGACACTGTGATAGTGGTGACCCCGACACAGTGATAGTGGTGGTGGTGTTGACCCCGACACTGTGATAGTGGTGACCCCGACACTGTGATAGTGGTGGTGGTGTTGACCCCGACACTGTGATAGTGGTGACCCCGACACAGTGATAGTGGTGGTGGTGTTGACCCCGACACTGTGATAGTGGTGACCCCGACACTGTGATAGTGGTGACCCCGACACTGTGATAGTGGTGACCCCGACACTGTGAAAGTGGTGACCCCGACACTGTGATAGTGGCGGTGGTGTTGACCCCGACACTGTGATAGTGGTGACCCCGACACTGTGATAGTGGTGACCCCGACACTGTGATAGTGGCGGTGGTGTTGACCCCGACACAGTGATAGTGGTGGTGGTGTTGACCCCGACACTGTGATAGTGGTGACCCCGACACTGTGAAAGTGGTGACCCCGACACTGTGATAGTGGCGGTGGTGTTGACCCCGACACTGTGATAGTGGTGACCCCGACACTGTGATAGTGGTGACCCCGACACTGTGATAGTGGCGGTGGTGTTGACCCCGACACTGTGATAGTGTTGACCCCGACACTGTGATAGTGGTGGTGGTGTTGACCCCGACACTGTGATAGTGGCGGTGGTGGTGACCCCGACACTGTGATAGTGGTGACCCCGACACTGTGATAGTGGTGACCCCGACACTGTGAAAAGTGGTGACCCGACACTGTGATAGTGGCGGTGGTGTTGACCCCGACACTGTGATAGTGGTGACCCCGACACTGTGATAGTGGTGACCCCGACACTGTGATAGTGGCGGTGGTGTTGACCCCGACACTGTGATAGTGTTGACCCGACACTGTGATAGTGGTGGTGGTGTTGACCCCGACACTGTGATAGTGGTGACCCCGACACTGTGATAGTGGTGACCCCGACACTGTGATAGTGGCGGTGGTGTTGACCCCGACACTGTGATAGTGTTGACCCCGACACTGTGATAGTGGTGACCCCGACACAGTGATAGTGGTGGTGGTGTTGACCCCGACACAGTGATAGTGGTGGTGGTGTTGACCCCGACACTGTGATAGTGGTGACCCCGACACAGTGATAGTGGTGGTGGTGTTGACCCCGACACTGTGATAGTGGTGACCCCGACACAGTGATAGTGGTGGTGGTGTTGACCCCGACACTGTGATAGTGGTGACCCCGACACTGTGATAGTGTTGACCCCGACACTGTGATAGTGGTGACCCCGACACTGTGATAGTGGCGGTGGTGTTGACCCCGACACTGTGATAGTGGTGACCCCGACACTGTGATAGTGGCGGTGGTGTTGACCCCGACACTGTGATAGTGGTGACCCCGACACAGTGATAGTGGTGGTGGTGTTGACCCCGACACTGTGATAGTGGTGACCCCGACACAGTGATAGTGGTGGTGGTGTTGACCCCGACACTGTGATAGTGGTGACCCCGACACAGTGATAGTGGTGACCCCGACACTGTGATAGTGGTGACCCCGACACAGTGATAGTGGTGACCCCGACACTGTGATAGTGGCGGTGGTGTTGACCCCGACACTGTGATAGTGGTGACCCCGACACTGTGATAGTGGCGGTGGTGTTGACCCCGACACTGTGATAGTGGTGACCCCGACACAGTGATAGTGGTGGTGGTGTTGACCCCGACACTGTGATAGTGGTGACCCCGACACAGTGATAGTGGTGGTGGTGTTGACCCCGACACTGTGATAGTGGTGACCCCGACACAGTGATAGTGGTGGTGGTGTTGACCCCGACACTGTGATAGTGGTGACCCCGACACTGTGATAGTGTTGACCCCGACACTGTGATAGTGGTGACCCCGACACTGTGATAGTGGCGGTGGTGTTGACCCCGACACTGTGATAGTGGTGACCCGACACAGTGATAGTGGTGACCCGACACTGTGATAGTGGCGGTGGTGTTGACCCCGACACTGTGATAGTGGTGACCCCGACACAGTGATAGTGGTGGTGGTGTTGACCCCGACACTGTGATAGTGGTGACCCCGACACAGTGATAGTGGTGACCCCGACATGTGATAGTGGTGGTGGTGTTGACCCCGACACTGTGATAGTGGTGACCCCGACACTGTGATAGTGGCGGTGGTGTTGACCCCGACACTGTGATAGTGGTGACCCCGACACTGTGATAGTGGTGACCCCGACACAGTGATAGTGGTGACCCCGACACAGTGATAGTGGTGACCCCGACACTGTGATAGTGTTGACCCCGACACTGTGATAGTGTTGACCCCGACACTGTGATAGTGGTGGTGGTGTTGACCCCGACACTGTGATAGTTGTGGTGGTGTTGACCCCGACACTGTGATAGTGGTGATAGTGTTGACCCCGACACTGTGATAGTGGTGATAGTGTTGACCCCGACACTGTGATAGTGTTGATAGTGTTGACCCCGACACTGTGATAGTGGTGATAGTGTTGACCAGGCCCCCCCCCCCCCCAGAAGTGTCCCGGGTAACTACTCTACAGTAAACTACCACCTAACAAGGTCATTCACCAACACAAACACCAGTATCTACATGTTTGACAAATAACATTTTCCTGGTATAACTCCTGTGGTATATAAGTATGTATGTGTGTATATGTAGCGTATATTTATGTGTATATGTATGTATAGGTGTACATGTAGTGTATAAGTATGTGTGTATAGGTGTACATGTAGTGTACAAGTATGTGTGTATAGGTTACATGTAGTGTACAAGTATGTGTGTATAGGTGTACATGTAGTGTACAAATATGTGTGTATAGGTGTACATATGGTGTACAAGTACGTGCGTGGAGACGTCAGTGTGTCATCAGCTGACCTTCACAAGGTCAGGCCCGTGAGAAAGGTCACCACCTTGTTCTATAAACAAGTGGTTGGGTATTTAGGCTGGTTCCCCACACTCAAGGGTAAGTTAGCGCTCACTTAAGTGTTTATAAGTAAAGTGAATGTGAGGGAGGCGACGGAGCCTCCAGCAACACATCCACTCCCTTCCGCAGCTGCTGCAGCACTGAGCCGCCCAGTCCGCCCGTGCTGGGCATTGGGGATCCCCCACCCACTACCCAGTATGTTGTGAGGGGCACACATGCCCACCATGTTGTGAGGGGCAAACATGCCCAGCATGTAGTGAGGGGCACGCATGCCCCGCATGTTGTGAGGGGCACGCATGCCCCGCATGTTGTAAGGGGCACGCATGCCCCGCATGTTGTAAGGGGCACGCATGCCCCGCATGTTGTGAGGGGCACGCATGCCCCGCATGTTGTGAGGGGCACGCATGCCCCGCATGTTGTAAGGGGCACGCATGCCCCGCATGTTGTAAGGGGCACGCATGCCCCGCATGTTGTAAGGGGCCCGCATGCCCCGCATGTTGTGAGGGGCACGCATGCCCCGCATGTTGTGAGGGGCACGCATGTCCCGCATGTTGTGAGGGGCACGCATGCCCCGCATGTTGTGAGGGGCCCGCATGCCCCGCATGTTGTGAGGGGCACGCATGCCCGCATGTTGTGAGGGGCACGCATGTCCGCATGTTGTGAGGGGCACGCATGTCCCGCATGTTGTGAGGGGCACGCATGCCCCGCATGTTGTGAGGGGCACGCATGTTGGAGGGGCACGCATGCCCAGCATGTTGTGAGGGGCACGCATGTCCCGCATGTTGTGAGGGGCACGCATGCCCCGCATGTTGTGAGGGGCCCGCATGCCCCGCATGTTGTGAGGGGCACGCATGCCCCGCATGTTGTGAGGGGCACGCATGCCCGCATGTTGTGAGGGGCACGCATGTTGTGAGGGGCACGCATGCCCCGCATGTTGTGAGGGGCACGCATGCCCCGCATGTTGTGAGGGCACGCATGCCCCGCATGTTGTGAGGGGCACGCATACCCCGCATGTTGTGAGGGGCCCGCATGTTGTGAGGGGCACGCATGTTGTGAGGGGCACGCATGTTGTGAGGGGCCGCATGTTGTGAGGGCCCGCATGTTGTGAGGGGCCCGCATGTTGTGAGGGGCCGCATGTTGTGAGGGGCCCGCATGTTGTGAGGGGCACGCATGTTGTGAGGGGCACGCATACCCCGCATGTTGTGAGGGGCACGCATGCCCCGCATGTTGTGAGGGGCCCACATGTTGTGAGGGGCACGCATGCCCCGCATGTTGTGAGGGGCACGCATGCCCCGCATGTTGTGAGGGGCCCGCATGTTGTGAGGGGCACGCATGCCCCGCATGTTGTGAGGGGCACGCATGCCCCGCATGTTGTAAGGGGCACTCATGCCCCGCATGTTGTGAGGGGCCCGCATGCCCCGCATGTTGTGAGGGGCCCGCATGCCCCGCATGTTGTGAGGGGCACGCATGCCCCGCATGTTGTGAGGGGCACGCATGCCCCGCATGTTGTGAGGGGCACGCATGCGCCGCATGTTGTGAGGGGCACGCATGCCCCGCATGTTGTGAGGGGCACGCATGCCCCGCATGTTGTGAGGGGCACGCATGCCCCGCATGTTGTGAGGGGCACTCATGCCCGCATGTTGTGAGGGGCACGCATGCCCCGCATGTTGTGAGGGCACGCATGCCCCGCATGTTGTGAGGGGCACGCATGCCCGCATGTTGTGAGGGGCACGCATGCCCCGCATGTTGTGAGGGGCACGCATGCCCCGCATGTTGTGAGGGGCACGCATGCCCGCATGTTGTGAGGGGCACGCATGCCCGCATGTTGTGAGGGGCACGCATGCCCCGCATGTTGTGAGGGGCACGCATGCCCCGCATGTTGTGAGGGGCCGCATGTTGTGAGGGGCACGCATGTTGTGAGGGGCCCGCATGTTGTGAGGGGCCCGCATGCCCCGCATGTTGTGAGGGGCACGCATGCCCCGCATGTTGTGAGGGGCCCGCATGTTGTGAGGGGCACGCATGCCCCGCATGTTGTGAGGGGCCCGCATGTTGTGAGGGGCACGCATGCCCCGCATGTTGTGAGGGGCACACATGTCCGCATGTTGTGAGGGGCACGCATGCCCCGCATGTTGTGAGGGGCACGCATGCCCCGCATGTTGTAAGGGGCACTCATGCCCCGCATGTTGTGAGGGGCACTCATGCCCCGCATGTTGTGAGGGGCCCGCATGCCCCGCATGTTGTGAGGGGCCCGCATGTTGTGAGGGGCACGCATGCCCCGCATGTTGTGAGGGGCACGCATGCCCCGCATGTTGTGAGGGGCACGCATGCTCCGCATGTTGTGAGGGGCACGCATGCCCCGCATGTTGTGAGGGGCACGCATGCCCCGCATGTTGTAAGGGGCACTCATGCCCCGCATGTTGTGAGGGGCACTCATGCCCCGCATGTTGTGAGGGGCACGCATGCCCCGCATGTTGTGAGGGGCACGCATGCCCCGCATGTTGTGAGGGGCACGCATGCCCCGCATGTTGTGAGGGGCACGCATGCCCCGCATGTTGTGAGGGGCCCGCATGTTGTGAGGGGCACGCATGCCCCGCATGTTGTGAGGGGCACGCATGCCCGCATGTTGTGAGGGGCACGCATGCCCCGCATGTTGTGAGGGGCACGCATGCCATGCATATTGTGAGGGGCACGCATGCCCTGCATGTTGTAAGGGGCACTCATGCCCCACATGTTGTGAGGGGCACGCATGCCCTGCATGTTGTAAGGGGGCACTCATGCCCCACATGTTGTGAGGGGCACGCATGCCCTGCATGTTGTAAGGGGCACTCATGCCCCACATGTTGTGAGGGGCACGCATGCCCCGCATGTTGTGAGGGGCACGCATGCCCCGCATGTTGTGAGGGGCACGCATGCCCAGCATGTTGTGAGGGGACACGCATGCCCCTCATGCTGTGAGGGCACGAATGCCCAGCATGTTGTAAGGGGCACTCATGCCCCACATGTTGTGAGGGGCACGCATGCCGCGCATGCTGTGAGGGGCACGCATGCCCCGCATGTTGTGAGGGGCACGCATGCCCCGCATGCTGTGAGGGGCACGCATGCCCTGCATGTTGTGAGGGGCCCGCATGCCCTGCATGCTGAGAGGGGCACGCATGCCCAGCATGTTGTGGGGGGCACGCATGCCCCGCATGCTGAGAGGAGCACGCATGCCCAGCATGTTGTGAGGGGCACGCATGCCCCGCATGCTGAGAGGGGCACGCATGCCCAGCATGTTGTGAGGGGCCCGCATGCTGAGAGGGGCACGCATGCCCAGCATGTTGTGAGGGGCACGCATGCCCTGCATGTTGTGAGGGGCACGCATGCCCCGCATGTTGTGAGGGGCCCGCGTGCCCTGCATGTTGTGAGGGGCACGCATGCCCCGCATGTTGTGAGGGGCACGCATGCCCCGCATGTTGTGAGGGGCACACATGCCCCGCATGTTGTGAGGGGCCCGCGTGCCCTGCATGTTATGAGAGGCACGCATGCCCCGCATGTTGTGAGGGGCACGCATGCCCCGCATGTTGTGAGGGGCACGCATGCCCCGCATGTTGTGAGGGGCACGCATGCCCCGCATGTTGTGAGGGGCACGCATGCCCCGCATGTTGTGAGGGGCACGCATGCCCCGCATGTTGTGAGGGGCCCGCGTGCCCTGCATGTTGTGAGGGGCCCGCATGTTGTGAGGGGCATGCATGCCCCGCATGTTGTGAGGGGCACGCATGCCCGCATGTTGTGAGGGGCCGCGTGCCCTGCATGTTGTGAGGGGCCCGCATGTTGTGAGGGGCACGCATGCCCCGCATGTTGTGAGGGGCACGCATGCCCCGCATGTTGTGAGGGGCCCGCATGCCCTGCATGTTGTGAGGGGCCCGCGTGCCCTGCATGTTGTGAGGGGCCCGCATGTTGTGAGGGGCACGCATGCCCCGCATGTTGTGAGGGGCACGCATGCCCCGCATGTTGTGAGGGGCACGCATGCCCCGCATGTTGTGAGGGGCACGCATGCCCCGCATGTTGTGAGGGGCACGCATGCCCCGCATGTTGTGAGGGGCCCGCGTGCCCTGCATGCTGAGAGGGGCACGCATGCCCCGCATGCTGTGAGGGGCAAGCATGCCCCGCATGTTGTGAGGGGCACGCATGCCCCGCATGCTGTGAGGGGCACGCATGCCCTGCATGCTGAGAGGGGCACGCATGCCCTGCATGATGTGAGGGGCACGCATGCCCTGCATGTTGTGAGGGGCACGCATGCCCTGCATGTTGTGAGGGGCACGCATGCCCTGCATGTTGTGAGGGGCACGCATGCCCTGCATGCTGTGAGGGACACGCATGCCCCGCATGCTGAGAAGGGCACGCATGCCCAGCATGTTGTGAGGGGCCCGCATGCCCTGCATGTTGAGGGGCACGCATGCCCTGCATGTTGAGAGGCACGCATGCCCTGCATGTTGTGAGGGGCACGCATGCCCTGCATGTTGTGAGGGGCACGCATGCCCAACATGTTGTGAGGGGCCTGCATGCCCTGCATGCTGAGAGGGGCACGCATGCCCCGCATGCTGAGAAGGGCACGCATGCCCAGCATGTTGTGAGGGGCCCGCATGCCCTACATGCTGAGAGGGGCACACATGCCCCGCTACCCCAAGAGGGGCACGCATGCCCAGCATGTTGTGAGGGGCCCGCATGCCCTGCATGCTGAGAGGGGCACACATGCCCCGCTACGCCAAGAGGGGCACGCATGCCCAGCATGTTGTGAGGGGCCCGCATGCCCTGCATGCTGAGAAGGGCACGCATGCCCAGCATGTTGTGAGGGGCCCGCACGCCCTGCATGCTGAGAGTGGCACGCATGCCCAGCATGTTGTGAGAGGCCCGCATGCCCTGCATGCTGAGAGGGGCCCGCATGCCCTGCATGTTGTGAGGAGCACGCATGCCCTGCATGTTGTGAGAGGCCAACATGCCCTGCATGCTGAGAGGGGCACGCATGCCCCGCTACGCTGAGAGGGGCACGCATGCCCAGCATGTTGTGAGGGGCACGCATGCCCAGCATGTTGTGAGGGGCACGCATGCCCCGCATGCTGAGAGGGGCACGCATGCCCAGCATGTTGTGAGGGGGCCCGCATGCCCTGCATGCTGATAGGGGCATGCATGCCCAGCATGTTGTGAGGGGCACACATGCCCAGCATGTTGTGAAGGGCACGCATGCCCCGCATGTTGTGAGGGGCACGCATGCCTAGCATGTTGTGAGGGGCACGCATGCCCCGCATGCTGTGAGGGACAGTATGTTGTTGCCCAGGATCTTATTGTTGNGTGTTGACCCCGACACTGTGATAGTGGTGATAGTGTTGAACCGACACAGTGATAGTGTTGACCCCGACACTGTGTAGTGTGGTGGTTTGACCCCGACACTGTGATAGTGTTGACCCGACACTGTGATAGTGTTGACCCCGACACTGTGATAGTGGTGGTGGTGTTGACCCCGACACTGTGATAGTGTTGACCCCGACACTGTGATAGTGTTGACCCGACACTGTGATAGTGTTGACCCCGACACTGTGATAGTGTTGACCCCGACACTGTGATAGTGTTGACCCCGACACTGTGATAGTGTTGACCCCGACACTGTGATAGTGTTGACCCCGACACTGTGATAGTGTTGACCCCGACACTGTGATAGTGTTGACCCCGACACTGTGATAGTGTTGACCCCGACACTGTGATAGTGTTGACCCCGACACTGTGATAGTGTTGACCCCGACACTGTGATAGTGTTGACCCCGACACTGTGATAGTGTTGACCCCGACACTGTGATAGTGCTGGTGGTGTTGACCCCGACACTGTGATAGTGGTGATAGTGTTGACCCCGACACTGTGATAGTGCTGGTGGTGTTGACCCCGACACTGTGATAGTGGTGATAGTGTTGACCCCGACACTGTGATAGTGCTGGTGGTGTTGACCCCGACACTGTGATAGTGGTGATAGTGTTGACCCCGACACTGTGATAGTGTTGACCCCGACACTGTGATAGTGGTGATGGTGTTGACCCCGACACTGTGATAGTGGTGATAGTGTTGACCCCGACACTGTGATAGTGTTGACCCCGACACTGTGATAGTGGTGATAGTGTTGACCCCGACACTGTGATAGTGTTGACCCCGACACTGTGATAGTGTTGACCCCGACACTGTGATAGTGGTGATGGTGTTGACCCCGACACTGTGATAGTGGTGATGGTGTTGACCCCGACACTGTGATAGTGGTGATGGTGTTGACCCCGACACTGTGATAGTGGTGATGGTGTTGACCCCGACACTGTGATAGTGGTGATGGTGTTGACCCCGACACTGTGATAGTGGTGATGGTGTTGACCCCGACACTGTGATAGTGTTGACCCCGACACTGTGATAGTGTTGACCCCGACACTGTATGAGTGGTGATAGTGTTGACCCCGACACTGTGATAGTGCTGGTGGTGTTGACCCCGACACTGTGATGGTGCTGGTGGTGTTGACCCCGACACTGTGATAGTGTTGACCCCGACACTGTGATAGTGGTGATGGTGTTGACCCCGACACTGTGATAGTGCTGGTGGTGTTGACCCCGACACTGTGATAGTGTTGACCCCGTCACTGTGATAGTGTTGACCCCGACACTGTGATAGTGTTGACCCCGACACTGTGATAGTGTTGACCCCGACACTGTGATAGTGTTGACCCCGACACTGTGATAGTGTTGACCCCGACACTGTGATAGTGTTGACCCCGACACTGTGATAGTGTTGACCCCGACACTGTGATAGTGTTGACCCCGACACTGTGATAGTGTTGACCCCGACACTGTGATAGTGTTGACCCCGACACTGTGATAGTGTTGACCCCGACACTGTGATAGTGTTGACCCCGACACTGTGATAGTGCTGGTGGTGTTGACCCCGACACTGTGATAGTGGTGATAGTGTTGACCCCGACACTGTGATAGTGCTGGTGGTGTTGACCCCGACACTGTGATAGTGGTGATAGTGTTGACCCCGACACTGTGATAGTGCTGGTGGTGTTGACCCCGACACTGTGATAGTGGTGATAGTGTTGACCCCGACACTGTGATAGTGTTGACCCCGACACTGTGATAGTGGTGATGGTGTTGACCCCGACACTGTGATAGTGGTGATAGTGTTGACCCCGACACTGTGATAGTGTTGACCCCGACACTGTGATAGTGGTGATAGTGTTGACCCCGACACTGTGATAGTGTTGACCCCGACACTGTGATAGTGTTGACCCCGACACTGTGATAGTGGTGATGGTGTTGACCCCGACACTGTGATAGTGGTGATGGTGTTGACCCCGACACTGTGATAGTGGTGATGGTGTTGACCCCGACACTGTGATAGTGGTGATGGTGTTGACCCCGACACTGTGATAGTGGTGATGGTGTTGACCCCGACACTGTGATAGTGGTGATGGTGTTGACCCCGACACTGTGATAGTGTTGACCCCGACACTGTGATAGTGTTGACCCCGACACTGTATGAGTGGTGATAGTGTTGACCCCGACACTGTGATAGTGCTGGTGGTGTTGACCCCGACACTGTGATGGTGCTGGTGGTGTTGACCCCGACACTGTGATAGTGTTGACCCCGACACTGTGATAGTGGTGATGGTGTTGACCCCGACACTGTGATAGTGCTGGTGGTGTTGACCCCGACACTGTGATAGTGCTGACCCCGACACTGTGATAGTGTTGACCCCGACACTGTGATAGTGTTGACCCCGACACAGTGATAGTGTTGACCCCGACATTGTGATAGTGTTGACCCCGACACTGTGATAGTGTTGACCCCGACACTGTGATAGTGTTGACCCCGACACTGTGATAGTGTTGACCCCGACACTGTGATAGTGTTGACCCCGACACAGTGATAGTGTTGACCCCGACACTGTGATAGTGTTGACCCCGACACAGTGATAGTGTTGACCCCGACACTGTGATAGTGTTGACCCCGACACTGTGATAGTGTTGACCCCGACTCTGTGATAGTGTTGACCCCGACACTGTGATAGTGCTGGTGGTGTTGACCCCGACACTGTGATAGTGCTGACCCCGACACTGTGATAGTGTTGACCCCGACACTGTGATAGTGTTGACCCCGACACAGTGATAGTGTTGACCCCGACACTGTGATAGTGCTGACCCCGACACTGTGATAGTGTTGACCCCGACACTGTGATAGTGGTGGTGGTGTTGACCCCGACACTGTGATAGTGTTGACCCCGACACTGTGATAGTGTTGACCCCGACACTGTGATAGTGTTGACCCCGACACTGTGATAGTGTTGACCCCGACACTGTGATAGTGTTGACCCCGACACTGTGATAGTGTTGACCCCGACACTGTGATAGTGTTGACCCCGACACTGTGATAGTGGTGGTGGTGTTGACCCCGACACTGTGATAGTGTTGACCCCGACACTGTGATAGTGTTGACCCCGACACAGTGATAGTGTTGACCCCGACACAGTGATAGTGTTGACCCCGACACTGTGATAGTGTTGACCCCGACACAGTGATAGTGTTGACCCCGACACTGTGATAGTGGTGGTGGTGTTGACCCCGACACTGTGATAGTGGTGACCCCGACACTGTGATAGTGGTGACCCCGACACTGTGATAGTGGTGACCCCGACACTGTGATAGTGTTGACCCCGACACTGTGATAGTGGTGGTGGTGTTGACCCGGACACTGTGATAGTGTTGACCCCGACACTGTGATAGTGTTGACCCCGACACTGTGATAGTGTTGACCCCGACACTGTGATAGTGTTGACCCCGACACTGTGATAGTGTTGACCCCGACACTGTGATAGTGTTGACCCCGACACTGTGATAGTGTTGACCCCGACACTGTGATAGTGTTGACCCCGACACTGTGATAGTGTTGACCCCAACACTGTGATAGTGTTGACCCCGACACTGTGATAGTGTTGACCCCGACACTGTGATAGTGTTGACCCCAACACTGTGATAGTGTTGACCCCGACACTGTGATAGTGTTGACCCCGACACTGTGATAGTGGTGGTGGTGTTGACCCCGACACTGTGATAGTGGTGACCCCGACACAGTGATAGTGGTGACCCCGACACTGTGATAGTGTTGACCCCGACACTGTGATAGTGGTGACCCCGACACTGTGATAGTGGTGACCCCGACACAGTGATAGTGGTGACCCCGACACAGTGATAGTGTTGACCCCGACACTGTGATAGTGGTGGTGGTGTTGACCCCGACACTGTGATAGTGCTGACCCCGACACTGTGATAGTGTTGACCCCGACACTGTGATAGTGGTGGTGGTGTTGACCCCGACACTGTGATAGTGTTGACCCCGACACTGTGATAGTGGTGGTGGTGTTGACCCCGACACTGTGATAGTGGTGACCCCGACACAGTGATAGTGGTGACCCCGACACTGTGATAGTGTTGACCCCGACACTGTGATAGTGGTGACCCCGACACTGTGATAGTGGTGACCCCGACACAGTGATAGTGGTGACCCCGACACAGTGATAGTGGTGACCCCGACACTGTGATAGTGTTGACCCCGACACTGTGATAGTGTTGACCCCGACACTGTGATAGTGTTGACCCCGACACTGTGATAGTGTTGACCCCGACACTGTGATAGTGTTGACCCCGACACTGTGATAGTGTTGACCCCGACACTGTGATAGTGGTGGTGGTGTTGACCCCGACACTGTGATAGTGGTGATAGTGTTGACCCCGACACAGTGATAGTGTTGACCCCGACACTGTGATAGTGGTGATAGTGTTGACCCCGACACTGTGATAGTGGTGATAGTGTTGACCCGACACAGTGATAGTGTTGACC
>WNGS01168814.1:0-15757 GCA_020271785.1 Procambarus virginalis
AAGGAAGTCAAATACAATTTGGGTGACTCCTAGCAATTTACCTACGGTAGAATAAATGGTTAGGATTAATAGCTAAAGATCGAGGAGGTTCTGGTTCCACAGTGGGGACAGTGATATTGGTTACTATGACTTGTGGCTTCAGTTTGGGCCACTGACCAACCATTGGGGTCCTGTAAACCACATCTCGGTTTTAACTAATTGCTTTAAGGTTAAACCTCTTGATAAATAGTCAGCCGGATTATCCTTGGTGTGGACATGTCTCAATTTATACTCAGCTTACAATTCTCGTATTTCCCTAACTCTGTTACTGACGTAGGGAGTTTTGTTGTTGTTTCTTACCCATTGTAAGATTGCCTCATTGTCTGACCACACTACTATACCACCAAAGTGTATATTGTTCAGTGGCTTTATCAGGCAATGAGCCAGTCTTACACCTACTAATAAAGCAGTTAACTCCATTTGGGGTAGTGACCTTTTCTTAATTGGGGCCATTCTCGCTTTAGAAGTATAAATGATTGCCAAGTGTTGACTTAATGGGCTACAGCGTCATATGCTTTGCCTGAGGCATCGCAGAACATAGGCAAATTTGTGGGTAAATTTTGTCCTAGAGCATTACGAGGGGAATTTTAGAATACTAAGCTTGTTAAAATCCGTAGTTAATTGCTGCCATTTGTCTTGCAGATCATTTGGCAACGGATCATCTCAACCCATATTGGTCTGCCAGCACTCCTGCATGAGGAGTTTGCCCTTAATTAAAATCGGGCTAAATAAGACTAAAGGGTCAAATGGTTTACTGACATATGACAGTAATTTTCTCATGGTTAAGGGAGAATTATTAGTTTCCATAGACTTGATATTTAATTCTTCAGTGGAAGTATTCCATTCCATTCCATGCCTAGAACTTCAATTTAAGTGGTACTTAATATGCAGGAAATTCTTTCTTGATGAATTGATTCAGTTGTTGATTATTAGAGGCCTCACGACTGTAAAGGCATATTGGCTCCTAGTAATTCGTTGTTAGCCTCATGATAGATTTCCACTAATTTGTTTTTAACATTAGTGGTTCCCTGAAAGTTATCGACATATAGGTTGCTGCTAATTTCAGCCTTGTATGGGCTATCAGTTTTCTTCAAATGAGTATCCAAGGTTGCTTGGAGCAAGAATGGTGAACATGTGGTCCCGGATAGAACTCAAGCGAACCAATACGTGATGATTTCACTATTAGGATCCTGGGGATCCTGTACCCAGAGAAATTTTGTAAAATGACGGTCTTCCTCTTGTAAACCTACTCTCAAAAAGGCTTTGCTGATGTCAGCCGTGTAACTGTAAATTCCAGAGCGAAACCGCAATAAAACATCTTGTAGTCTTTGAGTAAAGACTTGGCCCTGTTTGCAGGCTAACATTAGGGGACACGGTATCTTCCTTTAATTTGCCGCTACAGTTGAACACAATACTAATCGGTGTCGTCACCGACTCTTTCAAGATAGCGTGGTGAGGCAAATAATGGCCTAATTTATTATTATCTTGTTCAACAACTTCTATGATTTTGTTAGCAAGTTGTTCCTGTACCAATTCGTGATACAGTCGTAATTTGATAAGCTGCTTGTGTAGCCTAACTATATGTGATTTTAATTGGGTAAAGGCCATAAAATAATTTACTGGGAGCTGTGGGTGGTTCAGCTTCCAGGGCAATTTAACTCAATATTGGTTATCTTGATAGATAACTGTGTTGAGATACTGTTAGTAAGTCCATGTCTTGATAGTCTCCGTGGTGTAGTGGTAAGACACTCGCCTGGCGTTCCGCGAGCGCTGTGTCATGGGTTCGTATCCTGGCCGGGGAGGATTTACTGGGCGCAATTCCTTAACTGTAGCCTCTGTTTAACGCAACAGTAAAATGTGTACTTGGATGAAAAAACGATTCTTCGCGGCAGGGGATCGTATTCCAGGGACCTGCCCGAAACGCTACGCGTACTAGTGGCTGTACAAGAATGTAACAACTCTTGTATATATCTCAAAATGTGTCATCTGGACTTGGTTACTCAGGGACGATACTCAAGGTGTCTAAATCCCATAACTTGTAAACAGGGAGATTAGAATCATCAAACTCAACTACGTCTCTGATTTTGTAGTGGTGATTGTTCTAAGCCTAGTCACGCTACTATTGAATTATTTTGTTGGTTAATTGTGGATTTAAATTTTTGCTGGGGTAGCACCTGTTCTGTGAGTAATTTTGCTCCAGGTGACAACAACAAATTCATACCTCATTGCCTGGTGCATCCAGTAATAAACCTATAGTAATAATCAGCTCCTATGAGAATACCCACGTTGTTGAGACAGTCAGAATGTATCTTGTAATCAGTTAGCCTCATGCCGCTGCGTTTGAGAAGTTTAACTGTGTTTCCAAGACTTGTTACAGGTAGATCAGAGAGGATCGTGTCAATGACGATGTCTTGTAATGGGCTGGTATAGCCTCCTAGACGTACCAATAATTTTACAACTTGGTTGTCACGAGGTCCACTATTGGTCCACTATAATATCTGGAAATATTCAATTTCACTTGATTTAAAGTTTTCAGTTTTAGCCTATCAACTAGTTGTTGGGTGATGAAGGTTTTTTGAGAACCTGGTCGAAGTAACCACGAGTGGAGATTCTAGACTTCTTGTTAATTAATTTCAATTGAGCTGTGGGTAATTTAGTGGTATTACCCGACTCTGTAGCAAGTACATTTATTTCCTGATGTACTTTACAATATTGTACTGATGTGGATTTGGTTGAATTTTTATGAGGATTCGTGGATCTTGATTGATCATTACCACACAAGGTATAATGATATCGACCTTTGTGGCACTTACTGCACACACACATAAGATGACAGTGCAGCTGTTAGGGGACATGAGAACCCATGCATTTGGTGCATCTGCGTAATTCTTGAAGACGTTTAATCCTTGAATTACGGTCTGAATAGGTACTACACTTATTAGTATTGTACTATTGTAGTACAATACACCTATACTATACACTTATTGTAGTGGTACTATTGTACTGCTACAATAGGTACTCCAAACCTGCACTAAAGAGGCACCCTTCTTGAGTCCAGATGCTCACATGTAAAAGCAAGTAGATGGGGTCGCCATGGGTCCTCCCCTAGGTGTCCTGTTTGCGAACTTCTACATGGGTACCATCGAGCAGAGGATCTTAGTTGACATGGACTTGAAATCCGCCATATACTGCAGGTATGTTGACGACATTTTTATGCAGGTACCTGATGTCTGACGTTTGCAGCAGCTGAAGAGGCTTCGAGTAGAATTCTGTGTTGAGTTTCACGTATGAGATGGAGAATGATGGAAAGTTGCCTTTTCTAGATGTAACAGTCACGGAAAGGAACGGAGGCTTCCACACTATAGTCTACACTAAGGAAACAATATGTGCCTCAATGCCAATAGTGACTGCCTATAATATATATATAATCTCTTCTCACAACTAGACCTTCACCAGAGAAATCTTAACAAGCAACACAGAAATCATCAATAAATACAGCAATAGCAGGAGACTCGACATCAGCGAGGCACTACACGTCAAAAAGTAAACACCAACAGCCAATTAATGCACAACTGTATTCTACCCACTTCAAGACCCCGAACTAATATGGAATCAACAAGAGGAAGTATGGGGCAATAAGCCTTCTGCAGTTACTTCCATTCTTGTGTTCTCATACCCATTGTTTCGTGTTCTGTCTTGTTTCACCTCACTCAAAACTTTGTGGCCATATCACCTCACCCAAACGAGTATAAGTATGAATGTATTTTGTGTGTGTAAATTAAGTCTTTTGAAAATGTATAAGGAATTACAAAACGCGTTCAGGCATCAGACCAGGATAAAAGAATGAATTTTGGAGAGTTACTTTATCAATTACCCTCGACAGTGAAGAAGAACGTAAGAAATGTTGAGAAGATTCGTGTTAGAATTATTAATCTTACCCTTTCGATCATATTCAACAACATGTTTACAAGAAAGACTGCTACCAAAATATACTAATATATTCTCATTATATACGGCTGTTACAGACTGCCCCATATTATAGCCTAACCATATTAAATTTACTATTAATACTATCAACCACCATAGAAGGTTGTGGCTAGCAAGTCAAATTTACTGTATATTAATGTAAATATTTATTAATATAAATTATATATTCTTTATCATTATTATTACTATGCATTGATATCTTAATATCTTATTTTTTCTATGCCATTAGTATCTAATTTATTGTGCAGGTAACCCAGTTGTTACCAACCGAGATACGAAATGGTTCGCATTTACCATTTCACACTTGTATTTTATAAGTNCCTTATTGTTGCCCAGGACTTTATTGTTGCCCAGACCTTATTTTTGACCAGGACCTTATTGTTGCCCAGGACCTTATTGTTGCCCAGGTCCTTATTGTTGCGCTGGACCTATTGTTGCCCAGGACCTTATTGTTGCCCCAGGACCTTATTGTTGCCCAGGACCTTATTGTTGCCCAGGACCTTATTGTTGCCCAGGACCTTATTGTTGCGCTGGACCTTATTGTTGCCCAGGACCTTATTGTTGCCCCAGGACCTATTGTTGCCCAGGAACTTATTGTTGCCCAGGACCTTATTGTTGCCTTATTGTGTTGGTGGTGTTACTGTAACACTGACAGTGTTGGTGGTGTTACTGTAACACTGACAGTGTAGCTGGTGTTACTGTAACACTGACAGTGTTGGTGGTGTTACTGTAACACTGACAGTGTTGGTGGTGTTACTGTAACACTGACAGTGTTGGTGGTGTTACTGTAACACTGACAGTGTTGTGGTGTTACTGTAACACTGACAGTGTTGGTGGTGTTACTGTAACACTGACAGTGTTGGTGGTGTTACTGTAACACTGACAGTGTTGGTGGTGTTACTGTAACACTGACAGTGTTGGTGGTGTTACTGTAACACTGACAGTGTTGGTGGTGTTACTGTAACACTGACAGTGTAGCTGGTGTTACTGTAACACTGACAGTGTTGGTGGTGTTACTGTAACACTGACAGTGTTGGTGGTGTTACTGTAACACTGACAGTGTTGGTGGTGTTACTGTAACACTGACAGTGTTGGTGGTGTTACTGTAACACTGACAGTGTTGGTGGTGTTACTGTAACACTGACAGTGTTGGTGGTGTTACTGTAACACTGACAGTGTTGGTGGTGTTACTGTAACACTGACAGTGTTGGTGGTGTTACTGTAACACTGACAGTGTTGGTGGTGTTACTGTAACACTGACAGTGTTGGTGGTGTTACTGTAACACTGACAGTGTTGGTGGTGTTACTGTAACACTGACAGTGTTGGTGGTGTTACTGTAACACTGACAGTGTTGGTGGTGTTACTGTAACACTGACAGTGTTGGTGGTGTTACTGTAACACTGACAGTGTTGGTGGTGTTACTGTAACACTGACAGTGTTGGTGGTGTTACTGTAACACTGACAGTGTTGGTGGTGTTACTGTAACACTGACAGTGTTGGTGGTGTTACTGTAACACTGACAGTGTTGCTGGTGCTACAGAGGCTGGGTGAGTCAGCTTGCGTGAGGGTGTTGTATCCAGGTCAGTGTAGGGCCGCCAAGGACGGTCTCCCCAGCCTGGCCACCATTGGTAGTCTCCCGACCGCTGCCACCAAGGTCCCGGGAGTAGACTATTCATCCGCCTCTCTCTCTCCCTTTATGTATGTATGTGTGTGTGTGTGTGTGTGTGTATATATATATATATATATATATATATATATATATATATATATATATATATATATATATATATATATATATATATATATATATATATATATATATATACACACATATATATATGTTGTTAAATATGACCGGAAATGTAAGATTAATAATTCTAACACGAATTTTCTCAATATTTCTTATGTTTCTTTTCACTGTCGATGGTAATTGAAAAATCAATTCTCCAAAATTCATTTTTATTTCTTGTCTGACGCGACGCCTGAACGCGTTTCGTAATAACTTATTACATATTCAAAGACTTTAATTTATACACACAACTGTAACCTGTAACCACACAAAATCCGTCCATACTTATAGTCGCATTTGTGTGCGGTGCATTGGTAGAACAGTTTTGAGTGAGGTGAACAAACTTGTGACAAACTCAAGACAGAACACGGAACAATGGATATTAATTGGATATGAGAGCACAAGAATGGAAGTAACTGCAGAGGGCCTATTATCCCATACTTCCTCTTGATGCTTCTATATTGGTGCGGAGTCTTGAAGTGGGTAGAATATAGTTGTGCATTAATTGGCTGTTGATTGCTGGTGTTGACTTTTTTATGTGTAGTGCCTCCCATATGTCGAGCCTCCTGCTATCGCTGCATCTATCGATGATTTCTGTTTTGTTTGTTAAGATTTCTCTGGTGATGGTCTGGTTGTGAGAAGAGATTATATGTTCCTTGATGGAGCCCTGTTGCTTATGCATTGTTAATCGTCTGGAAAGAGACGTTGTTGTCTTGCCTATATACTGAGTTCTTTGGGGCTTACAGTCCCCAAGTGGGCATTTGAAGACATAGACGACGTTGGTTTCCTTTAAGGCGTTCTGCTTGGTATCTGGGGAGTTTTTCATGAATAGATTGGCCGTTTTTGTGGTTTTATAGTAAATCGTCAATTATTTTTTTCTGATTCTTGTCTGTAGGGATAACGTTCCTATCAACAATATCTTTCAGGACCCTTTCCTCCTTTTTATGAGCTGTCGAAATGAAGTTCCTGTAAAATAGTCTAATAGGGGGTACAGGTGTTGTGTTAGTTGACTCTTCAGATGTTGCATGGCATTTCACCTTACTTTTTATGATGTCTTCAACAAAACCTTTAGAGAAGCCTTTGTTGACTAGGACCTGCCTTACCCTACAGAATTCTTCATCGACTTGCTTCCATCCTGAGCTGTGGCTGAGAGCTCGGTCTATGTAAGGATTGACAACACTCCTCTTGTACCTGTCTGGGCAGTCACTATTGGCATTGAAGCACATTTCTATGTTTGTTTCCTTAGTGTAGACTGCCTCCGCTCCTTTCGTGACTGTTACATCTAGAAAGGGGAGCTTCCCATCCTTCTCCTTCTCGTAAGTGAAACTCAACACAGAATTCTGCTCAAATGCCTCCTTCAGCTTCTGCAGTCGTCTGACATCAGGTACCTGTATAAAAATGTTGTCAACATACCTGCAGTATATGGCAGGTTTCAAGTCCATGTCTACTAAGACCTGCTCGATGGTACCCATGAAGAAGTTCACAAACAGGACACCTAGCGGAGAACCCATGGCGACTCCATCTACTTGCTTATACATGTGCCCATCTGGGCTCAAGAAGGGTGCCTCTAGCACAAGCTTGGAGTAGTTTCCTTTGTATGTTTTCTGGTATGTCAAGACAAGTACAAGCCGGATTACGATGCACTCTGTCTGCTATCATCCCAATTGTTTCATCCACAGGTACGTTGGTAAACAGTGATTCTACGTCCAACGAGGCTCTTATCCCTGTGGCCCGTGTTCCCCGCAGTAAGTCAACAAATTCCTTTGGAGACTTCAGGCTGAAAGCACAAGGTACATAAGGAGTCAGCAAACCGTTGAGTCACTTAACCAGTCTGTATGTGGGTATCTGACTGATGATTGGCTGAAGTGGGTTTCCAGGCTTGTGGGTCTTGACATTTCCATACGCATACCCAGGTTTGTATTCCCCAATAACCTTTGGCAGGTGGAGTCTGGATTTCTTGGCGTTCACAGTTTCGATCAATCTGTTTACCTTTGTTTTCAATTCGGCTGTAGTGTCCTTCATTACCCTTTGGAATTTAGTTTGGTCAGAGAGTATGAGGTTCATTTTTGCCAGATATTCGCCTTTTTTAAGAATAACGTATGTTGCCGACTTGTCACCTCTCCTGACGACTATCTCCTTGTTCTCGCAAAGGCTCTTAGCTGCTGCTTTGAGCTCGGGAGACAGTATGGTGCGTCTGTAGTTGCCTTGAATCTTTCTTCCTTCTGCAATAAGTTCTGCTTGCAAGGTGTCTTTAGTGGTAACCTTTTTTTGCATCTCGAGGTCGAATGTGTCGTCCAATAGGATCTCCAACTCTACTTTCCGGGCCATCTCACTTGGTCTGGACATAACGTGACAGTTTATACCCAGATTTAGGAGAGTGATTTGGTCCTCAGTGAGGTTAATTCCAGCAAGGTTCAAGAAGCCATCTCTGGGCCGTGGAATTGCTATAGGTCCTTCATATAATGTTCTTAGTTTCTTGATGATCCTGGTTTCGGTGCTGTGACGATGTCGATCTGTGAGGATATCGAGGTGTTGGTCAATACGAGTACGGAGGTTTTCGTCGAGGTTGCTGTTTCTCCATTGGAGAAATGGAGAGCGTTTCTGGTTGATGACCAGGTGATGGTCTGGTTGTGTAAGGAGCACACAATACCCTGGGGTGTCTGGGGGTGTTGACTCGCTACACCCGGGTGTCTGGGGTGTTGACCCGCCACACCCGGGTGTGTGGGGTGTTGACCCCCCACACCCGGGTGTGTGTGGGTGTTGACCCCCCACACCCGGGTGTCTGGGGTGTTGACCCGCGACACCCGGGTGCCTGGGGTGTTGACCTGCAACACCTCCGTGCCTGGGGTGTTGACCCGCAACACCCGGGTACCTGGGGTGTCGTTAAATATTTGTAATCCCAAAATATAACAATAAGTATGGACTTAGTGCCTTATTTGTTTCCGAGCCAAGTGTCTGAGTAATAATGAAGCTTCTCCAGCCCTCTGGCATCCGCTGCTGCTGGGATGACGTAATTACGGGCTGGTAAAATTTGCACGCTTCAGACACTTCTCCGCCAGAATAATGGCTGCCGTCTTCTCTCTCCTTCTCCCGTCTCGCCCGCGCATGCGCAATACCATGGATTGTTGGAACGGAGAAAGTTATAGAGGGAATTCTTTCCTCCATGTATATTTATGATAACAGTATGTACTGTATATAGTGATCTCCAAACAATGCAATATCATTAGATCACTAGTAAACGTGTTATCAGGTAATAATTCTTAAGAGAGAATGCTGATACGAAGGGAGAATTGAACCCAATTCTTTGAAATGTAGAAAGTTTTCCTCAGTCGGGCTGGCTGACGTAACTTTGCATAGATTCAAGGAAAATTTTGGCGGGGTTATTACGCAGTAATAAATGTATTAAAATTATTACTCTACTGATTAGTAAGGTTAACAAATATAATAGTTTTTTTTTTGAGATATATACAAGAGTTGTTACATTCTTGTACAGCCACTAGTACGCGTAGCGTTTCGGGCAGGTCCCTGGAATACGATCCCCGCCGCAAAGAATCGTTTTTTCATCCAAGTACACATTTTACTGTTGCGTTAAACAGAGGCTACAGTTAAGGATTTGCGCCCAGTAAATCCTCCCCGGCCAGGATACGAACCCATGACATAGCGCTCGCGGAACGCCAGGCGAGTGTCTTACCACTACACCACGGAGACTGGTAGTTAGTACAAAGATCATTTATCAAAGTACTAGAAATGAGAAATAAGTGTTGGATATTTCCAACATAACTTTGGGGCGGGCGGGGGGGGGAACTCTGGTGTCAGTTCATGTGTTGATACAGACGTGCCTGTCTCTCTACCGTGAAGATATAGTCGTGGAGTTAGTAGGTTAGTGCGTACATAACGGATGTCCCGTATCTGTTGAACACATGATACTAAGTCTTTACAGGAACATAAATTAAATGTTGAAATTATAAATTATTAAGTCAACTAAATCAAGAACTCTCTGAAGTCTTCAGGAGAATCAATGATGAGTGTCGCGATGACATGTAATGGTTGAATTACTTAGTCACTGAATTGTTCAGCAGACTCGGGAATATTCTCAATAACAGATGGTTAAAATGTGCGAATAGGCAGAAGAAAATATTGTATAAGTTGTAATCAACATTGCTATACATCAATTAATAATGTAAAGTATTAATTATTATGTCACTCAGGATCAAGGAGATTGCGAATCTACAGTGAGGTCACTGTCTAGGGTCACTATGACTTGCAACTGTTGAGTTACTGGACACTAACTCATCTCTGAATCATCATGATCACCTCAAACTCAAATGAGAAATTGTCTGTACTTAGACAGAATCAAAAATACTGTTTAAGTTTCAGTTTACATTGTTGAGCAGCCATTCTAGATGGATGTGGTGCTCTGGTGGATAGTATCACTGTCTTCTGAAACTTGGGGTGTAGATGTACCTCAACATCACCTCTGTACCACCACCACTGTAGAACATTCATGTTCAGCTAGTTCTAGAGGTGCTAGATTTTCTAGAGTTTTTAGGGTGGTTGTGCCTCGACACTGAACCCTAACGATTCTTAATACACCTTGGTGATCAGGATGAACATCAACAATTTTGCCTATAGGCCAATCTGACCTAGGTCCATCACTATCAACCGAGGCTAGATCACCTGGTTTTAATTGTTCTATATTATATGAGATTGCAGCTCCATAATGATACTCTCTCAGAGCAGTTAGATATTCACAAGTCCACACTTCATTCCACTTTCTTATCACTATGGAAAGATGTTAGTAACTTTCCACCAAGTCACTTCTTCCAACACATGAAGGGTCATTTGGATCCTCATCTTCTAAAGACATTAGAGGGCTCAGAAGACTACCATGAATCAGATGAGAGGGACTCAGAGGTTCTCTCTGGGAGAAGCCATCAGAAAGATAGGTCAAGAATCTGTTGTTGACTCGTGTCTCTATTTCTGTGATAAGGGTTTTCAACTCGGTAAGGCTAATCTTCTGTCTGTGTAGAGCTTTTCTTAAGCATCTCTTCACAGTGCTTACCATGCACTCGTAAACTCCTCTTTGCCACGGTGCTCGTGGAGGTATAAATTTCCAGTGGCACTGTCTCTGTTTGAGCACTGAACGTACCTCTGGATGGTTCCATATTTCTCTTAAGCAAGCTTCTCCTGCCACAAAATTAGATCCATTATCAGAGATCATCAGTTTGGGACAGGATCGACATGCTGCAAACCTACGAAAGGCTTGTAAAAAAGCTTCTGCATTCATATCAGAAGTTACTTCTAATTGTATGCCTTGTGTGGTTGCACATGTGAAGAGGCAAATATAGTCTTTCACCGGAATTTTATCTGGAGTGCCTGTTAAAATAAGTGCTCCTGTGTAATCTACACCTGTGGTCTCAAAGGGACGAAAGTGTACAACTCGTTCTTTAGAAAGTGGTGGAGGTCCTGGGTAAGGACACACTCCAGCATCATACCTCCTGCAGATTGTTACCAACCCTTGAGACTAAATAAGGTTCTTCTCCCCGCAGTGTAAAGAAATGATATTAAAGCGGCCTTGAAAACATATGTCTAGGGGGATATAGATACATCACTGCATAAAATGGAGAACAATATATTTACGCTAAGGGGGGACAAACATAACAATTAAACGGGAAATATAATAGTCAGAAATATTCTTTAGCATGCAATATTATAAATAAAACTTCTTATTGAGCCATGAGCAATATCACCAGAACACGAATACATAAAAGGGAATATACACAATCATATCACCAGAGTAATAGCCTATTAATAGCTAAAACAACAGTGACCAATGACTTAACTTAAAAACATGACTCCTCTCGACCACAGCTGCCACGCGTCGGTTAGCAGGCCATGCGTCTACCATAATATCAACTAAACATCCACATACACTATTGTGGAACTTCTACTAACAAAATGTAGTACTTAATCAAATCAACTCATTAATCTTAAGAGTATATAATGGTGTTACATTACTCAATAGAATTTACTGGCAAACAATAATAAGCATTAATCAAGGTTGAACTATAAACTCTCGCTTGACATTAAGTTTTCACACTGGCCCCATCCCAATCTGGTCAACCGTCCACACGGAGAAACCAACATGAAAATTCTAGCACCAAAAGCCTCATACAATATAATGCAACTCAGGCACACAACAGCATGCTACAATATATCATTCAAATATCTAATATCATACACTGGAGACAATAAAGTATATAAGCATCAAGAGTAATGTTAGAATCCTAGTAAGATTCGTAACACAGATCACAAAAGATTTAATAAGGGATTTGACAGTTTGGCGACCCTGGGGAAGACAAAAGTTCTGTCGTAAATCAGTGGGACTGTCTAACACTCCACCGTGCAATGTACCATGTTCATGGTCATGTAAAACTTTAAGTTTAGTTATGATGTGGTGCCGAGGCATAAGCATAGGATTCTTTGCTTCTAAGTCCCCCCTCCCCGCTCGGCCCGTTGCTGCCGTGAGGGGGGCTTAGTGGGCGGCTGCCGGAGGGTGATGCTCCTTGGGACGGTCCTCTGTCCTTTTCTAGCCTTGTGCTCCTGCTGCCGTCCTCTCCAATTGTGCCGAGCATCTTTTCCTTTTCCTTCTGTTTCGTTTTTCTCCCCCTCTTCTCCTATCTGCTTGTCGTTTCCTGCTGACCTTTTGCTTGTTTTAGATCTTTCTTTGGACTTCTCTATTTTGACGCCCGGGTGCTGGGGGAGGCATACTCTTGCACCCGTAGAACTGTAGTACCCAACGTCGAGAGCGAGGGGAACCTTTTATTGTCAATCCCCCTTTCGTCACTGAACCCGATCTCGATGGACTGTCGGTTCTTAAGGTGGCGTTTGTGGGGCGTATACTCACGACGCACCCCTGGGGGGCCCCGGCATGATCGGCGATAGCTTCTTGTTGGGTGTCCTGCCTCTAATTGTGGCTCCATGGTGGGTGTGGGGGCACATTCGTGAATGAATCTTCCTTTTCGTAGCGATGATAAATATTCCCCCTGTTTCTGCTTTAACTTCTCAGGCTCGTGGGGTGGGCGACCAAGCCCCCGAGTCGGTCCGTGTTGGAAGACCGAGCTCTGTAGCCTCCGCTACATTGGGCCCCGACCTTGCTCCTCCTTTGACTTCTCCGACTCCTCCCCTCGGCTCCCCTCCCTCTGTGGTTGGGTCGAGCCCCAAGCCCCCAGTGGTGACTACCTCGTCCCCTGACGCGGCTTCGTCTCTCATTGTGACTACTGCACCTTTTACCCCCGTGACTTCCGGGGGTTCTCATCGCCGTTCCCGCCACGGCCGCACTCACACGATCCCTTCCCGTAATAGTACTTACAATGCCCTGTTTGGTCCTGCTACATGGACTAAATACTTTGATCTCCACCATCTGGATTCTACTCCTCCTGACGATTTCTCCCTCCATAAACACCTTGTTGATTCAGTAGATGCCTCTGTTACTTTTAACTCCACCAGTTCCGGTACGCGTGTCGTCGTTGCTCCTTCTCAGGATGCAGCTACTCGCTTAGCCGCTTTGTCCTGCATTGGGGAGACCCCTGTTCGGGTCTCCAAAAACGCTCGGTTAAATGCCAGTGTTGGCACTGTTCTCCTCCCACCCCAAGTTGCAACTGGTGTTCGGGACCTCAATGATTGCCATGAAGATATTAAACATATCCTCGAAGCCCAAGGCCATTCTGTCCTCCGGTGGACACGTTTACTCGACCCCCTCGTGGTCGTCGCCGTCAGCCCCTTCGAGTTGTCAAAGTCACCTTTGATAGTAGAACCCTTCCGCCCTCTGTTATTCTTGCTGGTGCCAGATGCTCCGTTCAGGAGTACATTCCCTCTCCTAGAATTTGCAATAAGTGCTGGAAGTTTGGGCACGGTGTCCTCAAATGCACCAGTACTGTGTATCTCTGCCCCTTGTGTGGGGACGATAGTCATTCTAAGTCCGAGTGCACTTCTCCCCAGGCTCGCTGTCTCAATTGCGGTGAAGCCCACCCTACCTTCTCACGCTCGTGTATGCACTATAAACTCGAGGAAGCCGTCCTCAACTTGAAGCACCGTGATCGTCTGTCTTTTCCTGAAGCGAGACGCCAAGTTCGTCGTCTCACCCCTTTCGTGGGCGTCTCCTACGCTCGCGTGTTGCGTTCTACCTCTCCTCGTCCTTCCCGTCTTCCTCAGTCTCACAACCGTTTCCAGACCTTAAACCCGACCACACCCACCACCCCCTCCCCTGTTCCTTTGCCTCCTACCCAGATGGTCTCCCTCCTGGTTCTCCATCTGGGATTTCCCCCCTCCCTCCCCAGTCCGCCTTATCTCCTTTGTCTTCTTCCCCGTCTCCCCCACTCTTTCTTCCCGACCCTCCCCCAGTCTCTTGACCCTCCACGCCGCCTGTCTGTCCAAGCTGATATCCATCATCCTCCCAGCGATCTTCGTGTTGTTCGCTCTCGTTCCTCTTCTCCTGCTGAGACCATTGAGTCTGTCGCCCAGTACGTTGTTACTGGAACACCTGTCTCTTTGAGTCAGAAACGTAAGCCTGGATCCTCTCCTTCTTCCTCTCCGGCGGGTAAGAAGGTTTCGCTTTCTTCCTCGCCCCCTCCCTCTGCCTCTGTCCCTCCTTCCCCTCCCATTTCCGTGGTCGAACCCCCTGTCTCTGATATGGAGGTTTCTTCTGCCCCCGCTTCCCTCTCTGTTGCTGCCCTTCCTGAGGTGCACTCCCTGCTTTCTGCCCCCCCTCCTCCGCCTGTCCTTGCCTGCCCCTCTCAACTGTCTCCTCCTCTTCTGGACCCCGTCAGTCCGCCTCTGGTCTGTTCTCTCGCTCCCTTCTCTCTCTCCTTACTAAGTTTACCCATGCCCCCTAACCCTGATTTTACTGACCCTGCTCCTGACCCTGACCTACTCCGGACCTGATCCTGACCCTGATCCTGAGATTCTTTCATAAACTGTGTTCCTCTTTACCTTCATTTCTTTCTTGTTCTCTATTCCTATCCTATCTCTTTGATAATGTCTATTCTTCAGTGGAATATTCGTGGATTTTATGCCAACTTCCATGAACTCCAACTTCTAATTGCACAGTTTACACCACTTTGTGTTTGTCTCCAGGAACCAATGCTTGGTGCTCGTCCTGGTCACTTTCGTGGTTATTCCTTCTTTCTCCCCCCCCCAGCTCTTGCTGGGGCCCATAACTCTACTGCTCTCTTAATTCGATCTGATATTCCCTTCGTCCCCCTCCTCCTTCCGTCCCCTATCCATTGTTCTGCTGCCCGTGTTTTTGTGGGTAAATGGTATACAGTCTGTTCCATTTATCTCCCTCCTAATGTCCCTCTTTCCCTTCCTGATCTTAAGCACCTCCTGGACTCCTTGCCAGAGCCGGTGCTCCTTTTGGGTGATTTCAACTGTCGACATTCCCTATGGGGTGATGTTCTGACAAACACCCGAGGCCGTCTTCTCGAACCGTTCGTCCTCGCTTCATCTCTATCTCTTCTGAATTCTGGTGAGCCCACTCATGTGGACTCTCGAACTCGCACCCTTTCCTGTCTTGATCTTTCTCTCTGCTCGTCGTCCCTCTACTTGGATTTCACGTGGCAGGTTCTTGATGACCTCCATAACAGTGATCATTTCCCCATCCTAGTTTCCTTTTTCTCTTTCCCCCTCCTCTTTCCTTTCCTAGGTGGCAGTTTGCCAAGGCTGACTGGTGCCTATTCACCCTCCGTGCTACTCTCTCTGACCTCTCCTCTCTGCCTCTTCCTCGCGCCCTCCTCCTTTTTTATGACACAGTCTTCAATGCTGCCCTCAGCTCTATCCCTCGCTCTTCCTCCCGGGCACCCGAAGTGTGTTCCCTGGTGGAATGCGGACTGTGCTCGGGCTGTCCGCTGTAAGCGTGCAGCCTGGAAAAAACACCGCCGCGG
>WNGS01168815.1:0-16287 GCA_020271785.1 Procambarus virginalis
CTTATATATAACGTCTGTATATAAAGGCAAAAAGAGTATGGTGGGTGGAGAATGGTGGCAAGTCAGGTGAGGTGAGGGAGGGAGGGAGTGAGTGGCAGCCAGTGGCGGCCTGCCACTGCCACTCAGCATATCAACTTAGTGGTTCGTTATGGTGAACACGAATGTAGATACGTATATATAGCGTCTGTATATAGTGAATAAGGGCAAAAACAGTATTGTGGGAGGAGATTGTGGGCGAGTCTTGAGGGAGGGTGAGTGGCTGGCTGGTACACGGTGGTCACTCCTTGTTACTTTTTGACTCATAATAGCAACTTAGTGGTTCGTTATGGTGAACAAAACATGCAGATACTTATATATAACCAGTGTATATAGTGTAATAACCGACAAAGTATTTGTTCACTGTTTGATGAACATAATTGAATCAACAACATGCACACCATATTTTGAGTACAGCGATGATTCACTCATTTGTTATATAAATATATCACACTACACACTATTGAATAATATTACAGCAAAAAACTACGAAAAATCAATCAGAGACATTGAAATAATTAGGTAATTATCTCTTTGTGGCAACTCTGGCCTGACAGCTGGCGATCAACAGACCGCTGGGACGCACGCTGAGTCAGCGCCTATTTTTGCCAGACTTCCCGCCCTATAGTGGGCAATATATGCCACTTACGATTTTTTTATTATTTTCCGTGATCAGTGAACACAAATTAACAGGTTAGGAAGAAAAAATAATTTTTTTTTTTTTTTTTTTTTTGGTATGCGCCTGTGGGTGTCAAATGGTATATAGCTATGCGCCATTTAAGGGTATAAAATATGCTTAGGAAAGGTGAGTGTCGATTTGGATCAATATGTAGGTTTTCCATCCTGACATGTGCCAAACCTCACTGAGGACAGAAAATGCTATGACCTCAGCTGCCCATACTTTCACGTGAAAGGCACGGAACGCTACATAAGAGTGGCAAGCAGGATAATGAATTTGGAGGAAATCGATAAATTTTTTATACCAGACCGAAAGAGAATTTAAAAGGAGGAGCATGGAGAGTGTATGGAACTGGATGCCACATCCACTTGCATTCCAGAATTACAGATACAATTACACACCAAAAGGGAACTACAACTACGACAGGCAACTGCCCTTCAACAATCAGCACTGGTCAGAACAAACTCAATATGTCCACGCATAATGGTCTTGTGCCGAGAAAGTCAAAACTATCACTAATAGAGTAACCTCATTCATCTTTGCCAACATACAAGGACTGGAAACAAGAACAAACCACAAAGTACAGTTCATAAATGGCCTCCTCACGGAGTCAAATGCAGTATTTGGAGCTTTCACAGAAACCCATGCAGGGGAATTCTTAGACAGTGAGATCTGGATTCCAGGATATAACCTATACAGGTGTGATAGGAAATTAGGTCACATGGATGAGTGGGTCTGTATATTAGGGAAGACCTTGTATGCTCAGAGCTCCTTAACATTACAAATGAGGTGGAGATCTGTACTGGGGTTAAAAACAGAGAAAATAAATTTAGTGATTATTCTAATATACAAACCGCCAGATGCAACGGCTGAGGAATTCACAGAACAGATAAACAAATAGAGAATAGCCTTGATAATTTGGAGAACCCGATACCTGATATTATCTTCCTAGGTGACTTCAACTTGCCTAGTCTCAGGTGGAGAATAGCAAACAATAATATTATACCAGGAAATCTATCAGGACCTAACCAACCACAGATTAGAGAACTACTTAGATTCTGTGACAAATTTTCACTCAATCAGCAGATATCGGAGCCAACGAGAAATGAAAATATCTAGATCTGGTCTTTACGAACAATGAAGACATTATCAGAGACATTACGATATCAGATACCACATATTCAGANGGAAAAACTTATGTCAGGTAGCACAGTACAAAGCTGTACTGAGGTGTTAGTTCCTTCCTCCTCCTGTGGTTTGGCAGACTTTGTACTTGAATCCCCACAAAGTGCTGTATGGTGTTGACCCTTATGGCACCTATAACAGGTGCGTATTGTTGATGTGCAGCTGTCGGGATGATGTTCCCTTATACACTTGGTACATCTATGTATCTCCTTGAGTCGTTTTATGCGTGTTGCACGATCGGGGTATCGTCTGCAATTGTACATGGAATGTGATTGTTCACAGAACAGACACGGTCTCCAGACGTTAACAGTATCTTGAGGAGTCACCGATTTGGGTGACGCGTTACCTGTAGGTTTGGAGGTACCAACTGCGTATGTGCCCACACTGCCTTGTCTCCACTTTGGGGAGGGAGAAGTTGTTTTAGATTTGTTTGGAGTACTGTTTGTACTCTGTTGTTTACTATTAGTAGTAGACGAAGGTTTAGATGTCACCTTTTCATCTGGGATAACTCTTTCTCGTTCTATGATGGTTTGTAACCCCTTTGTAATCTCTGTTACTGTCAGATATGACTTTCCATACAACACAAACAACTTATCCAGGATGTCCCTGGGTAATTTGCGAGTCATATGGACTTGGATTATCCAGTCCGATTCATCCAAGTTTACTTTATTTTAAGTGCCTTAAGCAAAGACTCAAGCTCCAATCTAAAGGCTTGGAGTGAGACTGCTGTATTATTTGGATGTTTAATATCTAACAGCTTCTGGGTTAAAATTCTGATAGTCCTTTCAGGCTTTGCATAGTTGTCCTTCAATAGTTGTACTGCATTGTCATAATCGTCATCTGTGTGATTCAGATTACAGACTACCTGAAAGGCTTCATCCTTCAAGACACTCTGTAAATACGTAAACTTTGTCGTCTTTGGTACATTGACATTAGAATCCACAGAATCGACAAATTTGCTCCAGAAATTGTCCCAATTCTCGTCCTCTGTTCCAGAAAAAGTTGGAAGACTGAGTGATGGTAATTTGACTTCTGGTGCTGTCTGATTCTGGGTAGTTGTAGCTGCAATATTTATATTGGCCTTATGGGCGTTTATCAAATCTTCATAGATTTGTAATTGTACAAACATTGCATCTTCATAATCAGAGTGTTCTTGGAGAATGTTGTTCATCGTATCTTCATCAATACTAGAATTATTTAGTATATCTTGATACTGTTCCATTTGTTGCAACACACGGTCATATTTGTTCCGTGTAAGCTTAAGATAGTTTTCCAGTGCTGCATAATTAACTGGAGTTTGATTACTCATGTCTTCACATTTGTTAATCTGCCTTGTGAGATGCCCCTTTAAGGCCCTAAGGGTTAATTTTACATTTTGGAGTGTAGACATCTTGGAAGTACTTGCTAGTCGTATGGACTTTTAACTATTTGGCACTTGAATTAATAAAGCAACTAGTTTCCGAACTAGAGCTGTTTATCATTTAAAATATACACTACTGTATAATCATACACGCTATAATTTGAGTGGTAAGCCTGTATCAATGCTGGTATTCCGCAAGCTAGCCCTTCTTTATCACTCTTGGTTGGTACAGAGACACAGGTTAACACTCAAAGGTGAAATGATTATAGTTAAATTATACCTATAATTATATGTATGAATATCAGGTTGACAACACAACTCGGGTTGTCATGAATACTGCATAAAAATATGTACTTGCTAGGTTGTAATATATGTTCAACTCTAGACAAGTGTAAAAAATTCTTACCCTTACACCAGGTTAGCACAATAAATTAAACTAGGTTGCTGTACAACACCAGCCTAAAATGTCCTACCCTTGTGCAAGAATTTGCTGTAAACAATGTGGTATGCAGTATGTAATGGTGCAATATTAAAGTAATGTTTATACTTAAATTAAAAAAACATTTATAAGTAACTTATAAGTAAAGTAGCCTCTTATCAACCTCTTGTAATGAAAAGGGCACAATAGTTCTTTGGCATAGGCCTCAGAACAATAATAGTGCTTTGTTGTAGTTTTGTTTGCTATGAGATTGAAAAGTTAGGCTAGAAAATGTAAATATAGCAATGTCTTTCTGCTATAATATTGCACTACTAATGTATATCAGGATCTTATATCTAGATGCAATGTACCTACTGGTTAACTGTAATAATCATCCGGTTCGAAGGACCATAAATTATGTGGTAAAAACTCCAGGCAGTATATCTTCTTTTAATTGACTTCAATCAATATAGTTTATCTTATTTTTTTCTTAGTAGGTAAGAAATTGAGTGGACTGTATGTACTTGTTAAAACTGCCTGAAATTAATCTCACACAAATTGGGGGGGACAATTTGTAGCTTAAACCACTTTGTAATGGCTCCTTCTTAAACTACAAATTGTTTACCTAAGTTTAATTATATTATTTTATCATACCACATATGGTGGTCTAATCTACTATTATTTCAACAATTATTACTAGTTATGAATACTACTACTACAATAACTAGAATGGCCTTATCTGAGCCTGTAGTAAGGGCCCACTAAGGCTGTGTCATGGTAGCATCTATGTGGGTGTGGCCCTGTGCCTCATGGTGCCAATGGCGGCTGTGGAGGCCTTCAAGGCTGGCAACAGCTAGGTACATGTACATAGTTCTACTGCTCAGCTACTTGCTGTTCCAAGTCACAATTTTACCTGTATGGGATGCAAAGAGTTAATATCTGTTCCCTGAACATATCAATACAGGTATAACATGGTATGTGAGGGCTGTAAAATGGGGTACACGTACATGGTGTTGGTGTTGTTCATATATCATGACCGACTATACCCTTTGAATATTAAGCAGTGCACTAGAATAATAAACAAATACTTGGTAAGCCGGATACAATCGTTGTTGTAGTTGTTGATAGGCTGTGTTGTTGGTTGTTGACACGTAAATAGGTGTCTAGGTGTTAAACCAACTCTGGAGCCATGGGCAGCGTAAGGCTGCGTTTGTTATTGTTTTCGTGTGTGGCGTGGCGTCTGTAAGAGCCGCTCAGCCTCCCTTGTTGTTCCAATATTTTTTCCACTTCTAAGTTAAATTTACGTTAACAAGGGAATCAAGCTATATTTTGGTGTTAATAATTATATTCAGTCTTATTGAACACTTTTTTATTAAATTTAGACATTAAACTGTTGTATGAACAGTGGTTTAATAATGTAAATACTGCGGCGACGTCGATGACGTCACGGAGTCTCCCATTCTCTAATTTTAAGAGGATACTGTTAAGGGAAGACTATACTATTTGTGTATGAGTGTGTCGGTTTCCCGACACCATGGACCAGTATGGTAATATCACAACACACCATGGACCAGTATGTTATTATCACAACACACCATGGTCCAGTATGGTATATCACAACACACCATGGACCAGTATGGTAATATCACAACACACCATGGTCCAATATGGTAATATCACAACACACCATGGGCCAGTATGGTAATATCACAACACACCATGGACCAGTATGGTAATATCACAACACACCATGGACCAGTATGGTAATATCACAACACACCATGGACCAGTATGGAAATATCACAACACACCATGGACCAGTATGGTAATATCACAACACACCATGGACCAGTATGGTAATATCACAACACACCATGGACCAGTATGGTAATATCACAACACACCATGGACCAGTATGGTAATATCACAACACACTATGGACCAGTATGGTAATATCACAACACACCATGGTCCAGTATGGTAATATCACAACACACCATGGTCCAGTATGGTAATATCACAACACACCTGAGTGATTGTGAGGTGATGGTGATATAGCAGTGATAATAATATAATACAGATAGTGCGATAGTGATACTGAGGTGATGATATGACAGTGATAGTGAGGTGATGGTAATATAACTGTGATAGTGAGGCGATATACCAGTGATAGTATAGTGGTGATATAGCAGTGATAGTATAGTGGTGATATAGCAGTGATAGTATAGTGGTGATATAGCAGTGATACTGAGGTGATAGTGATATGACAGTGATGGTGGGGTAATGGTGATATAGCAGTGATGGCGAGGTAGTGGTGCTGTAGCATTGATAGTGATATATCAGTAAATGTAAGGAGGAAAAAAATCAGTGAGGTGATAATGCAGTGAAAGTGAAATGATGTTGGTGTAGCAGTGATAGTGTTATGTGATAGTGAGCTATTGGTGATATAACAGTGACAACAGCTGTCATATAGTGACACCAACAATTTGCTACTCAACATGGTCAGAATATGACCCTAAGTGTGGGACCTGAGGTGATGGTGATATATAGAGGTGATAGTGAAGCTATAGTGATACAGCAATGATAGGTTACAGTACTGGAAACATAGCACTGATGGTGATACAGCCGTGTTTGTCAGGTATATGATACCAAAGTATAAATATCAAAGACATTTCGTGATATAGTAAGTTATGATGATAGAGTGATAAAGGTATGTCCCTAAATTACATTGTCATCAAAACCCACAGTCCAAGGTGATGCAGGAGTGATGGTGATGGTTGAAGTACGGTGAACTAGAGTGGCAGCACAACACCACAGTAGTGATGGTGATGGTACAGTGAACTAGAGTGGCAGCACAACACCACAGTAGTGATGGTGATGGTACAGTGAACTAGAGTGGCAGCACAACACTACAGTAGTGATGGTGGTGGTACAGTGTACTAGAGTGGCAGCACAACACCACAGTCCACCACAGTCACCTCCGTAATGTCACTGTGGTTGACTGCTGCCCTCACCACACCCAGGCCGCTCACCACATCACCAAAGACCCATGGCCACTGGTGACCATCCTGGCGGTCCCTGGTGATGATGGCGAACTGGGCACTCATGGAACTCCCCGGCCCATACCAGGCCCGCACAGCTCCTGCCCGGCGTGACTCCCGGTACTGCCCCTGGAGGTCAGGCAGCAGTGAGGCTCCTCCCTTACCATCATTACTCTCGTAGTCTCCGCCCAACACACACTCCCCTGGGTGACCCTTGTCCCACACCCAAAACAGTTTAGTGTTGCGGTAGGTGTGGCCCCGCTGGCCCGTACACAACAACACAAACTGTCTGGCCAGCGGAGTGTCAGGGGTCAGCCGGATGGTGACCCGCCCTCTTGTTGACCCCGCCCACCCGAGGTCAAGGAACGCCAGGGTGCAGGAGGGATCTAGCACGCCCACAACCTCACTCTCCTGCAGGAAATGAAATAAATCATGCTGATAACTGAATAACAAAATGTTATCATATTAGTTATCAAATATATTTTATTTTTATCAGTTGATTTTGTAAATGCGCCCAAGAAAGATAGTGTGCACTCTACATTATTAAAACAGTTAACACTGAAAAGCATCACTGAAAGTACTCAGAGTTTGGGTAATGATGTGTATCAGTGCTGATAAAAATCAACTGATTTATCAACTGATAAAATCAACTGAATCCCAGTTATCCCATGGAGTAATTGGTTGATTAATCATTAGTTGAGTTGGGTACATATTTAATATTTTGATGGAGTTGGCTACCTTATAGAACCAATATACATAATCAGATTTCGTTCTTCTTCTATAGACCTCAGGTGAGTGCAGCATATTAGAAAGTTTAGCTTGAAACTTCATGTGTTGCCTAGATCTACTCAATGCCTTCACGCCGAAAACTGTGCTAATAGACAAAATTCTCTCACTTATGGTAGGTAATTTTAACTCTGCTCTCATATTAACTATTCTCGTGGACTTTGGAGCCCCAAGGATGAGACGCATAGCTTCGTTTTGCAAGGTTTCAAGAGATTTCAGCTCTTTGTCAGTATACAGTGTGAGATGTAGAGCATTGTAGTCAATCACAGAGCGTATAAATGATACATAAAACATTCTAGCAAGTCTCACGTTAATTCCATGATTGACACCAACAAGGACCCGCAAGGGCTTTAATCTCTCCCACAGTCTTCTCTTGAGAGAAGAAAGGTACCCAGGGACGTTAATAGGGACACCAAGGTATCTGTAAGACTCGCAGTTCTCAAGTGCTCGCCCATCTATATGATAATTGGGTGGAATACCACATGGAATGAGGGCACGAGTTTTCTGTACAGAGATAAGGAGGCCACATTCCTCAGCTCTAGTAGCAAAAGCATCGAGCAGAACTTGCATTCTAGGCTCGGAGGCAGCCTGTAAACATATATCATCAGCATAACAAATGACAGTGTCTTCATTATTAGTTGGAAGATCTTTAATAAGTTTATGCATCAGAACGTTGAACAACAAGGGGCTGAGGACCCCTCCTTGTGGAGTTCCCAGTTCAAAGTGTTTGCTCTCTGTGCTTTTAACACCATTAAACAAAACATATGCTGTTCGATTAGACAAATAGCCCTTTATCCATTTCAGTAATTTTCCTTGTATTCCCAGCTCGGCAAGCTGTTCCAGTATGATTTCTCTGTTTGCTGTATCAAAAGCTGCTGCTAGGTCGATGAAGACTGTTTGAGGGGAAGCTTCAATATGTGCGAAGTATTCAGCAAAACAGTGTTGTGTACTGAGCCCAGGCATAAATCCAAACAGTTGAGGTGACAGGTGCCCCTGTATACGATACATGAGTCTGTTAAGAACAATACGTTCAAGCACTTTACAGACACACGATGTTAGAGATATGGGTCTATAATTATCTGAGTGTGGTTTGGGGATGGGAACAATGACACTCTTTGTCCAAGCATCAGGTAATACTCCTTCACGTAAACTCATTCTGTACAGCACTAACAGTGGATTACTTGGTACTTGTGAGACTAATCTCAGTAGACTGTAAGTAATACCGTCCTCTCCAGGAGCAGTTGATTTTCCCATCTTTAGTGCATGATTTAATTCCCATTCAGTTACATCATTAAGGTCCGACACGTCGATAGCTGTACAGGCAAGATTGATGGTTCGTTGTCTGTTGGGGCGTGTGTCATTAAGTTTATGCTGTATGCTAATTGGAAGTGAGTCGTAGCTTGATGTTAGTGCCCACTGATCAAGGAGAATGTTTGCTTGTTCTAGTGGGCTGTGGTGCAGTGGTTTGGTTGGGTTGCTTCTAGAGATTTTTCGTATCTTTTCCCAAACTTCAACAAGTGTTGTTTGCTCATTTATACTTTGTAGGAACTCTTCCCAATGTTTATTACGTATAACGTTGCTCATGTCTCTCATCTCTCTATTTGCAACAAGAAATGCATGTAAGTCACCTTGTGCTTTGGTTCGTTTGTACGTATCTCCAAGTTGCTTTACTCGTTCATGTTCTTTAACAAATACGGGGTCAAGGACCCACTTGGGTGGTGGCAGGTGTTGCCCACTTCTCCTAGGCTTACGACTTGTTCCCCAACACACCCATGTGTCGTAGTAGGTAGTAATTGTATCAACGAGATCTCTGGAGAAGGATTCTACATTCGTTATTGTGTAATCTTGATACCATTTTGATATACAATTAATAAAGTGGTCATGCAAGCCATATGGAATATTCATTTTCCGTCTCTGATGTCTATTAGGTACATCACACTGTACCTCATAGGAAGCAGAAACTGCATAGTGATCACTAACTAAGTGATTTACCAACGAACATTCCATCCTATCTTGCACAAGGTTTCTACCCATTACATAATCAAGTCTGCCTCCCAATAAATGAGTTTGGGTATCCGTAGTATACACGGTTAATCTGTTGTCATAAACATATTTGATAAATTTGCATCCATTATCGTTGTTAGTAATGTCTCCCAGCGTAATATGTCTAGCATTAAAATCTCCCATGTATATTGTCCCATGATTGTCTAGATCTGGGAGCAATGTTACATTGAGCTTCTGGCTTAATGTAACATTGCTCCCAGATCTAGACAATCATGGGACAATATACATGGGAGATTTTAATGCTAGACATATTACCTGTGGACAGTGTCAGCACCATTATCACCTGTGGTCAGTGTCAGCCCCATTATCACCTGTGGACAGTGTCAGCCCCATTATACCATGTGGTCAGTGTCAGCCCCATTATCACCTGTGGTCAGTGTCAGTCCCATTATCACCTGTGGTCAGTGTCAGCCCCATTATCACCTGTGGTCAGTGTCAGCCCCATTATCACCTGTGGACAGTGTCAGAACCATTATCACCTGTGGTCAGTGTCAGCCCTACTATCACCTGTGGTCAGTGTCAGCCCCATTATCACCTGTGGTCAGTGTCAGACCCATTATCACCTGTGGACAGTGTCAGCCCCATTATCACCTGTGGTCAGTGTCAGCCCTACTATCACCTGTGGTCAGTGTCAGCCCCATTATCACCTGTGGTCAGTGTCAGCCCCATTATCACCTGTGGTCAGTGTCAGCCCCATTATCACCTGTGGTCAGTGTCAGCCCATTATCACCTGTGGTCAGTGTCAGCCCCATTATCACCTGTGGACAGTGTCAGCCCCATTATCACCTGTGGTCAGTGTCAGCCCCATTATCACCTGTGGTCAGTGTCAGTCCCATTATCACCTGTGGTCAGTGTTAGCCCCATTATCACCTGTGGACAGTGTCAGCCCCATTATCACCTGTGGACAGTGTCAGCCCCATTATCACCTGTGGACAGTGTCAGCCCCATTGTCATCTGTGGACAGTGTCAGCCCCATTATCACCTGTGGACAGTGTCAGCCCCATTATCACCTGTGGTCAGTGTCAGCCCTACTATCACCTGTGGTCAGTGTCAGCCCCATTATCACCTGTGGTCAGTGTCAGACCCATTATCACCTGTGGACAGTGTCAGCCCCATTATCACCTGTGGTCAGTGTCAGCCCTACTATCACCTGTGGTCAGTGTCAGCCCCATTATCACCTGTGGTCAGTGTCAGCCCCATTATCACCTGTGGTCAGTGTCAGCCCCATTATCACCTGTGGTCAGTGTCAGCCCCATTATCACCTGTGGACAGTGTCAGCCCCATTATCACCTGTGGACAGTGTCAGCCCCATTATCACCTGTGGTCAGTGTCAGCCCCATTATCACCTGTGGTCAGTGTCAGTCCCATTATCACCTGTGGTCAGTGTTAGCCCCATTATCACCTGTGGACAGTGTCAGCCCCCATTATCACCTGTGGACAGTGTCAGCCCCATTATCACCTGTGGACAGTGTCAGCCCCATTGTCACCTGTGGACAGTGTCAGCCCCATTATCACCTGTGGTCAGTGTCAGCCCCATTATCACCTGTGGTCAGTGTCAGCCCCATTATCACCTGTGGTCAGTGTCAGCCCCATTATCACCTGTGGTCGGTGTCAGCCCTATTATCACCTGTGGTCGGTGTCAGCCCCATTATCACCTGTGGTCAGTGTCAGCCCGATTATCACCTGTGGTCAGTGTCAGTCCCATTATCACCTGTGGTCGGTGTCAGCCCCATTATCACCTGTGGTCAGTGTCAGTCCCATTATCACCTGTGGTCAGTGTCAGCCCCATTATCACCTGTGGTCAGTGTCAGCCCCATTATCACCTGTGGTCAGTGTCAGCCCCATTATCACCTGTGGTCAGTGTCAGCCAAATTATCACCTGTGGTCAGTGTCAGTCCCATTATCACCTGTGGTCAGTGTCAGTCCCATTATCACCTGTGGTCAGTGTCAGCCCCATTATCACCTGTGGACAGTGTCAGTCCCATTATCACCTGTGGTCAGTGTCAGTCCCATTATCACCTGTGGACAGTGTCAGTCCCATTATCACCTGTGGTCAATGTCAGTCCCATTATCACCTGTGGTCAGTGCCAGCCCCATTATCACCTGTGGAAAGTGTCAGTCCCCTTATGCTGGACCTGTAGCTCCAGCCCACCTCTACTGGCAGGTGTTGGTGCTTGACCTGTAGTTAAGCCCACCTCTACTGGCAGGGGGTTGGTGCTGGACCTATAGCTCCAGCCCCCTTCTATGGCAGGGGGTTGGTGCTGGACCTGTAGCTCCAGCCCCCCCTCTATTGGCAGGGTGGGTTGGTGCTGGACCTGTAGCTCCAGCCCCCCCCTTACTGGCAGAGGGTTGGTGCTGGACCTGTAGCTCCAGCCCACCTCTACTTGAGGGGTTGGTGCTGGACCTGGAGCTCCAAGCCCACCTCTACTGGCAGGGGGTTGGTGCTGGACCTGTAGCTCCAGCCCCCTCTACTGGCAGGGGGGTTGGTGCTGGACCTGTAGCTCCAGCCCACCTCTACTGGCAGAGGGTTGGTGCTGGACCTGTAGCTCCGCCCTCCTCTACTGGCAGGTGTTGGTGCTGGGACCTGTAGCTCCAGCCGCCCTCTACTGGCAGGGGTTGGTGCTGGACCTGTAGCTCCAGCCTACCTCTACTGGCAGGGGGTTGGTGCTGGACCTGTAGCTCCAGCCCCCTTCTATTGGCAGGGGTTGGTGCTGGACCTTTAGCTCCAGCCCCCCTCTACTGGCAGGGGTTGGTGCTGGACCTGTAGCTCCAGCCCCCCTCTACTGGCAGGGGTTGGTGCTGGACCTGTAGCTCCTAGCCCCTCTACTGGCAGGGTTGGTGCTGGACCTGTAGCTCCAGCCCCCTCTACTGGCAGGGGGTTGGTGCTGGACCTGTAGCTCCAGCCCCCTCTACTGGCAGGGGTTGGTGCTGGACCTGTAGCTCCAGCCCCCTCTACTGGCAGGGGTTGGTGCTGGACCTGTAGCTCCAATCCCCCTCTACTGGCAGGGGGTTGGTGCTGGACCTGTAGCTCCAGCCCCCTCTACTGGCAGGGGGTTGGTGCTGGACTGTAGCTCCAGCCCCCCTCTACTGGCAGGGGGGTTGGTGCTGGACCTGTAGCTCCCCCCCCCCCTCTACTGGCAGGGGTTGGTGCTGGACCTGTAGCTCCAGCCCCCTCTACTGGCAGGGGTTGGTGGGCCTGTAGCTCCAGCCCCCTCTACTGGCAGGGGGTTGGTGCTGGACCTGTAGCTCCAGCCCCCCTCTACTGGCAGGGGGTTGGTGCTGGACCTGTAGCTCCAGCCCCCTCTACTGGCAGGGGGTTGGTGCTGGACCTGTAGCTCCAGCCCCCTCTACTGGCAGGGGTTGGTTCTGGACCTGTAGCTCCAGCCCCCCTCTACTGGCAGGGGTTGGTGCTGGACCTGTAGCTCCAGCCCCCTTCTACTGGCAGGGGGTTGGTGCTGGACCTGTAGCTCCAGCCCCCTCTACTGGCAGGGGTTTGTGCTGGACCTGTAGCTCCAGCCCCCCCCCCTTTCTGGCAGGGGTTGGTGCTGGACCTGTAGCTCCAGCCCCCTCTACTGGCAGGGGTTGGTGCTGGACCTGTAGCTCCAGCCCCCTCTACTGGCAGGGGTTGGTGCTGGACCTAGCTCCAGCCCCCCTCTACTGCAGGGGTTGGTGCTGGACCTGTAGCTCCAGCCCCCTCTACTGGCAGGGGGTTGGTGCTGGACCTGTAGCTCCAGCCCCCCTCTACTGGCAGGGGGTTGGTGCTGGACCTGTAGCTCCAGCCCCCCTCTACTGGCAGGGGGTTGGTGCTGGACCTGTAGCTCCAGCCCCCTCTACTGGCAGGGGATGGTGCTGGACCTGTAGCTCCAGCCCCCCTCTACTGGCAGGGGTTGGTGCTGGACCTGTAGCTCCAGCCCCCTCTACTGGCAGGGGGTTTGGTGCTGGACCTGTAGCTCCAGCCCCCCTCTACTGGCAGGGGGTTGGTGCTGGACCTGTAGCTCCAGCCCCCTCTACTGGCAGGGGTTGGTGCTGGACCTGTAGCTCCAGCCCCCCTCTACTGGCAGGGGTTGGTGCTGGACCTGTAGCTCCAGCCCACCTCTACTGGCAGGGGGTGGTGCTGGACCTGTAGCTCCAGCCCCCCTCTACTGGCAGGGGTTGGTGCTGGACCTGTAGCTCCAGCCCCCCTCTACTGGCAGGGGTTGGTGCTGCCTGTACTCCACCCCACCTCTACTGGCAGGGGGTTGGTGCTGGACCTGTAGCTCCAGCCCCCCTCTACTGGCAGGGGGTTGGTGCTGGACCTGTAGCTCCAGCCCCCCTCTACTGCAGGGGGTTGGTGCTGGACCTGTAGCTCCAGCCCCCCTCTACTGGCAGGGGTTGGTGCTGGACCTGTAGCTCCAGCCCACCTCTACTGGCAGGGGGTTGGTGCTGGACCTGTAGCTCCAGCCCCCTCTACTGGCAGGGGGTTGGTGCTGGACCTGTAGCTCCAGCCCCCCTCTACTGGCAGGGTTGGTGCTGGACCTGTAGCTCCAGCCCACCTCTACTGGCAGGGGGTTGGTGCTGTACTCCACCCCCTCTACTGGCAGGGGGTTGGTGCTGGACCTGTAGCTCCAGCCCCCCTCTACTGGCAGGGGTTGGTGCTGGACCTGTAGCTCCAGCCCCCCTCTACTGGCAGGGGTTGGTGCTGGACCTGTAGCTCCAGCCCCCCCTCCTGGCAGGGGTTGGTGCGGACCTGTAGCTCCAGCCCCCCTCTACTGGCAGGGGTTGGTGCTGGACCTGTGCTCTCCAGCCCCCCCTCTACTGGCAGGGGGTTGGTGCTGGACCTGTAGCTCCAGCCCCCCCTCCCTGGCAGGGGTTGGTGCTGGACCTGTAGCTCCAGCCCCCCCCCTCTCTACTGCAGGGGTTGGTGCTGGACCTGTTGCTCCAGCCCCCCTCTACTGGCAGAGGGTTGGTGCTGGACCTGTAGCTCCAGCCCACCTCTATTGGCAAGAAGGTTGGTGCTGGACCTGTAGCTCCAGCCCCCTCTACTGGCAGGGGGTTGGTGCTGGACCTGTTGTTCCAGCCCCCCTCTACTGGCAGGGGGTTGGTACTTGACCTGTAGCTAAAGCCCACCTCTACTGGCAGGGGTTTGTGCTGTAGCTCCAGCCCACCTCTACTGCAGGGGTTTGGCTGGACCTGTAGCTCCAGCCCACCTCTACTGGCAGGGTGTTGGTGCTGGACCTGCAGCTCCAGCCCACCCTTCTGGCAGGGTGTTGGTGCTGGACCTGTAGCTCCAGCCCCCCTCTACTGGCAGGGTGTTGGTGCTGGACCTGTAGCTCCAGCCCCCCTCTACTGGCAGGGTGTTGGTGCTGGACCTGTAGCTGCAGCCCCCCTCTACTGGCAGAGGGTTGGTGCTGGACCTGTAGCTCCAGCCCCCCTCTACTGGCAGAGGGTTGGTGCTAGATCTGTAGCTCCAGCCCCCCCTCTACTGGCAGAGGGTTGGTGCTGGACCTGTAGCTCCAGCCCCTCTCTACTGGCAGAGGGTTGGTGCTGGACCTGTAGCTCCACCCCTCTCTACTGGCAGAGGGTTGGTGCTGGACCTGTAGCTCCAGCCCCCCTCTACTGGCAGTGGGCTGGTGCTGGACCTGTAGCTCCAGCCCTCCTCTACTTGGCAGGGGGTTGGTGCTGGACCTGTAGCTCCAGCTTCCCTCTAATGGCAGGGGGTTAGTGCTGGACCTGTTGCTCCAGCCCCCCTCTAGTGGCAGGGGCTGTGCGTTTTGGTAGCGTGTGGGAGGGGAAGCACACGTGAGCACGAGCTCTGTGAAAAACAATATATATCTCGGATATTTCAGTGATACAGGAACTAAACACAGTCAGATATCTCATAAAGTGCGTCTCAACATATTAAACAATATACCATAGTGATTGACATCCAACTTTTGTGCTTTAAGGAAATAACAAGTGAATTTCGTGTGGAGTCCACCTCGTGGTGCCGGAACCTACCCCATGGACCCACGTCCGTGTGCCCACCGTTTGTGTGTGTGCTTACTAGCAAATTGGTTTCCAAGAAGTGTAATCGGGAATGTGGATCGAGAAATTAGTAATAGAGAAAGTGAATACTATTGCAAGTCAGAAGTAATGCGAAATCTCTTATTGTAATACAGGCGTATTAATATATCAGTGTAATAACTCAAGTAACTGGCAACTGAGGGCCTCCACCCGTGGCCTGGGACAACAAGTGTCAACTGTACAGCCTCTTGGACCCTCACCCTCGACCTTGCAATAAGTACTGACCATACAGTAGAACAAATAACATATTATTATTACAAATATACGGTATACATATAATATTATAATACAGTATATAGATATATACAACAAAACAAGGCAAAATGGGAGTAAATAAACAAATTTGTGGCCACTGTACCATCTCTTAAAGACGAAGGCAACGGGAATTGAATGTTATATCTGTAAGAATAGATTTCATTCGGCTTGTGCAGGGGAGTGACACCCTGCGGCACTGAGAGCTGCCACTTGCTCTGGATGTGTAAAAATGACCTTCCAGCTTGGAATATCCTAAAAAACCTTCTAGAAACATAACGCATGAACGGAAAACATCGTTCATTGAAGCCTACCAGCCATCCAGAGGAATGTGAAAGGAACACAATTGTAATATACAAGGGCGGAGGATATAGTCAGGGATGAAACTGAGGCTGAAACTCAGGAAGTGGTAAACTCTAACTCA
>WNGS01168815.1:17812-30955 GCA_020271785.1 Procambarus virginalis
CCCATTATCACCGGTGGTCAGTGTCAGCCCCATTATCACCTGTGGTCAGTGTCAGCCCCATTATCACCTGTGGTCAGTGTCAGCCCCATTATCACCTGTGGACAGTGTCAGCCCTATTATCACCTGTGGTCAGTGTCAGCCCCATTATCACTGGTGGTCGGTGTCAGCTCCATTATCACAGGTGGTCAGTGTCAGCCCATTATCACCTGTAGTATGTGTCAGCCCACATTATCATTGGTGGTCAGTGTCAGCCCCATTATCACCTGTGGACAGTGTCAGCCCCATTATAACCTGCAATAAGTGTCAGCCCCATTATCACCTGTGGTCAGTGTCAGCCCCATTATCACCTGTGGAAAGTTTCAGCTCCATTATCACCTGTGGAAAGTGTCAGCCCCATTATCACCTGTGGTCAGTGTCAGCTCCATTATCACCTGTGGACAGTGTCAGCTCCATTATCCCCTGTGGAAAGTGTCAGCCCCATTATCACCTGTGGTCAGTGTCAGCTCCATTATCACCTGTGGACAGTGTCAGCTCCATTATCACCTGTGGAAAATGTCAGCCCCAGTATCACCTGTGGTCAGTGTCAGCCCCATTATCACCTGTGGTTAGTGTCAGCCCCACTATCACCTGTGGACAGTGTCAGCTCCATTATCACCTGTGGAAAGTGTCAGCCCATTATCACCTGTGGTCAGTGTCAGCTCCATTATCACCTGTGGAAAGTGTCAGCCCCATTATCATCTGTGGTCAGTGTCAGCCCCATTATCACCAGGTCAGTGTCAGCTCCATTATCACCTGTGGTCAGTGTCAGCCCCATTATAACCTGTAGTAAGTGTCAGCCCCATTATCACCTGTGGTCAGTGTCAGCCCCATTATCACCTGTGGTCAGTGTCAGCTCCATTATCACCTGTGGAAAGTGTCAGCCCCATTATCACCTGTGGTCAGTGTCAGCCCCATTATAACCTGTAGTAAGTGTCAGCCCCATTATCACCTGTGGTCAGTGTCAGCCCCATTATCACCTGTGGTCAGTGTCAGCTCCATTATCACCTGTGGACAGTGTCAGCTCCATTATCACCTGTGGAAAGTGTCAGCCCTATTATCATCTGTGGTCAATGTCAGCCCCATTATCACCAGGTCAGTGTCAGCTCCATTATAACCTGTAGTAAGTGTCAGCCCCATTATCACCTGTGGTCAGTGTCAGCCCCATTATCACCTGTGGTCAGTGTCAGCCCCCATTATCACCTGTGGTCAGTGTCAGCCCCATTATCACCTGTGGACAGTGTCAGCTCCATTATCACATGTGGAAAGTGTCAGCCCCATTATCAACTGTGGTTAGTGTCAGCCCCATTATCACCTGTGGAAAGTGTCAGCCCCATTATCACCTGTGGTCAGTGTCAGCCCCATTATAACCTGTAGTAAGTGTCAGCCCCATTATCACCTGTGGTCAGTGTCAGCCCCATTATCACCTGTGGTCAGTGTCAGCTCCATTATCTGCTGTGGACAGTGTCAGCTCCATTATCACCTGTGGAAAGTGTCAGCCCTATTATCATCTGTGGTCAATGTCAGCCCCATTATCACCAGGTCAGTGTCAGCTCCATTATAACCTGTAGTAAGTGTCAGCCCCATTATCACCTGTGGTCAGTGTCAGCCCCATTATCACCTGTGGTCAGTGTCAGCCCCCATTATCACCTGTGGTCAGTGTCAGCCCCATTATCACCTGTGGACAGTGTCAGCTCCATTATCACCTGTGGAAAGTGTCAGCCCCATTATCAACTGTGGTCAGTGTCAGCCCCATTATCACCTGTGGACAATGTTAGCCAGATTATCACCTTTAGTCAGTGAGAGACCCATTATCAGTCAACCACACCTACCACATTCACCAAAATCAGCACATTACACTACACATAAACTGAAGCCAGTCAAGGAAAGCACCCAATAGGGGTTGGTGCTGAACCTGTAGCTTCAGCCCCCCTCTACTGGCAGGGGGTTGGTGCTGGACCTGTAGCTTCAGCCCCCCTCTACTGGTAGGGGGTTGGTGCTGGACGTGTAGCTCCAGTCCCCCCTCCCCCCTCTACTGGCAGGAGGTGGGTGCTGGACATGTAGCTCCGCCCCCCCCCCTCTATTGGCAGGGAGTTGGTGCAGGACCTGTAGCTCCAGCCCCCCTCTACTGGCAGGGAGTTGGTGCAGGACCTGCAGCTCCAGCCCCCCTCTACTGGCAAGGGGTTAGTGATGGACCTGTAGCTCCAGCCCCCACCTCTACTGGCAGGGAGTTGGTGCAGGACCTGTAGCTCCACCCCCTCTACTGGCAGGGGGTTAGTGATGGACCTGTAGCTCCAGCCCCCCCTCTACTGGGGGGGAGGTTGGTGCTGGACCTGTAGCTCTAGGCCCCCTCTACTGGCATGGGGCTGGTGCTGTAACACCAATAGGTGTTTGGTTTAGTTTTATTTTATATACACATAGTTCATGAGTCACAGACAAGGATTTGACAGACGCCAACTTGTCTGGCCTGGATCTCACACCTGTAAGTGTTAATTGACAACCAAGTGACCTGAGGTCAGCCAGGCGAATCTCACCTGGCTCTCGCTAATCTTATAATTGAGCCGGGTAGCCTTCAAACATGCCGACGTTTAAGGAGTGGCTTGGTAGAGTGCCGGAGGCTATCTAACTTGTGGGCGGAGTTAGCTACCAGGTTTCCCAATATATACTCGGAGAGCTATCGATTCAGAATCAGGAGAAGGACAGAAGAAGCAGAGCAAAAGACAAGAACAGCCGGCAGGGGCGGGACAGTCTCTGTCAACTACAGACTCCCCCCCCCCCTCTCTATTCCACGGAAACTCAAGACACTTGGTGAGTTGAACATTAAGGTGACTTAGTCGTGTTTACAAGTGTTGTGTGATGATCAGGGGCAGTCGAGTTGTAGGGTTCTCGAATTCTTGGATGATGACTCACTTTGAATATTACCATTTTAGTTGAATTGCTTAAATTGATACTTAGTATGTGAAATATAATTGAAAGTTATTATTTAAAGTGTGTTTAACTTTGTCCCCTAGAGTTTTTGAGTTGAGAGGAGAAAGCCTCAGCGGTTACTGGTTTCATGATATTGAGTACATGATACAGATGGAACATACTAATAAATACCTAATGATAACATCTTTTCTGAATATTGAGATTAATGAGTACATGTTTAGAGTTGAAACATGGTAATAACATCTTTTGGTACAGACAAGTTCCATTCCTTGTCTTGTATGTAAATGACCTAGAATGGATGGTGGCAGCATTTTATATTTTCTATTTACTAATTTCTTTTACTTCTACTAACAATTTCTACTTCTACTATTTCCTATTTCTTACTTTTTCTATCTTCTAATTTCTAGCATCTTCTAATTTCTTCTTCTACTAGCATTTTCTATTTCCTATTTCTCAATCTTCAATTTTCTATTTCTACTTCATACTTACGCGATACGGTTTTTCCCTCCCCACCCCCCCCCCCCACCCCCCCGTTACAATGATGGCAGCGGTGTTGAACAATGTTAATGTAGCAGATATTAATTTAACATTGTTCAGTCTCACGTGTCCATTTGCCGCTCAGGCGCTATCAGGGAGATATTGACAGGTGTTTAAGATTCGCGAGTTAGCGAGTTTTTTTTCAGGTTAGGAGATAGTGATTTTTTTGGCAGTGTGTTCTTGTGATTTTGTGAGTTTGGTGGAGTTCAGGGAATGTTCACCAGGACTTGCGTGGGTAGTGATTTATGTTAGTGATAATATTTGGCGATTTGGGAACTTTAGCGGTTGGTGGGGGGGTGCAGGTCATCTGAGTGTGACAGGTGACCCGCATGTCCCACGGGGACACCCAGCCACTGCTGGTCCCCAGGTCAGTTGGGGAGTGGCAGGTGTATTTCTTAAGTAGTTTTAAGTGGTGGTTCTGCTCAGATTATTGCGATCAACTGTTTTACTCCATTTGAACGCAATAACCCGAGGTGTACTGGTATTGTACAGCATACTAGGGGGAGGCTTAGTATGTCAGTTGACTCACGTCTAGGACGCTCGACGTTAGATAGTCTGGTCACAGGGGTGGCAAAAGTTTTTGAGTTGTGGACCCGCGGAGAAGCGAGGGAAACACTCTGGGTCACGTAGGTGGCTGTAGGTTAAGGGTGGGAGTTACGGCTATTTAAGTACTTAAAATTAAGAACGGTACAGTTAAGTTAGGCTAGTGTTTGGTCCCTATTAGTATTGATAGTTATTGTAGACATTGTTTTTAGTGACAAGTTTTAGTAGTGACGACCTTATTCTCTCTTCCCCTAACTTTACTCTGTTACTGTTTTATGTTCCACCAAGTCAATATCATTCAGTGTTAATTGGATTATTAAAATTTAAGTGTAGTCGTTGCCAGGAAGAGAGCGTTATGATTGGACTGTGTGAACCCTATACAAACTACAGGGTCACACAACATGTTGGAACACGGTATTGTTGCCTTTATGTTCATTCCCAGGTTGGAGCCAGTGGAGAGACGTACATACAGAAGAGGGAGACGGCTGCTTTGTACCACACTCACAGGCGTTTATCACCACCACCACGACCAGCCCCCTACCTGGATGTCATGGCTCCACCACCATCACCATCACCCCGAGGGACCTCCAAGATGCAGCCTCTCGGTCGGTCAACACTGGACCCCAGTGGACCAAAAGGACGGACGGACGGATTCCAGTGGACCCCAGGTCGTTCTGCACATGACCCCAGACGACTCAGTAAAGATGGAAGAGGAGCAACAACGACTCCAGTCTGTCCCACCAACATTGGTCTACCCAGGATGGACCCCAGGACGGACGGACCCCAATGGACCCCAGGTCGCTTGTCAAAGACCAATGGCAGGAGGAAGAGAGAGAAGAAAGAAGAAAGAAGAGAGAAGAGAGAAGAAAGAAGAGAAGATTTGTCCCTTGCTGGTGTCAGCATCATTGCATGGAGCGTATTTGCAAGACAGGATCGTTTGCCTTAACTGGCCGCCGCTCCTGCAAGCATGTTGCTCTGTTGAGTGAGTCCTCATGTGTCGTGTGGACTTAATGTGGCTGTCAGAAGTGACTCTCTGAAGGAGGCGTGCTGGAGCAACAGGGAGGAAAGAAGTAGGATGGGATTTCTACGGTGCCAACTATATGGAGGTCTCGAAACTTGTAGTCCCTATAGCTGGGGAAAAACCCAATATACGTCTCTCATGGTGACTGACGTAGGGCCAATTACAGATCAGCTGGGACAACCGAATTCCACGGTCCTGTGCGCAGTTCAAGTAGTAACGGCTTCCTGGTTGGCCAAGGGATGCTGTGCGTTAACGACGGAGAAGCGACGGAGGCAGTTGTGTTGAAGACATGTGGTACAGGACTATCTACAAGACCAAGCAGTGACGTCGCCCAGCCAGAGACAAGGGACGTCTGTCTACATACTTAATTTTTAGAGTAGGATGATGTATGTGTGTTTAGCTAGGATGTATTTTTTTTAAGTTGATAAAGTTGTCGCACACAGCTTACTTGCTTTAGCAGTGTTGCCAAAACTTTATTCTGGGGTTGATAGACCTTGGCAACCCTCCAGAGGTTGATAGACCTTGGCAACCCTCCAGAGGTTGATAGACCTTGGCAACCCTCCAGAGGTTGATAGACCTTGGCAACTCTCCAGAGGTTGATAGACCGTGGCAACCCTCCAGATGTTGATAGACCTTGGCAACCCTCCAGAGGTTGATAGTCCTTGGTAACCCTCCAGATGTTGATAGACCTTGGCAACCCTCCAGAGGTTGATAGACCTTGGCAACCCTCCAGAGGTTGATAGTCCTTGGCAACCCTCCAGAGGTTGATAGACCTTGGCAACACTCCAGAGGTTGATAGACCTTGGCAACCCTCCAGAGGTTGATAGACCTTGGCAACCCTCCAGAGGTTGATAGACTTTGGCAACCCTCCAGATGTTGATAGACCTTGGCAACCCTCCAGAGGTTGATAGACTTTGGCAACCCTCCAGATGTTGATAGACCTTGGCAACCCTCCAGAGGTTGATAGTCCTTGGCAACCCTCTAGATGTTGATAGACCTTGGCAACCCTCCAGATGTTGATAGACCTTGGCAACCCTCCAGATGTTGATAGACCGTGGCAACCCTCCAGAGGTTGATAGTCCTTGGCAACCCTCCAGAGGTTGATAGACCTTGGCAACCCTCCAGAGGTTGATAGACCTTGGCAACCCTCCAGAGGTTGATAGACCTTGGCAACCCTCCAGAGGTTGATAGACCTTGGCGTTAGTCTGAAGAGACAACTAACACAACCCCTGTACCCCCTATTAGACTATTTTACAGGAACTTCTTTTCCACAGCTCACAAAACGGAGGAAAGGGTCCTGAAAGATATTGTTAATAGAAACGTTTTCCCTACAGACAAAAATCAGAAGATACAACTGACGATTTACTATAAAACCAAAAAAACGGCCAGCCTACTCATGAGAAACTCTCCAGACACCAAGCAGAACGCTTTAAAAGAGACCAACGTCGTCTATCCCTTCAAATGCTACTTGGGGACTGTAAGCCTCAAAGAACTCAGTATATAGGCAAGACAACAACATCTCTTTCCAGGCGATTAACGATGCATAAGCAACAGGGCTCCATTAAGGAACATATAATCTCTTCACACAACCAGACCATCACCAGAGAAATCTTAGCAAACAACACAGAAATCATCAATAGATACAGCGATAGCAGGCGGCTTGACATCTGCAAGGCACTACACATCAAGAAGTCAACACCAGCAATCAACAGCCAATTAATGCACAACTATATTCTACCCACTTCAAGACTCCACTCCAATATAGAAGCATCAAGAAATATGGGCCAATAGGCCCTCTGCAGTTACCTCCATTCTTACCTTCAATTTACCCAATTAATACCCAATGTTTCGTGTTCTATCCTGTGTTGAAAGTTTTGTTCACCTCATCCAAAACTGTTGTAACATATCACCTCACCCAAAGTGCGGGTATAAAATAAAATGAAAGCTGTTTAGATCATAGCACAAGTAAGAACTCAGTTTAGTGTTTGCAGGTTATAGTTGTGTGTGTGTAAACTAAAAGTCTTTGAAAATGTAATAAGTTATTACGAAACGCGTTCAAGTGTCGCGTCAGACTAGAAATAAAACTGAATTTTGGAGAATTGATTTTTCAATTACCATCAATAGTGAAAAGAAGCATAAGAAATATATATATATATATATATATATATATATATATATATATATATATATATATATATATATATATATATATATAATATATATATATATATATATATATATATATATATATATATATATATATATATATATATATATATATATATATATCCACGGGGTACTGTGGAGACCGGACGCACCGTGGAGCTCCGGGCTACCTTCATACTTTATCACAAAACAGTGAGGCCAAGCCGGTGAGGCGTTGGTCAGGACATATGTGAACATCAGTAGAAGACATCTTCAGCGTTTGAAGTCCCTCCATCTTCCCAGTCAACGGTATTTTACAGTTTTCTCCGGCTTGCCAAGCTTGAACTCACCAGCAACAGTGCCAGTGAGGGAGGCCTACCACCTTAACGGCCGGGGCGGGATGGGGAAGGGCGGGGGCGGTGGGAGGCGCGTGAGGGAAAGTGAACCTTAGAGTAAGGCGTCACTAAGAACACCCGCTCACCGGTCAGGCGGAGGAGGCTGGTAGTGGCCGCATTTCAAACTCCCGTCACCACCACACCACCTCACCACCTCCCTCGTGGGCTCAGTGAATGATAGTGAACAATTTGTGTCTGTTTAGTGTATACTTTGCGGCCCCGACATACAAAGTGAATACCATGTATATATAGTGCCATAGTGATATATACATCTTAAAGTGCCAACTCCGATACTCAGTGCCATACACACCACAAAGTGTCAACCCCAGTTTATAGTGTCATACATATAACACAGTGCCAACCCCATATTCTCAGTGTCATACATACCCTGGTGGGCATATATATGAATGTATATTGTGTGTCATGTGTATAGCCCACTCGATACTACGCCTACCCCCAAACCGACCCCATCCCCCCCCCCGCACCTCACTACCTGAGCTGACCCTCGCCCCACCGGCCTCCACACCCAGCCGCGGCTTCCACACCCAGTTGATGCCTCCACACCCAGTTGATGCCTCCACACCCAGTTGCTGGCTCCACACCCAGTTGCTGGCTCCACACCCAGTTGCTGACTCCACACCCAGTGGCTGACTCCACACCCAGTTGCTGTCTCCACACCCAGTTGCTTTCTCCACACCCAGTTGATGCCTCCACACCCAGTTGACACCTCCACACCCAGTTGCTGGCAGTTGCTTGGCCATGACCCAGTGTGTTTGCCCCCTCTAAAGGACAATGCACAGTTTAACTCTCCCAACTGAGTTGAAATGGAAGGGGTCCCAGCGGTCGGGCAGGACTCCACAAGCCTTGAGGTGCCAACAACTACTCCTAAAAGAGGTTTTTGTCGAGTATGCAACAAAAACACCACCATAAACGCCAACGGTGGTGTCATCCGCATTCATACCTTCAACGAGGTAAGATGCAGTGGTTCCCACCAGCTTCCAAAGGGAAGCAATGGCCAGCTGCCATTGACGGTTAGGGAAGAGACTCCCATTAACCTAATCTCATCTGCAAACCTCACCCAAGCAATCATAGCGACGTCTGCTAGAACATTACCACACATTCCAAAAGCAGCCCGCCCAAATGCAGCAGCCAAACTTTGTAATCTTCTGAAAAGGGTTAATGATGCCCCGGAAAACATTCAAGCGTGGCATAATGTCCTTCTGTTTGGCAATGTATGCCTCACCGTCCCTCCAAGGAGGGACAAATCACTTGCTTCCTCGGTCCAGAGGGCGATAAATGAATACCCAAGGGGGGATAACCTAGTTCGCCTGCCTCTCCGAGCAAAACACACACACCGCAGAAATGGTAACAACAACATACCGGAAACAAACAAAATCAGAGCACAAATCACCAAGAAAATTGAAGAGGGAAATACCGCAAGCGCTATTAGAGTCCTCACCAGTGACGAGAAAATTGCTCCTCGAAACTCAGCCACAGCGCGGGCCCTGCAAAGCAAGCACCCACCCAGAGCCCAACAAGGCGACAACATCGTTCCGCCATCAGCCGACACCATTTCAGACCCATTAACCGTCGGTGAATCTGAGGTCTACAAAGCAGCCCTTTCTTTTCCACCTGGGTCAGCAGGAGGCTTTACAGGGTTAAAACCTCAACACATCAAGCAAATGTTAAATCCTGCGGTTGGTGATGCTGCACAAGATCTTCTTATGGAACTAACAAGGTTCGTTAACATGTGCCTGGCTGGTGATATACCTGAGGTCATCAGGCCTCTCTTTTTCGGTGCCTCCCTCTGTGCTCTCAAAAAGAAGGACGATGGAATCAGGCCAATAGCTGTTGGCAACACTCTCCGACGCCTGATTGCCAAGGCTGCTACGAGGGTTGTCAGCCAGCAAGCGGCTGAATTACTGAAACCAATCCAGCTAGGATTTGGAATCCCCCAAGGCTGTGAAGCGGCTGCCCATGCAGCACGAGCATACATCACCAACATTTCTGATGAAAAGGCCCTGCTCAAACTGGATTTTAAGAATGCCTTCAACATGGTCAGAAGAGATGCAGTACTTTGTGCCGTACATCGCCATTTCCGGCCCCTCTACCCGTTCATACTATCGTGCTACAGTGGTGAGTCAAAACTGCTCTTTGGTGAACATGAAATCAGATCATGTGAAGGCGTTCAGCAAGGTGATCCTCTTGCTCCCCTTCTTTTCTGCTTAGTCTTAAAAGAAATCACCGAAAGCTTGTCCAGCGAGTTCAACATCTGGTTTTTGGATGATGGCACTATAGCTGGCACCGTAGACGACCTCTTGGCAGACATCAGGAAAATAAGGGAGCAAGAAGTAAGCCTGGGTCTTGTCCTGAACCCTTCCAAGTGTGAAGTAGTCTCCTCCAACCCAGACATCGTAGCTAGAATAAGGTCTGCCTTGCCTGGAGCCCATGTCATTAGGGCCGAGAACAGCACCCTCCTTGGAGCCCCCCTCGGGTCTAATGCCATTGAGGAGATCCTTGACAAGAAAATCGCAGACCTTAGGAGGATGGAAGACAGAATAGGTGACATCGATGCCCACGATGCTTTTTATCTCCTCACCAAATGCCTATCCCTTCCGAGGCTAACCTACTTTCTGAGGTGCGCCCCATCTTACGACAACCGAAAGCTTGAAGAGTATGACCTCTTACTGAAGACCATGCTGGAAAAAGTTGTTAATCTCTCCCTCAACGAGTGCCAGTGGAAACAAGCCACTCTTCCTGTTAGGCTCGGTGGCTTGGGTGTCCGCACCGCCACCCAAATTGCTGTCCCAGCCTTCCTGTCTTCCTCCTCAGCATCAGATGACCTGGTTAAGGAAATTCTACCTGACACCCTCAGTGATGTAGCGGGGATACAGGACCCCCACTACACGGAATGCGACACGAAATGGGGTGCCATGGCAGACCCAGCACTCAGACCAGCCATGCCGAAAGCCAAGAAACAATCCAGTTGGGACAGCCCCATTGCAGACAAAGAAGCCACAGCTTTGCTGGAGGCAGCAACAACCCCCAGTGATCGTGCACGCCTCACAGCTGTGCAGGCTCCCCATGCAGGGGACTTCCTTTTGGCAGTCCCTATGTCTGCGACAGGCACACGTCTTGATCCGCAGGAGCTCCGTATTGCAGTCGCTCTCCGTCTTGCTGCCCCTATCCACACTGTTCATAGGTGTATTTGCGGCGAGGCAGATGCTGACGAATATGGATTGCATGGCCTGCACTGTGGAAAATCTGGTGGTTGGCACACTAGACACGACGAAGTAAACGACATCATTAAAAGAAGCCTTGCCTCTGCCCAGTGTCCAGCGGAGAGAGAGCCCCGCAACCTTCTGAACCGTGACTCTGTTAGCTTTGCCGGCCGACCAGACGGAATCACACTGCGTCCGTGGAAGGGTGGCAGACAGTTGGCATGGGACTATACTTGCGTATCCACCCTGGCAGCCACATACATCAACCTCTCTGCCGGCACAGCAGGAGCCGCGGCGACACACAGAGAAAGAGACAAGTCAGCCAAGTATAGGCAATTAGATCATCGGTACAACTTCGTTCCAATAGGGTCTGAGACCCTAGGCCCATGGGGAGAGAGTGCAAGAAGGTTTCTAAAGGATCTTGGTTCCAAGCTCATTGACACCACAAGAGACCCTAGAGCGGCAAGTTTTCTCTTTCAGCGCCTCAGTGTCGCGATCCAGAGGGGGAATGCTCGCTGCATCCTCGGTTCCTGCCCAACGTCGGAGGAGTTCGAGGAAATCTACAGCCTCTAGGAAGCGAACTATTTTTGTGTCCTCTTAATGCTCATTTTTTGTATACAATCAGATATGTAACTGTATAACCTTGCTTAATAAAGTGTACACCATAAAAAAGGGGGGTGGTAGGAGAAGCGAACACCCTCATGTATTCAGAGTTAAATGGCAAGTTTTTCCCTGAATGCTCTGTGTTCCCTTCTCTGAGGCTGTGGGTCCCTATAATTGCACCAGAGGTGGTACCCCCCTATATATATATATATATTATATATATATATATATATATATATATATATATTATATATATATATATATATATATATAATATATTATAATATATATATATATAATATATATATATATATATCTTAGATATATATTATTTAGTATATTTTTTTGGTAGCAGTCTTTCCTGTAGACATCATGTTATTAATATGACCGAAAAAGTTAGATTAATAATTCTAACACGAATTTTCTCAATTTCCCTTATGTTTCTTTTTACTGATGACGGTAAATTAAAAATCAATTCTCCAAAATTCATTCTTTATTTCTAGTCTGACGCGACACTTGAGAGCGTTTCGTAAAACTTATTACATATTCCAAAGACTTTTAGTTTATCTACACAACTTATGCTTTTATGAAACAAATATTGGCTCTTATACCTGCATTTGGGTGAGGTGATGTAATACATTAGTGGGGTGAAACACAGAACATGGAAAACGTGTATAGATTTGTAGAAGTAGCAAGTCGGGTCCCAATAGAACTGCAGAAGGCCTATTGGCCCATATTTCTTGATGTTTCTATATTGGAGCGGAGTCTTGAAGTGGGTAGAATATAGTTGTACGTTATTGGCTGTTGATTGCTGGTTGTTGACTTCTTGATGTGTAGTGCCCTCGCAGGATGTCAAGCCGCCTGTTGTCACTGTATCTATCGATGATTTCTGTGTTGTTTGTTAAGATTTCTCTGGTGATGGTTGGTTGTGGGAAGAGAGTATATGTTCCTTAATGGAGCCCTGTTGCTTATGCATTGTTAAACGCCTGGAAAGAGATGTTGTTGTCTTGCTATATACTGAGTTTTTTTGGGGCTTACAGTCCCCAAGAGGACATTTGAAGGCATAGACGACGTTTGTCTCTTTCAAAGCGTTCTGCTTTGTGTCTGGAGAGTTTCTCATGAGTAGGTTGGCAGTTTTCTTGGTTTTATAGTACCCTTAGTTGTATCTTCTGATTTTTGTCTGTAGGGATAACAACTGGTCTATTAACAATATCTTCAGGAACCTTTCCTCCGTTTTATGAGCTGTGGAGAAGAAGTTCCTGTAAAATAGTCTAATAGGGGGAATAGGTGTTGTATTAGTTGTTTACTTCAGAGGTTGCATGGCGTTTTACTTTCCTTCTTATGATGTCTCAATGAAACCATGGAGAAGCCGTTGTTGTGACTAGGACCTGCCTTACCCTACAGAGTTCTTCGTCGACTTGCTTCCATTCTGAGCTGTGGCTGAGAGCACGGTCGACATAAGCGTTACACAACACTCCTCTTGTACCTATCTGGGCAGTCACTGTTGGCATTTAGGCACAATCCTATATTTGTTTCCTTAGTGTAGACTGCAGTGTGGAAACCTCCGCTCCTTTCATGACTGTTACATCTAGAAAGGGCAGCTTCCCATCCTTCTCCATCTCGTAGGTGAAACGTAACACAGAATCCTGCTCAACGCCTCTTTCAGCTCCTGCAGATGTCTGACATCAGGTACCTGTGTAAAAATGTCGTCAAA
>WNGS01168817.1:0-11102 GCA_020271785.1 Procambarus virginalis
GCACCCTGCGTGACAGGAGATGTCTCCCGAAGAGAGCTTGATGATTGATTAATAAAGATTAAGCCACCCAAGAGGTGGCACGAGTATGAATCGCCTGTAAGTGGTGGCCCTTTTGAGCCATTACCAGTATCAAGAGCTGATGCCGGAGATCTGTGGAGGTGCGACTGCACCCTGTGTGACGGGAAATGTCTCCCGAGGTTTGCTATTCTCAATTCGCTTGCTTATATACGGTGACTACACCTCACAATAAGATAGGAGGGTGGAGAAACCGTTACCTGTAAATAGGGATAGGATTATAGCTTGTGTAGTTAGTGCTAATTAGTTATGCCATTAAAATGATGAGATAAGGGAGCAAGTATAAGGCTTACTCGCTAAACTGGTGAAGCCTCACTTAGATTATTGGCTCCAAGCATTGAAACCTCATTATCATAAGATATAGTTTCACCGAAGAAAGTTCAACACCGGGCGATATATATATATCCCAGAACTAAGTCAACTCTCATAACAGGAATGGTTAAGGGCCACAGAGCTAACCTTATTTACTTATTTATTTATATACAAGAAGGTATAACGACACTGCAAACCACGCATGACAGAGCGGATTTCCCCGAAACGTTTAAAGCACTGAATAATTTGGAGGATGTTGAACCAGACAACTTCTTCAAGATGTCAGATCCTTCCACAAACAAGGAACAACGGTTTCAAGCTTAACAAACCTCAATGTACGTCTGAAAACAGGAGCTGATTTTTAACCCACAGGTTATAAACCATGGAACTAACTACCCGCCGAAGCCGTAAATGTCAAGTAAGTAATTATCAATAGAAGGCACCAAACCGGGAAGGCTGTGTAGCACCATCAAATGTGCGGGATAATCAGAGGGCGCTAAATATCACCAAGGATGCCAATACGAGAACAAAAACGCATAAGGCGAACGATATCAAAAGTATCAGAGTCGCCACGAATTCTATCGAGGGACAAGCGACCGCGGGGGACAGTCGGAAAACAAGACACACGCTCGTCCTGGAAGTCAGGACATTCAACAAGGATATGTGCGACCGTAAGAGGGACAATGCAATTTGGACAATAAGGAGCAGGGCGGCGCTCCATTAAGTGACCGTGAGTTAAACGGGTATGGCCAAGACGTAATCTAGCCAGAGCCGTTTCCCACCGTCGGTTACGGTGGCAGGAGGAAGGCCACTGGGACACACGACTCTTGAGAGCACGCAGTTTGTTACCAAGAACAGAAGACCAACAACGCTGCCAACGGGCAAGGATGGAGGCATGAATAACTGGGTAAAAGTCGGAATAAGGAACACCTTTATGGGAGATGGGGCAAGTGCGGATAGCGTCCTTAGCGGCAGTATCCGCACGCTCATTTAAAGAGACACCAACATGGCTGGGAACCCAGCAAAACGCAACCGACTTAAATTTACTGGAGATAAGAAACAGCCAATGTTGAATCTCGATGACCACAGGGTGGACGGGATTAAAGGACCCCAAAGCCATGAGGGCACTACGAGAGTCAACTACTACCACGAAGGAGGACTGTCCCCGGGAAAGCAGGAGACGAAGAGCATAGAGAATAGCATAGAGTTCTGCTGTGAAGATGCTAGCCTCCGGAGGAAGGCGACACATATAAGTGTGGTCAGGAAAAACAACAGAGTAGCCCACACCGTCAGCAGACTTTGACCCGTCGGTGAAGATGGGAACGGAGTGGGAGTGAGAAGAAAAGTGCTCAAGGAAGAGGCGTTTCAGAACTGTAGGAGGGGTAAAAGCTTTAGTGATGCGGGTCAGAGAAGTACAAAATGTGGGAAGGGGGACCCTCCACGGGGGCAAGGAGGGAACAATACGAGGAGAAACATTATAAGACGAACCGAAAGAGAATCTTGTAAGCGAGACAAACGGACAGAAAGAGGAAGGTGGTGAAGAGGAACAGGAACTACAGGAGGGGTAAAAGTCAAAGCACGATAGAGGCGAGAGTGAGGATGCTGTAAGGATCGCGCTAGATAGCGAAGACTGTAGCGATCACGGCGATCCTGGAGAGACAGAAAGCCAGTGTCAGCGTACAAACTGAGGGTAGGAGTGGAACGAAAAGCACCAGAGCTGAGGCGCAACCCAGTATGGTGCAAAGGATCAAGACGGCGAAGAGTAGAAGGAGAAGCAGAAGAGTATGCAGGGCAACCATAATCGAGCTTAGACAGTACGAGAGAGGAATGCAAATAGAGGAGCGTGCGCCTATCCGCTCCCCAAGAAGTATGGGACAAAACCTTAAGTAGGTTAAGGGCCTTAGAGCATTCCACACGGAGGTAAGAGACATGGGGCGACCAAGACAAACGAGTGTCAAAGAATAACCCCAAAAGCTTCGCGGAATCTTTGTACTCAAGGGGATGACCATAAAGTGACAAAGAGGGACGAAGAACGACCCGCTTCCGAGTAAAAGTCATGGCACAAGTCTTAGTAGTAGAGAACTTGAAGCCATGATTGGTGGCCCAAGATGACACGGCATCAATCGCAAGTTGAAGCCGCCGTTGAAGGAGAGGCGAATCATCACCTCGACAGCAAAGAGTAAGATCGTCAACATAAAGAGCGGAGAAGATGCCAGAAGGAAGGGAGGAAAGGAGACCATTGAGGGCAACCAGAAAAAGAGTAGTACTCAGAACACTACCTTGGGGCACACCTTCACACTGCCGAAAAGAGGCAGAGAGAGTGGCACCAAGCCTGACTCGAAAGGTACGACGAGAGAGAAAGCTTTGAAGGAAGAGAGGGAGATTACCACGAAGGCCAAAAGAACGAAGTTGGGACAGAATATGGTATCTCCAAGTCGTGTCATAAGCCTTTTCCAGGTCAAAAAGGACAGCAACAACGGAGGTCTTCGCAGCAAAAGCAGTACGAATATAGACCTCCAAGTTCACCAGGACATCAGTCGTGCTGCGGCACTTGCGAAAACCAAATTGAGAAGGAGAGAGGTGGTGATGGTGTTCCAAGAACCACATCAGACGGACATTTACCATACGCTCAAACAGCTTGCAAACACAACTCGTGAGAGCAATAGGGCGGAAGTCCTTAGGGGACGTACCGAGAGACCCTGGTTTCCGAATAGGGAGTACAACGGCATCGAGCCAGTCCTCAGGGACGGACGACGACTCCCAGACCTGGTTATACAGATTCAGTAAATAACTGAAACGTGCACGGAGGGAGATGGCGAAGCATCTCATAATGAACGTCATCCGAGCCCGCTGCCGTAGATCCGCAGAGGGCCAGGGCAGACTGAAGTTCAGAAAGAGAGAAAGGATCGTTATAGGGAAGGCGGAGATGAGTGTGGAAATCTAAAGGAAAAGATTCAAGAACAGGCTTACGGAGAAGGAAGGATTGAGGAAGATGAGAACCAGAGCTAACAGAAGAAAAGTGGGAACCCAGTTCGGCCGCGACCTTCACTGGATCCGCCACAAGAGTCCCACGGAGGTGGAGAACCGGCGAGACATCTGGGACGAACTTGCCCGCAATCTTGCGGATCTTCTTCCAGATCTGCGGTAGAGGAGTATCGGACGTAATGGTGGAAACATAAGATTTCCAACTCTCATGTTTAGCAGTACAGAAGGTCCTACAGGCCACCGGACTTGCCTTCCGAAACAGAATAAAAGAATCAGCCGTCTGCCGGCGGTGGTGTTTTTTCAGGCTGCACGCTTACAGAGGACAGCCCGAGCACAGTCCGCATTCCACCAGGGAACACACTTCCGTGTGCCCCGGGAGGAAGAGCGAGGGATAGAGCTGAGGATAGCGTTGAAGACAGTGTCATAAAAAAGGAGGAGGGCGCGAGGAAGAGGCAGAGAGGAGAGGTCAGGGAGAGTAGCACGGAGGGTGAATAGGCACCAGTCAGCCTTGGCAAGCTGCCACCTAGGGAAGGAGAGGGGAGGGTGGAAAGAGAAAAAGGAAACGAGGATGGGGAAATGATCACTGTTATGGAGGTCATCAAGAACCTGCCACGTGAAATCTAAGTAAAGGGACGACGAGCAGAGAGAAAGATCAAGACAGGAAAGGGTGCGAGTTCGAGAGTCCACATGAGTGGGCTCACCAGAATTCAGAAGAGATAGAGATGAAGCGAGGACGAACGGTTCGAGAAGACGTTTTTTTTAGTTTAGTTCATTTATTATGCACCCCATACCCATCTTGTGGGCGGTAGTGGAAAGGGTTACAGAGGCACATAATGGGCTCAGGGACTGAACCCCACAATTCATTTAGCTAAGCAAGTTACAATCTTGATGAGCTAGTTACAGAATTCAATATAAGTCGTCACATCAACAATGGGTTCGAGATCGACCTCAAGTACAGGTTCTAAATTAAGCAACTGACATATGTGGAGAGCTAGTGTCAAAATTTATATGTTTGTCCTGCACACCGCCTCCCATCCAGTGGGCAGCGGTGGATAGGTTACAATCACTCAGTTACTACCTACACGGCCTCGGGTGTTTGTCAGAACATCACCCCAGAGGGGATGTCGACAGTTGAAATCACCCGAAAGGAGCACCGGCTCTGGCAAGGAGTCCAGGAGGTGCTTAAGATCAGGAAGGGAAAGAGGGACATTTGAGGGAGATAAATGGAACAGACTGTATACCATTTACCCACAAAAACACGGGCAGCAGAACAATGGATAGGGGACGGAAGAAGTAGGGGGACGAAGGGAATATCAGAACGAATTAAGAGAGCAGTGGAGTTATGGGCCCCAGCAAGAGCTAGGGGGGGGAGAAAGAAAGGAATAACCACGAAAGTGACCAGGACGAGCACCAAGCATGGGTTCCTGGAGACAAACACAAAGTGGCATAAACTGTGTAATGAGAAGCTGGAGTTCATGGAAGTTGGCATAAAATCCACGAAAATTCCACTGAAGAATAGATATTATCAAAGAGAAGGGACAGTAACAGAGAACAAGAAAGAAATAAAGGTAAAGAGGAACACAGTTTATGAAAGATTATCAGGATCAAGGTCAGGATCAGGGTCATGAGCAGGGTCAGGATCAGGAGCAGGGGATATCTCACAAACAGGACCTCCAAAGTCTATATACAAGGCGAGTTTTCCGATGGCATCCCAATACAAACAGGTGTCCCACAAGGCTCCATACTAAGCCCAACCCTATTTGCCGCATTCTTAGCAGATTTGCCTAACACCCACCCTGTTCACCTCTCGGCGTACGCCGACGACTTAACATTGTATTATTCAGACAATACCCTACCTAATACAGTCTCAACAATGCAAACAGCACTGGACGACCTCACAGATTGGACTCAACAATGGGGCCTTCAAGTTAGTACTACCAAAACCTGCTATCAGATTTTCACTAAAAAAAGGCTACTTCCTCTACCCACCCTCACAATACACAACACTCCCATCCAACACGTACGAGAACATAAATATCTTGGCATGCGCTTAGACTCCCCCTTACTTACCTGGAAAGCACACATCCAACACCTTAAACAGACGACACAACCCCGACTCGCCATACTTAAAGCCCTCACTGGCACCACCTGGGGAGCACACCATGAAATCTTGCTCCGTTTCTATACAACCTACATTCGCAGCCAACTAGACTATTGTTGCCAAGCATATGCGTCGGCGGCGCCTACTAACCTACAGAGCTTCGAGGTCATACAAAATAATGCCATGCGACTTATATGTGGCGCAATGCATTCAACTCCATTCCTCGAACTTTACGGGGAAACAGGCCTCCCAAGCCTAGCCACCAGACGAGACATTATGTGTGCCAACTATCTGTCACTCTGTACCACTGCTCACCAGACACACCCATACAGATCAAAAATTAACCCAACAGTTAACCCACGTAACCCCCGCTCCCCAACCATTCACTCGCAACCTTTCCTCACACGGGCTACAAATAACCTCAATATAGACCTCTCCCTACTCCAAAACTGCGAAACCCAACTTCCTGTCCCCCCTATTCCTCCCTGGCTTTATACGACTCCTAATACAGCAATACAACTCGAAGACAACATTCCAAAATCTGCACCAAACTCAGCCATAGCCTCAGTCTTCGCCTCAACAATGAAAAATTGCTACCCAAATACCACAGCGATTTACACAGATGGATCTCGCATTATCATGAACAACGTGCCGTCGGTCACTAGCGCTGTATGGATACCGGAATACCATCTCAAGCAGGGATGGCGGTTACCGAACCAACTATCTATTTTCACAGCTGAATTATATGCCTTGTATCAAGCTCTCCAAATCATCACAACACTACCAGTTGGGATATATACAATCTGTAGTGACTCCAAGAGCGCGATTCAAGCAATTACGTACTCTTCGAAAACATGCAAGGAGATTGTCTACCCATGCCTTCAACTTCTTCACAAACATCAATTGAACGGTTATGACACCTCTATCCAATGGGTCCCAGCACACTGTGGTATTCTCCATAATGAACTTGTAGACCAACTAGCCAAAGCGATGCACAACACGCCTCACCTTACCCATCATCCACTTCCCCATGATGCACGTAAAGGAACCTTCAAAGATACCATCTCCCAGGATTTTGCAACAAACTGGAAAACGTTATGCTCACCTTTGCACTATGGGTCCATTAAAAAGAAATGGGGAACTTGGAAACATGTCCGATATAAAAGCAGAGAAATTGATATAACGATGACCAGATTAAGGCTGGGACATACCAAACTAGCAGCACACAGCTCTAAGTACAGAACAGACATCAATGAACTCTGTACTCACTGTCAGCTGCCTGAAACAGTCGAACACTATCTCATGCACTGCTTCCGACATCATAGCGCCAGAGTAAATTTCAAACAAGTCTTTATCGCACTTAAAATACCCTTCACCATCGAGCACATATTAGGAGGTGGAGACCACTCGTTACAAGAAAAATACCAAATAGTCAAAGCACTGGCTAAATATCTGCAGTCGACCAACAAATTGGGACACATCTGACCCGCGCCGCATTTATACCTGGCGCCACCAACAGCTAAACACAGAAAACAACTGCCTCGTCGCAGTACCATAGATCAGCTGACACCATAAACAAACACACCGCCCTACGGTGCGACAAGTCTCCCTTACAATCTGTAGTGACTCCAAGAGCGCGATTCAAGCAATTACGTACTCTTCGAAAACATGCAAGGAGATTGTCTACCCATGCCTTCAACTTCTTCACAAACATCAATTGAACGGTTATGACACCTCTATCCAATGGGTCCCAGCACACTGTGGTATTCTCCATAATGAACTTGTAGACCAACTAGCCAAAGCGATGCACAACACGCCTCACCTTACCCATCATCCAATTCCCCATGTTGCACGTAAAGGAACCTTCAAAGATACCATCTCCCAGGATTTTGCAACAAACTGGAAAACGTTATGCTCACCTTTGCACTATGGGTCCATTAAAAAGAAATGGGGAACTTGGAAACATGTCCGATATAAAAGCAGAGAAATTGATATAACGATGACCAGATTAAGGCTGGGACATACCAAACTAGCAGCACACAGCTCTAAGTACAGAACAGACATCAATGAACTCTGTACTCACTGTCAGCTGCCTGAAACAGTCGAACACTATCTCATGCACTGCTTCCGACATCATAGCGCCAGAGTAAATTTCAAACAAGTCTTTATCGCACTTAAAATACCCTTCACCATCGAGCACATATTAGGAGGTGGAGACCACTCGTTACAAGAAAAATACCAAATAGTCAAAGCACTGGCTAAATATCTGCAGTCGACCAACAAATTGGGACACATCTGACCCGTGCCACATTTATACCTGGCGCCACCAACAGCTAAACACAGAAAACAACTGCCTCGTCGCAGCACCATGGATCAGCTGACGCCATAAACACAACACACCGCCCTACGGTGCGGCAAGCCTCCCTACAACACACGCCTCTGTTTTAATCACCGTTCCTATATCCACAGCACAACGTAACAAACACCTTGGTAGCTCCGATCATCCTCAACATAAACGCGTCCACCAACATCAGTACTGGTGCAGTCATCGGGAGGACAAACCCTTCATGCAAACTGCACCTACTATCAAGAAGAAGAAGAAGAAGTCTCCCTACAACACACGCCTCTGTTTTAATCACCGTTCCTATATCCACAGCACAACGTAACAAACACCTTGGTAGCTCCGATCATCCTCAACATAAACGCGTCCACCAACATCAATACTGGTGCAGTCATCGGGAGGACAAACCCTTCATGCAAACTGCACCTACTATCAAGAAGAAGAAGAATGTCAGCCGAATGGAATAAAATAGGAGATGCACTAAATTGTGAGTCGTCATATGACGAAGCAGACTGAAGCTCTTCCCACACTAGGGACACTCGAGAGGTTTGTCCTCTACGCTTGTGGGTTTTGTCAGCCGAATGTAAAAAATATAAGGGGACCTACTTCGAAGATGCCTGAACCTCTTCCCAGCTCCTCCTCGTTACCGTGCACCAACATGTGAGTCTTCATATCTCCAAGCTGAATGAGGCTCTTCCCCCTCTGTACACTTAAGAATATGAGAAGAATTGCGTGAGCACTTGGCGCTCAAGGTGATGCTCCTTTAGGCGCAGCCTGTGAAGGATAGACCTTAACGCTGATGTGTGGAAACACGTTTTGTAGTGTAACGTCCGGGAGACGGCCAGCAAGAGTGGCCGAGTCCCTGGACGCGCTTAAATGCCCCAGCGTGATGCGCACGCAACCATGGACGGTTAGTCACAGATATGGTATTACGTTTCTTTGCCCCCAGAAATTTCGCCGTTTGCTTTGCATACAGCGACTATTTATGAGTGGGAAGTCCGTATAAACAACTGGGCCTCTACCCTTCAGACTGAACTATTTGCCTTGCTCCTTGCACTGAAATGTGTACAAGTCTCCAAACTTGATACATTAATTGTAAGTGACTCCTTATCATCCTTAAATGCTCTCAACTCTTTAAGACATAACTGTAACATGCTCGTGTCCGAAGCTAGACACAAATACAACAAAATTATTAAGGATGGTAACAGAGTCCATTTCATTGTTTGAAGAAGAAAAGGGGTGGTGATATTGATGAACCAAGGAATGATAAAGACCTAATACAAGAAATACAGACACGGATGCAGATGATACAGCTAGCGTATCATATAAAGGGCAAGAGCTACGCATGCTGCGGCCTCACAGGTCATCGCCCTTGCCAGTATTATCACCGCCACCTGTGTCATCTCCTTTTTTTGACGAAAGTGATACTGTAGATGAATCATTTTCTGGGTTCAGTGATGCTGATCTGATACAAGTAACATAGATAAACTGAGAGTTAGCGGTTACCATCGTTTTTTTTTTTTAGTATTATTTTCTACCACAGACGTGGCCACACATTTACAATGCTAAATAGCATATATACATTTTCTTCGTGGGGGTTCCGCGCAGCTGGCCCTCACGGGATTGGGGGTGCTCCGTCGGAACCCCCAAAGTGACAAGCCAAGAATACCAAGCTTTAGAATTACCGTAAATGCTCATGCAACTTTAAATTCAATGTATTTGATTAATACATTATCATTAACGGCTATCCATTAATTTTATTTCTGTATATTAATTTATGGCTTTCACTAATCATTATTAGTCACCATAATTAATTCAGCTCTATTTATCTATTTGTTATATTGAGCTATTATGCTTCTTCAGTTAAGGATTATCTAATTTAATCATTTATGATTGTATTATTAATTAATTATTTATTTATTAAATAATTATTATTATTTTAAAATTAAAATAACTCCCCCACTCCGTGAGCGTTTTCTTCCAACCACAGAAATATACATTTCTGTGGTTGCAAGAAAACGCTCACGGAGTGGGGGACTTATTTTAATTTTAAAATAATAATAATTAATTATATTTAATAAATAAATAATTAATTAATAATACAATCATAAAAGATTAAATTAGATAATCCTTAACTGAAGAAGCATAATAGCTCAATATAACAAATAGGTAAATAGAGCTGAATTAATTATGGTGACTAATGAAGATTAGTGAAAGCCATAAATTAATATACAGAAGTAGAATTAATGTAATCAAATACATTGAAGAGACATCTCTAATTTAAAGTTGCCTGAGCATTTACGGTAATTGTAAAGCTTGGTATTCTTGGCTTGTCACTTTGGGGGTTCCGACGGAGCACCGGGAGGAGGGTGGGAGTTTTGTGGTGTACCTGCGGGGCGGAGGCGAGCCAGAGGCGCCGCGCCTGCACTCCTAAGTACCCCGCTCTACGCGCGCGCCGCTTAGTCGTTTAGACAGTGGAGCACGGTAATGCGTATCCTTCCCCACAGAATTTCACCGCTTTTATGATAAAAGCAGTGACTATTTGTGGTTGGAAGAAAACGCTCACGGAGTGGGGGACTTATTTTAATTTTAAAATAATAATAATTAATTATATTTAATAAATAAATAATTAATTAATAATACAATCATAAAAGATTAAATTAGATAATCCTTAACTGAAGAAGCATAATAGCTCAATATAACAAATAGGTAAATAGAGCTGAATTAATTATGGTGACTAATGAAGATTAGTGAAAGCCATAAATTAATATACAGAAGTAGAATTAATGTAATCAAATACATTGAAGAGACATCTCTAATTTAAAGTTGCCTGAGCATTTACGGTAATTGTAAAGCTTGGTATTCTTGGCTTGTCACTTTGGGGGTTCCGACGGAGCACCCCAATCCCGTGAGGGCCAGCTGCGCGGAACCCCCACCCCCGAAGGGCGAGCGGAAGCTGGCTGCTAAATAGTAGCATGACTACTTGCTACGTGGCCGTAAGCGTGCCCAGATGCCCGGAGAGGCCATTAAAACACTCATGGTATCCTGACTGAAAAAGGTACCAATCCGAGTCCTCTAGGCAGTCGTGTCCGAAGCTAGACACAAATACAACAAAATTATTAAGGATGGTAACAGAGTCCATTTCATGTGGTCTCCATCTCATGTTGGCCTCCGAATGCATGATAGAGCTGATAAGTTAGCCAAAGAATCTGCCTTTAAAGGAGCCGTTGAGTGTAACCTTGATTGTCAATGAGCAATCTGAGAGCAGCAGTACACCGAGAACTTCAC
>WNGS01168822.1:17146-34009 GCA_020271785.1 Procambarus virginalis
TTCTGCTGTTATTTACGCGCCACGGCTTCTGTGTCCGTGGACGCGCTTTGGGTTGACCCGGTTTCCCTTCTTCCCTGTTCGCGGGTGCGGGTCTCCAGGTCGTCCGCAGGGTTATTGAGGCTAGCCAGCCTGCGGTCTACCCCCGTGCCCATGACGTTCGCGATTCTTGCCTGTCTTTGGCAATATGTCTCGGCTGACATTCGGGCGCGGGGATTTTGGCAGTCAAACAGGGTCCTGGCTGCTCGTTACTTTGTTAACGTCCCTGGGCCCAGTCGGGCCTGTGTCGCTTTGGGGTCAGGGGATGCAGCCAGGTGTCTCGACTTCTGGTTGAGGAGCAAGCGGCAACCGCCTCCCGGGTAAGCCCCTCTTTTTTCCTCTGTAGGTAGTTAGCTCCGGGGAGCCGTTGGGGCTCCCCCAGAAAACCATTGTTAAATGTAGTGAAACGCCATTTTCTGGGTGAGACCCGGAGGCTCCCCAGCATCCCTCCCTCCCTCCGGTCCACGATTTTTCGCGTGTTTTGACATCCACCCTCAGAACTGGGGTGTGGGTCGCCGGCTCGGTAGGTCTGGGGATCCCCCTTCCCCCTCCCGGAGAGGGGGAAGCTGTGCAGACGGCGGCGCGGCAACGGGTGACGTCACACTAGTTTGCCTCTGTCCATGTTCAGTTCCCTGCTTTTGGACTTCTCTGGTGTTCCGTTTTGGTACCTAGTTCCTGCGAATTTGTGTGTGATTTATTGCCGGCTTCGGTGTTGCGCTATCTGTGGGGGGTGGTGGACTTTTGGTCTAGTGCCTCCTGCCTTCCTGGTTCCTCTTCATGGACCCAGTAGCTGGGTTCCAGTACTGGCTCCGGGTTTTTCTTTGTTCCTTTTCCGGAACGGGTGTGTTTGCGGTTCACGTCCTGGGTAGTTCTCCTCTTGGATGCCTCAGGGACGCGTGCGTCATTCTTCTCTGCTGGAGCTGGTTACGCTGCTCCTTTGGGTTGCGGGGTCACTGTTTTTCGATCCGCGTTTTGCGCTTTTGTTTGTGGTGCTAGTTTCTCGGTTGTGTTGGCACTGGTTGGTTCGTTGTTGGTCTCCCACCTGCGTGTTTCGTCTCAGGGGCGGTGTGTGGTTTTCCTATGTCTGCGAAGGGTCCTTCGGTCTTTGATAAGGTTGGCTTGTCTTCCCTTCGGGGTTGTTCCAGGACCATTGTCTGGGATCGTGTCCTGTCACCTCGTATTGGGTGGGGCTGGCGGAGCCGCTTCTGCTTGCGTTCGATGTTGCAAGGTTCCTTCTGCTCTGTTCCGCTTGCTGTCCTGGGCACTGTTCCCCCTCTGACCTGCTCTTGCGTTCTGGTTTCGTCCTGGTCGTTGGCCTGGGTGGTCTATTTTCTTCTCGTTTTGGTCTTTGTTTTGTCTGTGGTCTTGGTTTTTTGGTTAGGGCGCGTGGCATCTGCCTCCCGTTTCCTTCCCTGTTTTCCTTATCTGTGGTGAGGTAGCTCCGGGGAACCGACGGGGCTCCCCCCAGAAAACCAGCGTTGAATGTAATGAAATGCCATTTTCTGGGTGAGTCCCGGAGGCTCCCTGGCATCCCTCCCTCCCTCCCGGTCGGCGGCGTTTTTCACGTATTTTGACATTCAGCCTAAGAACTGCCAGTTGGATCGCCGGTATGGAGGGTCTGGGGCTCCCCCTTCCCCCTCCCGTGGAGGGGGTTGCACAGACGGTGGCGCGGTGACGTGATGACGTCATGCTAGTTTTATAATTTTGTTTGGGGAGTTTTGTCCACTTGTTCGGCTTTCGGTAGCAATATTTTCACCAGAATAGGGGTTTGTTTTGGGGTGCCTACCTTTCTGGGTGCTTATCCCGGTCGATGGCAGACATAGAATGCTCCCAACCACAAGGGGGTTTCTTTAAGCCATTGCTCCTCATGCCTCTCTGAGGGGGCCAGGTTCTGGCTCGTGGTCCCCGGTAGGCAAGAACTCCTAGCACTTTGATGCCAGAAAGTTATACATATCCATTCAGCCTGGATAGCTCCGGGGAGCCTCCGGGACTCACCCAGAAAATGGCGTTTCATTACATTCAACGCTGGTTTTTTCTCTATCTTTGCATTGCGTATTGTTTTATTGTTTTTCATTCAACCACAGTGACCTACTTATGGTAGAAATTATCTATTTTACAGTCAGTTATGATAGTTACAAATACTATATATTCTTTGACGGGTATTTAATTTAGTGTTTTTTATTTGAAAGGGATAATGTAAGATAGTCCTGAGTGTGCTCTTAGTTTGGGTATACAGGATTCCAAAATCACACTCTGAAATCACCTTTTAGGTATATGATAACATGTGGAGCTGATGGTGAGGTGCGTGTTTTTGAGGGGCTCGATGACGACGACTGCAAGACCTACGTGGTTGCTGAGTGTGCCTCTGCTGTTGCTTATCGGGTGAGCACTTGATATTTATATACCAAGCTGGTACAGTACTTGGGTGTACTGTAATTATTTTTGAATTGCATTATTTTGCCACTTCTGATGTTCCTAATTGTGGTTCCAACTACAGTATCTGCAGCCCATAATTCAGAGCTATGGCCCACCACCACATAATTACCAGCATGTGCCCACACTTTGCTGTTTTGCTGAATATATCTGCTGGTGGTGAAAACTGTACTTGCCTAGTTGTGCTTGCGGGGATTGAGCTTCGGCTCTTTGGTCCCACCTCTCGGCCATCAGCCAACTGGTGTACGGATTCCTGAGCCTACTGGGCTCTATCATATCTACATTTGAAAGTAGTAGTGTATGGAGTCTGCCTCCACCACATCATTGCCCAATTCATTCCATTTGTAACTACTGACATTAAAAACATTCTTTCAAATGTCTTTGAGAGTCATTTGGGTAGTCAGTTTCCACCCTTGTCCTTTTATGCATTTACCCCCGGGTTAAATAAACGTTCTTTATCGACCCAATCAATTGTTCTGAAAACCCTGTATTGTGATCATGTCTCCCCTAACTCTTCTGTCTTCCAGTGACGCGAGGAAGACAAATCTTCAAGTTCCTGCAGTCTTTCTTCGTTGTTCTTACCCCTCAGCTCGGGTACTAGTCTGGTGGCGTACCTTTGAACCCTTTTCAATTTAGTCGTGTGCTTGACGAGATACAGACTCCACGCTGGAGCTGTGTACTCAGGATTGATCTGACATAAGTGGTATACAAGGTTCTGAGTGATTCTTTAAACAAGTTTATAAAGGCTATTCTTATGTTGGCCAACCTGGCATATGCCGCTGATAATATCCTCTTGATTTGGGCTACAGGGGTCAGGTCTGGCATGATATCAACCCCCAGATTTTTCTTGCTCTCTGATTCTTGAAGGATTTCATCTCCTAAATGGTACCATGTATATGGCCTCCTGCTCCCTGCACCTATCTTCATTACTTTGCATTTGCTTGGGTTAAACTCCTAATAGCCATTTGTTGGACCATTCCTTCAGTTTGTCCAAGTCATCTTGTAGTCTCATGGTGTCATCCTGTCTTAATAATTCTTATAAAATCATCAGCAGACATTGAGAGGAATGACTCTATACCCTCTGGAAGGTTATTTACGTATATCATTATGTATATGTTGGTCCGAGTACAGAATCCTGTACTCGCCTAGATGTGCTTGCTGGGGTTGAGCTCTGGCTCTTTGGCTCCATCTCTCAACTGTCAATCACCTGATGTACAGATTCCTGAGCCTACTGGGCTCTATCAAATCTACATTTGAAACTGTGTATGGAGTCAGCCTCCACCACATCACTGCCTAATGCATTCCATTTCTTAACTACTCTGGCACTGAAAAAATTCTTTCTAATGTCTGTGGCTCATCTGGGTACTATGTTTCCACCTGTGTCCCCTTGTTCATGTTCCACTCGTGCTAAAGAGCTTTTGTCCACCCTGTCAATTCCCCTGAGAATTTTGTAGGCGGTAATCGTGTCTTCTCTTACTCTTCTGTTTTCCAGAGATGTGAGGTTCAGCTCCCTTAGCCTTTCCTCGAAGCTCATACCTCTCAGTTCCAGGGCTAGTCTGGTGGCATACCTCTGAATCTTCTGTCTTATGGTTTAACTAGGTATAGACTCCAAGCTAGAGCTGCATACTCCAGGATTGGTCTTACATAAGTGGTATACAAGGTCCTGAACGACTCCTTACACAAGTTTCTAAAGGCAGTTCTCATGTTGGCCACTCTAGCATATGCCGCTGATGATATCCTTTTGATGTGGGTCTCTGGGGACAGGTTTGTTGTGATATCAACCCCCAGAGCTTTCTATTTGACTCCTGCAGGATATCACCTCCTAGATGGTACCTTGTGTTTAACCTTCTGCTCCCTTTGCCTATTTTCATTACTTTAAACTTTCCTGAGTTGAACTTTAGTAGCCATTTTCTAGAACATTCCTCCAGTTTGTCCAGGTCGTCCTGTAGTTTGTCTATCTTCATCTGTCGTGATTCTTCTCATAATTTTTGCATCATCAACAAACATTGAAAGGAATGAGTATACTCTCTGGAAGGTCATTTACATATATTTGAAACAGGATGGGTCCGAGTACAGAGCTCTGTGGGGGCTCCGTTGGTGATGTCTCCCCACTCTGATGTCTCTCCCCCTCACAGTTATTTGCTGTTTCCTGTTGCCTAGATACTCCCTTATCCACTGGAGCACTTTACCTTTTACTCCTGCTTGATGCTCTAACTTTTATAACCGCCTTTTGAGAGGTGCTGTGTCAAAGGCTTTCTGACAGTCCAAGAAAATGCAGATCTCTGAACCCATACCGGTGGTGTGTTACAAAGCTATTTCCCTCCAGATGCTCCGAGTCTTTTCCTCCACTATGCTCTGAGCCTTTTCCTCACGAGCTTCTCCGTCACCTTGCATGGTATACAAATTAGGGAAACTGGCCTGTTCAGTAACTCTTGCCTGTCACCCATTTTGTATATTGGAACTACATTACTTGTCTTCCAGCTTTCCTGTACTCTCCTAGTTGTGCTTGCAGGGGTTGAGTTTTGGCTCTTTGGTCCAGCCTGTTGACCATGAATTTCATTGATTGTACAGATTCCCAAGCCTACTAGGCTCCATCATATCTACATGTGAAACTGTGTATGGAGTCAGCCTCCACCTCATCATTTCCTAGTGCATTCCATTTAGTGTACTAACTACTCTGACACTGAAAAAGTTCTTTCTAATGTCTCTGTGGCTCATTTGGGTACTCGGCTTCCACCTGTCTCCCCTTGTGTGTGTACCACCCTTGTTAAATAATCCATCCTTGTCTGCCCTATCAATTTCCCTGAGAATGTGGTGAGCGTATCTCCCTGAGCTCTTCCGTCTTCCAGTGACGTGAGGTGCAGTTCCCTCAGCCTTTCCTCGTAACTCGTGCCTCTTAGTTCTGGGACTAGCCTAGTGGCATATCTTTGAACTTTCTCCAGTTTCGTCTTGTGCTCTACAAGGTACGGGCTCCATGCTGGGGCCACATACTCCAGGATTGATCTTACATATGTGGTATACAAGGTTCTGAAAGATTCCTACACAAGTTTCTGATGGCAGTTCTGATGTTTGCCAGCCTCGCGTACGTTGCTGATGTTATTCTTTTGATGTGGGCTTTCGGAGAGAGGTTTGTTAAGATATCAACTTGTAGGTGAGCAAATCCACAAGGGCTGTGACGAGGGTTCGAAACTATGTCCGAGTGGATCCCAGACGCTGCCTTAATTGTTCATTTGATGCATCACGCTATTGTGATTTGTGTGTGTAATGTAGTTAAGTCAACTCCTAGTTCTTTCTCCCTGTTCATTCTCCCCGAGTCCTGTGGGACTCTGCTGGTGACATCACGCCATTCTGAGGTCTCACCCCTCAGTAATTCTCTGCTTCTTGTTGCTTAGATATTCCCTTATCCATTGAAGCGCCCTACCAGTTACTCTTGACTGTTTCTCCAACTTATGCACCAGCCTCTTATGGGGCACTGTGTCAAAGGCTTTTCAGACAGTCCAAGACAATGCAGTCTGCCCACCCTTTTCGTTATTACTTGACCCTTGGAGAGAGGCTATGAAAAAAATGCCTACGTGTAAAACAAAAGAAAATCATTATAGAATTATTAATTTTTTGCAATATGTAAGAAACGTGAAGATAGCAAATGTTTATAATTTCTCTGGTTGGTGGTGCTTTGCAAGTCTGTGTCTGGCACTTGTCAATGCCTCGTGCTCGACTTTGCTGACGCTTCCTGTTTTATCCTTGAATGTTTTACTGATCGTTTTATCACTTGTTTTTCTATATTTACGTTCACATGGAGCTATTATATCGATACAGTATTTGCATCATACTTGTAAAACCCAGATAATTGTTTAAATCATCATATGATGACTGCTTTCATAACCATGAAATGGTAGCAAGGTTTCTTTCAAGGGTCAAGGTAAATTCCATTAAATTTACATAAGCCTATTATATCCTTACTTGCATCATATGCATAAAACCCAGACAATAATTGTTTAAATTGTCATATGACGATATCTGCACTACCCCATGAATCGACGTATGACAGTGACCGCAGCCCAAGGGTTAATCTTTGTCACCTGGTCATAGAATTCTATTAAATCTGTGAGGCAAGATTTGCCATCCTTGAACCCATGTTGGTGGTGTCACAAAGTCACTTCTCTCCAGATGTGCTACTACTGTAGGTTTTTCTGTGGTGATCCCTGTCTGCTTTCTGAAGCTATCCAAACTGATGTGTGCTATATTAGTTTGGGGTCATCAGTCACAGGAGTCCTTATGCCTACCGGGAACCACGAGCGAACCTGGCTTCCTGAGGGAGGTGCAGGGAGCAATGGCCTACAAGCACTTTACATTTAAAGTATAGTACTGTATGTCATAATTGCCATCGAATGAGGAAGCACTCGGAAAGATAGGCGAAACAAAACTGAGCACAATCTGGTAAAAATTGTGACATATATCCGAAAAGAGCAAAAGACACTCCCCCCAAGAAGAAGGAAAAAAAAGCGGCAACACTTCATCCGCATAGCACTCCCACTCGTTAGCACAACCCTCCCCCACCTTCCTGAAAGGGGAGCTGGCGGTCGGAACAGTCACCTTCGTGACTGAAGCCAGTCATGTTCCTGTTCTGGATTTTGTCCTGTGTGGCTGTACCAGCTGTGTGTTGGTGTGGTGGCCAGGTGTCTTAGTGTACAGAAGCATCATGCACCTAGTGATTCTTCCGTAGGTGCTTCATAAGTTCTGCCCCTTGCCTTTCATGGTTATCTTCCCTGGGGCATTTGGGAATCATTCCCCCACTAGAGGACTTTGTCTCTTGGGGTTTTCTTTGCATTTGGGGTGCGTCAAGGCTCTTCAGCTTTCTTTCCCTGGGTAGAAGGAGGGGGGGGGAGTGTTTTTGGCTGGGTGGCGCATCCTGCTTTACTTCAATGAGGCGGCCAAAGCTTCTCTCTGACTGCCAGTTTATTTGTTGTGTTCCTTCGGGGGGCCTTTAGTTTCTTTTTCTGATGTGGACAGAGGTCTGTCTGGCTTCTTGTTAGGCTAGCCTAGGTTGTGTTGATGGTCTTCCTCTGTTGCCCTTGAGGTCTCACTGCTGCTGCAGGTGGTCAGATTGCCTGCTGCTAGATAGGGGTTCTACTGGCCCCAGTGCCTGGGCTTCCTATGGGGTTACTTTGCCCTACAGGCCTTGGGAGAACCCCTTTGGGCTCAGTGGTACGATAGATACTTCTTCGGAGTCCTTCTCTTGCCTTGTGCAACGTTGAAGGTTGCTCGTTGTCCCTACCTCGGGGTGACAATCATTTGTACTGCCTCTTGTCATGCTGCCTGTTGGGTCAGGGACACCTATGAACAGGAGTCTTGTGGGATTTGTTCCCAGCTTGTACAGTACTTAAATTTACTCATTCCTTGTCTTCGAATCTTAGGAGTCAGGCAGCGGCTGTGTTGCATGCTTGATTCTCCTCCTTGCAACTTGCCCGGTTGGAGGCTCTGGAAGTTGCCTTGAGGTGGTTTTGGAGCTTAGCATACCTGTGGCCCGGTCATCGACCAGGCCTCCTTGTTGCTGGACTGGTCAACCAGGCTGTTGGACGCGGCTGCTCGCAGTCTCACGTATGAATCACAGCCTGGTTGATCACTTGGGTTTTGAAGTGACCATGGAGCCTGCACTTGGGTTTTAGTGATCAGAATTTGGGGGTTTAATGACCATTTTTCGACCCAACTGCCTTGGTGTCTGCCCATTTTTTTCCTGGTCTTGCTCTTCTACTCTCAAATTTACTCACTCCACTGGTCTATCATTATCCATTTATTCAGATTGCCTAACCATGTCAGTCTTGCAGTTTATTGACTTCACATCTCACACTTTCATATTTTAATTTGTTAATTTATCTACTTTTACCACCTCGCATGCTCCTCGGAATAATTTTTGTCTTGAACTAAACTTCAAATGTAATAGCAACCAGCAACAATTCCCCATTTACATATGCTTTGATTAATCATTCGTGTTTGTAAATATTTGTCTCTTGCATTGCCTAACTCTTAACTCGCTTGTCTTTTCCCAGAATGGCTGCTTCTTGGTGGGCACAGACTGCAATTGGGTTCAGGCGTATACAATGGATGAAGGTGCCCCTAGCGGCATCATCACAAGATTTACTGCTCCACCCACCCACATTGTTGTCAGTAAGGATGGCAAGCTGGTGGCATGTGCTGGCAGGTACTGTATCTTGATGACTGATGTACTCTGTAAAATGGGCACCTGTGGTTCCTTGTTGCTTGGTGTGGCATGTGGTGACAGTTTGTATTGAGTGTAAGGTTTGCAAGTGTTGCCTGCAGCGTGGGGGTTAATGTGAGGGAGGAGTGGAGAGTGTAAGGTTTGCAAGTGTTGCCTGCAGCGTGGGGGTTAACGTGAGGGAGGAGTGGAGAGTGTAAGGTTTGCAAGTGTTGCCTGCAGCGTGGGGGTTAATGTGAGGGAGGAGTGGAGTGGTCAGTGCAGGTTATCTTGAGATGATTTCGGGGCTTTAGTGTCCCCGCGGCCCGGTCCTCGACCAGGACTCCACCCCCAGGAAGCAGCCCGTGACAGCTGACTAACACCCAGGTACCTATTTTACTGCTAGGTAACAGGGGCATAGGGTGAAAGAAACTCTGCCCATTGTTTCTCGCCGGCGCTCGGGATCAAACCCGGGACCACAGGATCACAAGTCCAGCATGCTGTCCGCTCGGCTGACCGGCTCCTATGGCTCCTGCACTCCGGCCAGCTCTGGCCGACCGGCTCCTGCACACACTACGTTCCTAAAGACACCCAAAGCAGCACTATAGTGAGGGAAGCAGTTGCGATGGTCCATGTTAATGCTTTCAGAGTCATTGAAGCCAGTCAGTCTACCTGCAAATACACAAAAACAAATTTGAATGTTGTAGTTTTGCTGATTAGTGAATACCAGTCTTCTTGAACAAATATATACTATAGTTTAGATGAATGACTGTAATCTAAATAATTTTTCATGTACTGTACTGAAAATTTTAGTCATACCTCTAAAGCCATCACTAGCATTTAAATTTTCCAGTGACATGACCATTCGTGTACACGAGTCGGTGAAGTACAAGGACACTGTGTTTTCGGGACACCAAGCTCCTGTACTCTCTGTTGCTATTGATCCAAAAGGTGAATATGATTCCTGTCATGTTTTATTTTTGCTTGTATGTAGGATAATGTATATATATATGTTATGTTTTTTTTAATTGGAAATAACCTTAAAACTCACATAGCTGAAGAAAATAGAAAATGCCTTGGGATTCCCTTGAGTGGCCAAAGTGTTATCTAACAAAGGCTTTTGTTAGATAACTGAGCATGGTTATTTAATAAGAAAGTTTGCATAAATGAAATTGTCAGTGGGAGACAATTGTGAGTGGAGAATCATGGGCCATGGGACCTCTCGTGTTTACCAAACATATAAGCAGTTTAGACATCAAATTAAATGGTAATATTCACAGATACAAAAGTGGGACTATAAATAATTTGGAAAACTCAAAATTGCTCAAAGGTTATTTATATTGGTTTTAAAATGGACGAAAGGTTAGCAGATGCAGATTAACCACTGCACTGTGCAGAGCGCTTTGAGGCGCTGGATCGAGTGCGCGCAGAGTGCCATGTGACATTTGTAGGTATAGGGAGCGATTGAAACTCCCGCGGGTACACTGGGCTCACATCCTGTGATGCCTGTAAACAGACACCATCTTGGAAAAAAAAATTGTTGGCATTCGTGCTGGCTGTGAAAGTGACAAAGCCTGGCGTATGCAGGAGCCACACACAGCACTGCTGTGCAGCTAGGGGCCACAGCACCATTTAATGATGAATAAAATGGGTAACTGAAATTATTTTGTTGATAGTATTATAGATTATCCTGACTTTCATAAAGACTATGTACAACGTTCATATATCGGTGAACACAATGTTTGATATTCACAGCATGAGGTAGACACACAGCACCCAGCCATTGTTTCCTGCATCTACGCAGCATGATACGTCCTTATGTTCCATCACCAATGTTCATTTTCTTATGGAAATGGTTTCATATTTGGGATTTTGTGACAGGAATGTGATAATAACACCGGTTTGTAGGTAGTCATAGCGAGATGAGTAAAATATTGGAGGCATTGTCTTGCACCATGTGACTGCTGGCGTTGCCTGCTTGTGGCTCCGTGCTGTGTTTTGGTTTCATCACCACACCCACCAGAACTGCTTTTTAGTATGTTATGGTGCATGTAAATGTTGGCGATATATAACATGCATATATAGTGTAATAACAACAAGAACACTGGTTGATCTAAGAATATAATGTCACCTTATATGAGCTCCATATTTTTTGAGAATGGCAAAGTTCCACACATATTGAACTATATAAATTCCATATATTACACACTTGAATAATATTACTGCAAAAAACTAGATATAAAACCATTCACAGACACTGAAATAATTATGTAAAAATGTATTTGGGGCAGCCCCTTCACACTCACTGTCGGCCGCCAGGCTGACCTTGGATTCTTGTTCTGTGTATATACTCTCGACACACAATCTTTGTGGTTCATTATGGTGCACAAACATGTAGATAGCAATATACAACATGTATACAGGACTTTAAGGCGCTACTTGCAATGCAGTGGTTAACTGTTTCACAGTTTCTAGGTTATTACTCTAAATTTGGTGTCAAAATGATGGCAAATGAATTTGCTAGAGTATAGATTCAAAATAAAATGTGAATTGTTAATGGAATTTGCATGATGGTGCTGAATATAAACATTAAACGTATGAAAATGTGGAAACATATCGGTCTGATACCTGGACCAGGCTTGGGGAGAACAACAAACTCCCAGATCCCATCCAGATCTGTTACTGTGTGAAGAAAACAAGCAAATTTTATACTTTTCCAGCAGGTAATTTACAAAGCAAAGTGAAAAAGCATCATTGAAACACTTATCATCGGAGTACAGATGATGCTTTTAACATCATCTGAATACTAAAGTGTTAATATAGTAAATTTAGATAACTAGAACTTCATTATTGCATTTGTTTCCATAATTTTATATCTGTAGGCCATTTATTTGAGTTTTTTAAAGATAAAAAATTGTTTTTGGAGGGCTCTCTTAGTGGCTTCTCACAGCTTATGTGCTGGCACCCTAGGCTAATACCATCTAAATAGGTTTCTCGCTCTCAGGCCATCTGAAGACAGGGACCAGGATCCTGTTCTGTCTCGGAGGCAAAGGGAGCCAAGTGTGTCATAGGTATCATACATTGAAGAAAACCTTGTTGAAAACCTGCGTTGAACGAAATGAAGTGCCTCTTTCTGGATGAGTCTCGTAGGCTTCCTGAAGATGTCTCGCCAAGATGGCTCCTGTTATAAATGTTGCTGCTATGGGGGTCTAGTATTATTGTGGAGTAGGGTCAGCCGTTAAATTAAGAGTATCAGAATTAAGATGTAAGTAAGATGTAAGATGTATCAGAAATTAAGATGTAAGTAATGGAGTTCATATAGGCCTGGCCCCCATAAAAATATAAAACAGTAATATCTATAGTGGCTAACAGAAATGGTCAGCCTAGAGGTAGATCATTGATCTACACAGGAAGAATGGATATTCCTTTAAAACTAACTAATTTATTAAACCCTCTTAACAACCCCCCATATACATTCACAACAATAACAATAATTAATAATTTACAGTCTCCGTGGTGTAGTGGTAAGACACTCGCCTGGCGTTCCGCGAGCGCTATGTCATGGGTTCGTATCCTGGCCGGGGAGGATTTACTGGGCGCAATTCCTTAACTGTAGCCTCTGTTTAACGCAACAGTAAAATGTGTACTTGGATGAAAAAATGATTCTTCGCGGCAGGAGATCGTATTCCAGGGACCTGCCCGAAACGCTACGCGTACTAGTGGCTGTACAAGAATGTAACAACTCTTGTATATATCTCAAAAAAAAAAAAAATACTTTACCACACTATCTTACGTTAAAGCCTTGGTCCACATAGGCAGGATACAAGGTTTTACAATTAGGACAAGCTAGGGTAAAGCCTACTAGGCAAGGGACACTAGCAAGGACTCTAGGTAGCTTACTGGTACTACTAGTGCCCATGTGGTTCCACTGGGACCCCCTTAGAGTAACTTAGCAATATAAACACTAGTGATACCCTAATTAAATAATACACATTAATACACACTTGTGCCAGAAAACGAGAATACAGCACATTACTTAGCTTGGTCAACTAGACACAGAATAAGGTAAGGGAGAGAAGCAGGAGGAAGGGGAGAAGGATGCAGAGCAACACAGTAGAGATGTTTACACCACGACGCCAGCCAGAGAAGGCCGCTTCAGCCTCCAGTCCCAGAAACTCCCGGGCTGACTCGCTGCCAGCCGACTACTCAGCTAATCGTACAGCAGCCCTATATCCAAGTTTACTCAGATCTACTTTACTAATACTTTCTAATCATTTGTAAACATAGTTGATGCCTATTTTATTAACCCTTAAAGTGCGCGTCACTTCATATGAAGTGCTAGGCGTTTTACCAGTCGACTGCGCTTCACTTCATACGAAGTGTATGGGTACTGCGCATGATTTGAATGTCCCGCCGGGTATCTGGGGTTCCCATACGCTGCCCACGGGCTATAGTAAACAGCGGCCATTTTGAAAAAAATTCCCGCTCACGAACCAAAGGCGTGGGAGGCCTCAGTTTAGCGAGAGTCACCATGGCGAGCGCACGGTCAAACGCCTCACGGGCACGCACCACTCAATCCCTAACCCCAGAGCAAATACTGTCTCCACTCGATCATCCGGACTATATGGGAAGGACCCCAACCGGATTATCACGTTTTTCGGATAATGGTACTTTTTCACCTACGAGTCCAAAAGTGACCATTTCCAACAATTTTTATACTACAAACAACATAATTTGAATTGCCTTGCCACATATAATTATTAGATATTTAACTAGAAACCTCAACTTACCTTGTTGGTGTTCGTCTTCTTGATTGATGCCACACATCTTGAAGTTAGGAATTGTTAACAATTTACGAAACCTATACTAACACAACACTAAAATTAACACTTAAAATTACTATACAGTTCATTAAGCAAAGTTAGTTTTGACTGCCAGCTGCTGAAGCCTCACTGGTTGAAGGTGCTTGGCTAGCCCTGTGGCGCCTCACTTGTTGAAGGCGCTTGCTTGCCTGTGACGCCTCACTGGTTGAACAACACGTAACTTGTCTTTAATTGCCAGGACAACCTTCTTCCTCTTAACACCTCCAGAACGATTGATGCTGATACCAGACATAGTCTTGGCCAAAAATGTTTAAAGTTACTATGAAAATAAAGAAGATATTTCAAAAAATATTTCACTAATGGCGCAGCACTGTGACGCCTCACTCGTCGAGGTGTATAACAGTAACTTGTCTTTAATTGTTAGGACAACCTTCTTCCTCTTAACACCTACAGAACGATTGATGCTCCTACCAGACATAGTCTTGGCCATAAATGTTTAAAGTTACTATGAAAATAAAAAAGTTATTTAAAAAAATATTTCACTAATGGCGCAGCACTGTGTATAACACGAGGGATAGACGCACATGGGTTGACCAGTGTTGGACAAGTCCACTTGGCGTGGGGCAGCTATACCACCTTACGTAGGCTGCCAGGAGAATATTTTTAAGGAAACTTCAGCCTGTGCACATTGCTTTTAGAAAACTTATTTATTTGTTATTACATAATTACTAGTACTTATTTCATTTGTTTTTGTTCTAAAATTAATGGTAATTCCTGTACACAGGTGGTCCCTCCCGACGCTCTCTTCCCACCCTCCCGACACCACCCACCCACCCCACCCTCCTACACCATGCGCCTCGAGTCACGGGCAGACGGGATTAATACCGTATGGCCCGCCTCATGTTTTCATATACCTATATCCGTCCAAACTCTCGTTAATCCGGTTCCTGTGGCTATTTTGGCCGGATATTGTGATAACTTTATCCGATTGCGATTTTGGCCGTATTAAGGCGTTTTTTCGGATGTTCGAATCCCGGATAATCGCGGGGTTACAGTAGCTCACAAATTATTTTCTGAAGGTGAGGAAAGTGTGTTTGATGATTCAGACAACGACGAGGATTATACACAGTTGTCGGGTGATAGTAACAGCAGCAGTGAGAATGAGAATTCTCGCCATGCCAAGGCGAGGCCTCTACGCTCACCCATGCCTCCTCGCCCATTTTCTACCCCAATTCTACCACGACCTCACAGTTCTTGTGGATATTATCTGTTTGAGGGTGACGAGTCAGAGGGAGGTGACTCCTTTTCTGGGTTTAGTGACTCGGATCACAGTTTTATTGAGCCTGTGGCTGGTACCAGTGGTGTAACTGGGCGAGAAATTGTCGCGTCAGCAGCATCCCGCCCAGCCAAGCGCTGCCGCATGGCACCACATGAGGGACCAAGACCCTTGTGTTCACGTGCATCCACCTCACGTGCATCCACCTCACGTGCATCCACCTCACGTGCATCCACCTCACGTGCATCCACCTCACGTGCATCACCTCACGTGCACCCACCTCACGTGCACCCACCTCACGTGCACCCACCTCACGTGCACCCACCTCACCTGCATCCACCTCACGTGCATCCACCTCACCAGAACCCACCTTACGTGCACCGACCTCACGTGCACGTAGCCGCCGTGCTTCTCGCAGACGGTATTCAGCTCCTGGTCGTCGGTATGCATCGCTTCCTCGCCGTCTTTCATCTGCATCTCGCAGGATGCCTGGTGTACTTGAGTGGAGTGATGGTGACGATTTTATTCCAAATATTCCTCACTTTGAAGATACAGATGTAGGGATTACAAACCTTTTCCCTAATCAAGGTGAGGACATGGCTGAGATGGAATATTTTACAGCATTCTATGATGAACCACTCATGGAATACATTGTACACCAAACGAACCTGCATGCTGCTTACCTGATTGAGAGGGAAATCTCGGAATTTTCCCGACTGCAGCGTTGGAAAAATACCACAGTTGCAGAAATGTACGTGTTTTTGGCACTCTGTTTGTTGATGAAGCACTGTCACAAACATGCAATAAGTGACTATTGGAGCAAGGACCATACAGTGCCAACACCTTTTTTCGGTAAATATATGTCACGAGACAGGTTTCAGATACTCCTCAGGTGTCTACATTTTGGAAGTGTTCAGGACCGAACACCTGATGATAGACTGTGGCGAGTGAGGCACTACATGAACGATGTTATTGGAAAATTCAGAGATTTTTACGTACCAGCACAGAAGCTGGTGGTTGATGAATCTCTTGTACTTTTCAGGGACGTGTTCCATTCAAACAGTACATTCCCTCAAAACGAAACCGATTTGGCCTGAAATTTTTTGTTCTTTGTGATGTGAGACAGGATACGTGTTACACATGATTTTGTACTCTCGGCTAGTGATGTAGACATTCCCGGTAACGACGAACATGGATTCTCGGGGAGTGTAGTGGAGACCATCATGGCTCCGTGGATGAACAAGGGACACATTTTATACACGGATAATTACTATACAAGTCCCTTGCTAGCTCGGTTCTTGCTAGAAAATAGAACTGGATTGGTTGGTACAGTAAAGCCACAACGAAGGGAAATGCCTGTGTTTGACACCGACATTGCAGTTGGTGAGTGTCAGAGAAGGAAATGTGATAACATTCTGTCCGTTCGGTGGAAAGACAAACGAGAGGTGAACTTGTTGACACAATTCATGATGGAACAATGGTGAACAGTGGGAAAGTGAGCCATAAAACAAACGCACCACTATATAAGCCAGACTGTGTTTTAGACTATAATATCAACATGCGGTTGATTGATAAATCAGACATGATGATTGGCACTGCAGAGTGTGTGCGGAAGACATGTAGGTGGACGAAAAAAGTGTTCTTCCATCTTGTGGACATGAGCATGCTGAACTGTTTCAACATGTACCTTGTGAGACTGGACGTAAGCCCACTTTCCGTGACTTTGTATTTGATGCTGCAATACAGTTATTAGGAAAGTTTGGAAAAGATGTCCCAGGGATTCAGCGGCCCATCATAAACCCACTGTTGCAGCATGCTGGTACTCCACGCCTCGCTCACACTGAAGGCTTCCTAGCTCACAGACACGAGTATTTGCCACCAGCTAAGACGCGTGCAATAGGCCAACGTGATTGCTTGGTGTGTAAAACGACACGTAGAGACCAGAAACGGAAGCTTGTACAACATGGTGTGAAACGTGTGGTATCCCATTATGTGCTGTCAGTGCTTCAATGACTACCACAGTCTAGAAAACTTCTAAGTGTGCTGCAAAGTGTGTACAGTACAGCGTGTGCGATGTGTGTAAATATGTACACATATAAGCA
>WNGS01168823.1:13593-26865 GCA_020271785.1 Procambarus virginalis
AGTTGAACTCTGGCTTTTCGTTCCCGAACTATTTGCCTTGATCCTTGCACTGAAATCATCCTTAAATGCTCTCAACTCTTTAAGACATAACTGTAACATACTCGTGTCCGAAGCTAGACACAAATACAACAAAATTATTAAGGATGGTAACAGAGTCCATTTCATGTGGTCTCCATCTCATGTTGGCCTCCGAATGCATGATAGAGCTGATAAGTTAGCCAAAGAATCTGCCTTTAAAGGAGCCGTTGAGTGTAACCTTGGATTGTCAATGAGCAATCTGAGAGCAGCAGTGCACCGAGAACTTCAACAAGATCTTGTAGATCTGAGGCAAAGTGAAATTGACACCAGTAATTCTATCTATCATCATACTATCATGCAAGAGGAGCCACACATCTATGGATCATCCAATAAAATCAGCAGACTTCTAGATGTTACTACTGCTCGGCTTAGACTCGGTTACAAGTATCTCTGGGAATTCTCATTATCTGCCGATGTAGACCTGACCAAATGTAAACTGTGTCAACAAAATTATTCGCACACCCTCCGTCACTATGTGATGGAGTGCGAAAAGATACCTGAATTTAGAGACAATTCTATAACCAATGTTCCAGCGATGTGTAAATATTTCATTCAAAGTGATCTGCTACCAGAAATTTTAGCCAAATATCCCCAGTTTGCTAACTGTATGTAGTAACTGAGTGATTGTAACCTATCCACCGCTGCCCACTGGATGGGAGGTGGTGTGCAGGACAAACATATAAATTTTGACACTAGCTCTTCACATGTCAGTTGCTTAATTTAGAACCTGTACTTGAGGTCGATCTCGAACCCATTGTTGATGTGACGACTTATATTGAATTTTGTAACTAGCTCATCAAGATTGTAACTTGCTTAGCTAAATGAATTGTGGGGTTCAGTCCCTGAGCCCATTATGTGCCTCTGTAACCCTTTCCACTACCGCCCACAAGATGGGTATGGGGTGCATAATAAATGAACTAAACTAACTAACTCTCTCAACTACCAATCAACTGGTGTACAGGTTCCTGAGCCTACTGGGCTCTGTCATGTCTACACTTTAAACTGTGCATGGAGTCAGCCTCCACCACATCACTGCCTAATGCATTCCATTTATCAACCACTCTGATACTAAAAACGTTGTTTCCAATATCTCAGTGGCTCATTTGGGAACTGAATTTCCACCTGTGTCTCCTAGTGCGTGTGTCCCTTGTGTTAAATAGCTTGTCTTTATCTACCCTATCGATTCCTTGAGAATCTTGAATGTGGTGACCATGTTCCCTCTAACTCTTCTGTCTTCCAACGACGTGAGGTTTAATTCCTGTAGTCTCTCCTCGAAGCTCATTCAGTTTGGGTACTAGTCTGGTGGCAAACATTTGAACCTTCTCCAGTATGTTTGTGTTGCTGTGGGTAGTTGAAGCTGTGGCAGTGTGTTCCTGTGGGTGTGTAAGTTTTAGTGTGTGTTGCCGTGGGTAGTGTGCTCATGTATGTGTTGCTGCAGGTGTGGAAATGTCAGTGAGTGTTGCTGCAGGTGTGGTAGTATAAGTGAGTGTTGCTGCAGGTTTGGGAGTGTCCCGTGTGTTTTGCTGCTGGTATGGTAGTATAAGTGAGTGTTGCTGCAGGTGTGGGAGCGTCCCATGTGTTTTGCTGCTGGGGTAGTGGTGTCAGTAAGGGTTGCTGCAGGTGTGTGGCAGTATCAGTAAGTGTTGCTGCAGGTGTGGTAGTATCAGTAAGTGTTGCTGCAGGTGTGGTAGTATCAGTAAGTGTTGCTGCATGTGTGGTATCTTGAGGTCATCTTGAGATGATTTCAGAACTTAGCGTCCCCGCGGCCCGGTCCTCGACCAGGCCTCCTTTTTGTTAAACATTCCCAGGAAGCAGCCCGTAGCAGCTGTCTAACTCCCAGGTACCTATTTACTGCTAGGTGAAATGGTGCATCAGGATGAAAGAAACTCCGCCCATTTGTTTCCGCCTCCACAGGGGATCGAACCCGGAACCTGTGGACTACGAATCCTGAGGTCTGTACAGTCAGCTGTTAGTCTCCGCGTGTGGTGCACAGTCAGTGTGTACTCACCTATTTGTGTTTGCGGGGGTTGAGCTCTGGCTCTTTGGTCCCACCTCTCAACTGATGTACAGATTCCTGAGCATACTGGGCTCTGTCATATCTACATATGAAACTGTGTATGGAGTCAGCCTCCACCACATCACTGCCTAATGCCTTCCATCTGTTAACTACTCTGACACTGAAAAGTTCTTTCTAACGTCCCTGTTAGAAAGAACCCTGTTATATGTGGCTTACTTGGGTACTCAGTTTCCACCTGTGTCCCCTTGTTCGCGTACCACCCGTGTTAAACAGTTTATCCTTATCTACCCTGTTAATTCCTCTGAGAATTTTGTTGGTGGTGATCAGGTCTCCCCTTACTCCTCTGTCTTCCAGTGTCGTGAGGTGCATTTCCCGCAGCCTTTCCTCGTAACTCACGCCTCTTAGTTCTGGGACAAGCCTAGTAAACCTAGTGAACCTCTGAACTTTTTCCAGTTTTGTCTTGTGCTTAACAAGGTACGGGCTCCATGATGGGGCCGCATGCTCCAGGATTGGTCGTACATATGTGGTATACAAGGTTCTGAATGATTCCTTACACAGGTTCCTGAAGGCTGTTCTGATGTTAGCCAGTCTCGCATATGCCGCAGATGTAATTGTTTATATGTGGGCTTCAGGAGACAGGTTTAGTGTGATATCAACTCCTAGATCTTTCTCTTTGTCTGTTTCATGAAGTACTGGTGGTGACCGTGTCATGAAGGTGTGGTGGTGACAATGTGTGTTGCTTCAGGTGTGTGGTAGTGTCAGTGTGTGTGTTGTGTTGCTGCAGGTGTTGTGGTGGCAGTGAGTGTTCCTGCAGGTGTGATAGTGTCAGTGAGTGTTGCTGCGGATGTGTGGTAGTGTCAGGGAGTATTGCTGCAGGTGTACTCACCTATATGTACTCACCTATATGTGTCTGCAGGATCGAGCATTGACTCTTGGATCCCGCCTTTCGAGCATCAGTTGTTTACAGCAATGACTCCTGTCCCATTTCCCTATCATACCTGGTTTTAAAATTATGAATAGTATTTGCTTCCACAACCTGTTTCCTTGAGTGCATTCCATTTTCCCACTACTCTCACGCTAAAAGAAAACTTCCTAACATCTCTGTGACTCATCTGAGTTTCCAACTTCCATCCATGTCCCCTCGTTCTGTTACTATTCCGTGTGAACATTTCGTCTATGTCCACTCTGTCAATCCCTCTGAGTATTTTATACGTTCCTATCATGTCCCCTCTCTCCCTTCTTCTTTCTAGTGTCGTAAGGCACAGTTCCCTCAGGCGCTCCTCATACCCCATCCCTCGTAGCTCAGGGACGAGTCTCGTTGCAAACCTCTGAACCTTTTCCAGTTTCATTATATGCTTCTTCAGATGGGGACTCCATGATGAGGCGGCATACTCTAAGACTGGCCTCACGTAGGCAGTGTAAAGCGCCCTAAATGCCTCCTTGCTTAGGTTTCTGAATGATGTTCTAACTTTTGCCAGTGTCGAGTACGCTGCTGTCGTTATCCTATTTATATGTGCCTCAGGAGATAGATTAGTGTTACGTCCACACCCAGTTCCTCTCGCGCGTCGTCACAGGTAGACTGTTCCCCTTCATTGTGTACTGACCCTTTGGTCTCCTATCTCTAGTCCCATTTCCATAACTTTACATTTGCTCGTGTTGAATTCCAATAGCCATTTCTCTGACCATCTCTGCAACCTGTTCAGGTCTCTTGGAGGATCCTGCAATCCTCATCTGTCACAACTCTTCTCATCAACTTTGCGTCATCCCAAACATCGACATGTAGGACTCTACACCCGTAAACATATCGTTAACATATACAGAAATAGAATTGTTCCCAGTACCGATCCTTGTGGTACTCCACTTGTTACTGTTCGCCAGTCCGACTTCTCGCCCCTTACCGTAACTCTTTGGCTCCTTCCTGTTAGGTAGTTCCTTATCCATGCTAGGACCTTTCCCCCTACCCCCCCCTGCTGCTCTCGAGTTTGAACAGCAGTCTCATGTGCGGTACTGTATCAAAGGCTTTTTTGGCAGTCCAGAAATGCAGTCTGCCCAACCATCTCTGTCAGTAGTGTGTAGTGTCAGGGTAGTGTAAATATATGTTGGTAGTGGGTATAGTCAACCACACTCGTCAGGTGTGTGGTAGTGTCAGGGAGTGTTGCTGCAGGTGTGGTGATGACAGTGTACTCACCTAGTTGTGCTTGCGAGGTGTTACGGTTTTCTCCATAATGGTGATGCATAACATCCCGCGGGTCTTCGCTCCCCTGTACCTGGGCGCCACCTGGGCGCCACTCACCCTGGGAGCCCCCAGTCTACCACGGGCTGAGATGCCCCGGCCTTGCACCCCTGGCGAGTGGGGAAATACAGCCTTTCCTCACTGCTGAACCTGCCCGCCGTAACAATGGGAAACACACAGGTGAATCTTGCCCACTAACTGGTAATAAGGTCGCCAGTTGGTACCTGTATCCACGTCCCAGCAACACTTCTCAGTGGTCTTATTAATTATCATAGGCCAAGGACTCAATGCCAGATGTAATGCAGTGCATTATTAAATAACTTACTCAACTCGGCCTAGAGATGAAGGCTCACTCAAACACAATGGTAAAAACGATGATAAGTTTACTGGAGAAAACTACATGGATCTACAAGGTAAATAATATGTTGGACTGTCAGACGACTGCAACACTCCTCAGTTCGACTCTGGCAACACGGTCACCTGGACGATTTAAATGCTTCACTCCTGGTCTCTCAATAACAGTCACCTCCTCTAATTGCTGCAAATGTCACTATTCCCACACACAAAAATAAGCGTATGCACATACGTATATTTCCTAACACATAGCCTAAACCTATCTCACTGATAGTAATAATAAAGATAATGATCGCAGCATGAATAATACCACCTAGACCAAAGGGTAATGGGAGGGAATTTATCTAACATAATTCTCTCTGCTACAAAGTCGACTTGCCTTCTGGCGACTGATGTTGAGGTCCACCGTCCTGGTGGGCTGTCCTCTGTTGATCAAGGTCCGGTACACACAAGGTCCCAAGATGACTTGTAGAAGCGCATCCTTTCCACGCTCACTCCCTGAAGGCAGGTCCCTGCGCAGGTCGTCTCCCTCTTCCCACTGGAACTGTAGACAAGCTTGTAGTCTGGTTCAGTGTTCCCTTCTCAATCTTCCAGTGGACCTGACCCAGTCACAGTAGCTCGCTTGATGTGTCTGAACGTGGCCCGCAGGGCGTTACACGACCCAGCCCAACATTCAACGTTCACCTCCACCACAGACCATCAGCAAAAGAGCTCTTGGCGCTCTAACACAAACTAATCCTTGCATCCATGTACTCCCCAGGAGTTAACTAATCTTCCTCGACGTCTGTTGTATCAATGCAGCTGCTTGGGTCCACTGGCTGGGGCTTCCTAGCCTCCAAACTGAGAGCTCACTTGAGCGTGTCCGGGCTCAATGACAGGCAATGATTCACTCAACGCCACAGGGCACTGGGCTGCCCGAAGTCCTCCGCCTTGTGACGTCACACCACCCGAAGGCGCCGCGCCATTGGTACATCCCGCCACGTGACCTGACCTGGCCAATCACAAGACGACTGGCGTCAGGCTTCTTTGGCGGGAACATCTTCGGCCCGGCGCCATCTTGTGATACTAAATGGCGTAAGCCACCTGCAGTACCAAAACTAAATCAGCAAATTCACCTCCCACACAATAACTTTGAACACATTTATATATAACGAAATGTTCCTGAGCATCAGCGAACGTGCAGGTTGAAGAGATATTACTCCTTACGCCTGGATAGAAAAGATGTAGGGTGGGACACCGTTCCAGGTGGTTGAGCTTCGACTCCCTAGTCCAGCCTCTCAACTACCCCACCCTCCTGCCCCACAACTGTCCCACCCTCCTGCCCCACAACTGTCCCACCCTCCTGCCCCACAACTGCCCCACCCTCCTGCCCCACAACTGTCCCTCCCTCCTGCTTCACAACTGTCCCACCCTCCTGCCCCACAACTGTTCCACCCTCCTGCCCCATAACTGTCCCACCCTCCTGCCCCACAACAGACCCACCCACCTGCCCCACAACTGTCCCACCCTCCTGCCCCACAACTGTCCCACCCTCCTGCCTCGCAACTGTCCAACCCTCCTGCCCCACAACTGTCCAACCCTTCTGCTTCACAACTGTCCCACCCTCCTGCCTCACAACTGTCCCACCCTCCTTCCCCACAACTGTCCCACCCTCCAGCCTCACAACTGTCCCACCCTCCAGCCTCACAACTGTCCCACCCTCCAGCCTCACAACTGTCCCACCCTCCAGCCTCACAACTGTCCCAACCTCCTGCCTCGCAACTGTCCAACCCTCCTGCCCTACAACTGTCCAACCCTTCTGCTTCACAACTGTCCCACCCTCCTGCCTCACAACTGTCCCACCCTCCTTCCCCACAACTGTCCCACCCTCTTGCCTCACAACTGTCCCACCCTCCTTCCCCACAACTGTCCCACCCTCCTGCCTCATAACTGTCCCACCCTCCTGCCTCACAACTGTCCCACCCTCCTGCCTCATAACTGTCCCACCCTCCTTCCCCACAACTGTCCCACCCTCCTGCCTCATAACTGTCCCACCCTCCTTCCCCACAACTGTCCCACCCTCATGCCTCATAACTGTCCCACCCTCTTGACCTACAACTGTCCCACTTTTACAGCCGTACTTGCGAGATTGATTGTTCGTTGTCTGTTGGAGCGTGTCATTAAGTTTGTTATGTATGTTAATTGGGAGTGAGTTATATCCTAATGTAAGTTCCCATTGATTTAGGAGAATATTTCTGGTTGTATGTAGGTAGTTCGGTGGATGTGGCTGTTGTGCAGTGGTTTGGTTTTATGGCTTCTTGAGATTTTTCGTATCTTTTCCCAACCGTCAACAAGCGATGTTTGTTCCTTTATACTTTGTAGTGGCTCTTCCCAGTGTTTTTTCTGTATAACATTACTCATGTCTCCCACCTCTCTATTTGCGACAAGAAATGCATGTAAATATTTTACTGGTTTGTTTCGTTTGTATGTTTATCCATACTTTTTTACTAGTTCATATTCTTTAACAAATACGGGGTCAAGGGCCCACTTAGGTTAGCCCTTCTCATTGTATCGACAGGTTCAGATGCAGGCCTGCTGAACTCCGCTTTTGTTGCAAGGAGTGTGTGGTGATCAGCTGTTGCTGGTGACGTGACGGGTGCCCTGTGGCTGTAAGGACAGGGAGGATAAAGTCGCCAATGCCTCCTGTGAAGCGAGTAAGCGAGTATTGACAGCTAGATTAGAATTCTCCGGCTCAGCGGTGGAGGTAGTAATATCTGATCTCCTGCGATGTAATGTGGCTTCCATCGGGGGCGTCCAGATCATCTCTGCCCTTCGAGAAGTCATCAAATTTATTGCAGCGAATGTGTTCGCGGCCTTTGTGGGCCGTTTTGTGTACTCATTTACGTTGCCCAAGGGTGCTGGTACTGTGGTCGTGTCAGGACCGCAGTATCGCTACTACTTATGTGAGTGTCCATGGTGCACTTTTCGACTTCCCTTATACCTTGCTGCGCCGTTATTTTGAGCACTTTGGCCGGGTGTTGCACATTCGGATGAATGTGATTTCATCTGGCCGACTGAATGGTGTGCCAAATGGGATCCGGACACTCACGATTAGCCTTATATCTGCAGTGTCATTTTCAGGGCTCCTGATGGGATACTATATACGAAACTTTTATGCCAGCCAGCCGCGAATCTGTTTCTGGTGTGGCTTGTCGGGCCATCAGGCTGCTGGTTGCCGAGTGGGCGCTGTGGAGCGCATAAACCTGTTTCGGGAGAAGGAATTCCCTCCAATGGAGGTACGGAAGTACTCTGTGAGTGGTGAAGTGGATGAAATGCTCGCGCCGCCGGGGGTTGTTGAGCATACATTGAGAGAGGGGCCGGCGCCTGCTGCTTCCTTGGTTGATGATGGGGGCCTCGGGGACGTAGTGCATGTTGTCTCTCTGCCGCCTCCCCCCCCCCCTACTCCAGTTGCTGTGTCTTCCATAGTGGACTGTGGAAGTGCGATGCCGCATGCTGGGGTGATAAGTGTGGTGAGAGTCCCTGTGGATGTCCATGCGATACCATCTGCATTGGTGTGTGGTCTGGTGCCTCCAGTAGTCGAAGCGGCTATGATGTTACATTATTGTGAGATGCGGGATCGTGTGTGGCCTCCTGGTGGTTCTGCTGTGGTGCCTCTGAGAAATGTACACAGTTCCATCGACTTGTGCCCAGTCTCGAAGCGCTTGCGGCGGGCTCCTAGTTTGTCTCCCCCTTGTGGTGTCGCCTGAGCCGACATAAGGGACTACAGGGATTCGTTTTCTGCTGAGGACAATGGTGGTGGTTTGTCGGTGGCTCTTGCAGGGGCTGCTAGTGGTGAGCCTGTCATGGTGATTGGTGCCCCTGTCATGGGGGGGGGATGGTGTGGGGAGATCGATTCCTGCCACTGTGCCCCTTCCCGTAACCCCGTGTCCAAGTTCCCCGGAGTGCAGGGCCTTTGATGTGAGAGTTGGTGTGGCCCGTGACTTGGTCGTCGTGTTGAAGAATGCTCACAGGGTGGATTCTGTTGATTCTCTCGTTATGGCATTATACCGCCTCACGAAGATTGGGCAATGTGGGGTGCATACTGTGATAATGCCTTGACGAGGGAAACTGTCAATGCCTTATCGTCAGTTTCTTCATAAACATCCACAGTCCTGAGCTCGTTCTCGGGTGTTGGTGTTGTGTTCGTGTTGTATTTAGCTTTGTATAGTGTTTATGTGCTATTGTTCCTATGTTTTCTGTGTTTTTTCTGTTGTATAGTTTTGGTTTGTTGTGGCACTCCGGTGCCTTGTTGTTTTTTATGTTTCCTTATGATATTGTTTATAGTATGTTCCTGTTGTATTTTGCTTTGTATAGTGTTTGTGTAATTTCGTTCCTATGTTTTCCTTGCTTTATGTGTTGTATGGTTTGTTCCGATTGTGGCGCTCTGGTGCCTAATTTTTTTTATGTCTCTTTATGTATTTGTATATACCATATAAATAAAAAACTGCTAGGCTTACGGCGTGTTCATCAACACACCCATCCTTCGTAGTAGGTAGTAATTGTATTAATGAGGTCTTTGAAGGAGGCTTGTACATTCGTTATTGTGAAATCTGAATACTATTTTGAAATACAATTATTAATGTTGTTATGCAAACCTTATGGAATATTCATTTTCCGTCTCTGATGTCTATTAAGTACATCACACTGTACCTCATAGGTAGCAGAAATTGCATAGTAATCACTATCTAAGTGATTTACCAACGAGCATTCCATACTATCTTGCACAAGGTTTCTTCCTATAACATAATCGAGTCTGCCTCCCAATAAAACATAATCGAGTCTGCCTCCCAATAAATGAGTTTGGGTATCCGTAGTATACACAGTTAATCTGTTGTCATAAACATATTTGATAAATTTGAATCCATTATCATTGTTAGTGCTGTCTTCCAGCATAACATGTCTAGCATTAAAATCTCCCATGTATATTGATCCATGATTGTATAGATCTGGGAGCAATGTTACATTGAGTTTCTGGCCTCTGGCATATACATTGAGGAATGAAAAGTGATCTATTGCAGTTTGTACATAAAAGTGATGGTATTCTGTGTGTACATTGTGTGACGTGCTCACAAGAGCATGTGGTAAATCACTTTTGATGTATGTTAGTATGCCTGTGGTGTTACTGTTTGTATAGGATACATACCCTCTGATCTTTGTTAAGGTTTTGTTTATCATATTAGATGTGTAGGGCTCCTGTATAGCATTTATATCTATGTTGTTGATGGTAACGTGTGCAGTTATGTCATTCAGTCTTCTGTTGATGCTACAAATGTTCCAACTGAGAAACCTAATGTTCCTTGTGTGAACAACAGGCATTTTGGTGGTGTTCTTCCTCCGTGGGTGGACTGGTGGTCAACAGTGTTGGCCTTGTCTCACCTCCACAATGTGTTAATAAGTGACTGTACAGCATAAACAGCCGCACCAACCTGGTGCCTGGTTTCTTTAGTAGCATTTGGCGATGTCATCAGTCTCTTGATCAGTTTAGAACTCGGAATGGTCTGTGAGTAAATGTTATCTGTAATTTTCATGTCATAAGCACTGTCAGACAGTGAATTTTCATTTTCACTCTGGTACTTGACCTGAATGCGTTCGTTGCCCATTTCACCACATGCTGGTGTGGGTCGACTTCCTTTTTCAGTTACTATTTCTGTGTCACTATCACTGCTGTCATCACTGAGTTGACTGACGACGTCGTCGCCGGTAGTTTTCGTTGTCACTTTCATCTCTGCCGCCGCCGGCGTTGTCGCTGCCTCCGCCGCAGCCACTACTGCCGCCGCTGCTGCCGCCACTGCCACAGCCACTGCCACAGCCACTGCCGTCGCCACTGCCACTGCCGCTGTTACCACCACCAACCACCACAGTTTCCTTAACCAGCGCGGGCCACGGCTGTGACACAACTGTGTCGAGGCTGTTGCATCTCTTGTCAAGAAGCCCGACGTAGCGTTTGTATGGTTTTTGCCATTTCTGCAACATGTGCTTGCAAGGCTGCCAACTTTCCTTCAATTGCTGTCTCAGGCTGTTGTGTATTGTCAGGGGCGTTGCTGATATTGTCACCACTATGGGATGAGTTACCAGTACTAGAGCTGGCATCAGTATGCACTTGTTGAGTCGCGGGCACTTGCCTCCTTGTACCACGGGAGGATGGTCGTGTGGTACAGTCTAGGTGCCAAATGGTTACTCCTTCCTTGTCATATCTGAGACACTTCAGTGGCGGTTTAGACTGAAGCACAGTTTCAGGTTGTTCCATTACTTCTGTTACCATACTCTGGTGTTACTGGTCCAGCTTTCTTGGGTCACTAGTCTTTTTATATTGACTGTCCTTCAGTGCTTGAGGACCGGAGCAGAGAGCACACTTGGGTGTGCACCAGCTTATTATTATAATTAAATTAACTATGTGCCCACTGCCCCAGCACTCATAACACTCCACAGGGTCTGGCTGCCGCACCCTGAACCTGCTGGAGGATGCATACGACCCGACAAACCAGTACTGGTCAGGTGGTGGTTCAGACTTGTTCCAGACTATAATTATTTTATTGGTTGGTTAACAGTCCTATACATTATCCTTGCTCTGTATACTCCATCTAATTCATAGGCCCAGTCTAGTGGATACTCTTAATGGTTGCTGTAGACTAGGTATTCATTCATCTTCCTGTTTCGTGATAGGTTATCTTGAAGGGAGAACTTTACATCACCTATTTTCCGTTGCAGATCATCTACAACATGCTGAACCTTTCTTGGAACGCTAACACACGGAAAGTTGACATATGGAAGTACTAGGTCTACAGATCCAGATATGTATGTCTGGCTCAGGTTCTTGCTCCAAACAATCTTGTCAGCTACAGTTGTGCCTTTAGGAAAAGCCAAACGCGTATACTTGCTCTATGGTGCTAGTGGAGCTCGCCCACCCTGTTGTTCACCAGCTTGTTTTTTTCTGGTTTGTAGTTAACACCGTCACAAACCCATCACTTGTGTAGGGATGAGAGTGTCACTGTCATGTTGGAGGGAGCCCTGGTCGTCTAACAGCTACCTCCTCCATTCTTGGCTCTTCAGGCCACATTCTTTAAAGTAATTTCGCCTGATTCCTGGTTAATACCGTTCAATGAGAATTAGCATGACAAATGGCAGAACAGACAGCAAGTCTTTAACTGTCATCAGTGCCAACATTCAGACAGACCTGCTCTAAATGGAAGAGTGCTCCGAATAGGGCTAACAGCTGGGATTTGAGTATACAAGCGGAGAATAGTCTTTACGGCACAGTATAATAGGGCCTGGGCTGCCACCATTATTGTGCTCATTTTATTGTTCCTACCTATAGTCTCAGAGCTGTGTAAAAATGCTGGCTCTGAGACTCTAGCTAGGTCTATTTAAGAGTTTTGCCATCCTCACACAAAAGTTCTGCATTTCTCTATGAAACCCTATTAAGGCATTGCCGGGAAGGTTAACTTCGCTTGATGTTGTGTGAGGGACTCTATGGCCGGGTACAGTGAGTGAGCATTATTGATAGAGGATCGTATTCAATGTCTGAGGTCCGACCTGTCTTCTATTACGAGGAACGCCTGAAGGTGGGTGAGGGTGGCAGTAGGGGTGGGCGAAGCAAGCTAGCCCAGTGATAGGTGGTGTGGTGAAGAGTCTGCTGGCTTCTTGTTGATATATTGAAATATTCTTTATATTTTGAGGTTTCTTCTGTGAAGATGGCGACTGTTGAGTGAGGAGCGGCAAGAGACACGTCCTCATTTGCTGACTGCTGGCCGCACACTGTCAAGGAGACTAGTGCACAAGCTGTAGATGCTGAGCAGAAGTAAAAGGGAAGGTAGTACGATGGATAAGGGAGTACCTAAGCAACAGAAGACAGCTAGTCACTGTGAGTGGTGAGGTCTCAGAGTGGTGAGGCGTCACGAGTGACATATCAGAGGGTTCAGCCCTTGGACCTATCCTGTTTCTGATACATGTAAACGATCTCTCAGAGGGAATAGACTAAATCCTCTCAATGTTTACTGGTAATGAAAAAAATTATGAGGAGGATAAAAACCGAGGATGATAGCAAGAGGCAATAAGATGACCTACACAAACTGAAAGGAACAACCAACAAATCCAACAAATGAATAATAAGTTCAATCCAAGTAAATGTAAGGTAATAAAAACTAGGCGGAGGGAACACGAGGCCAGACACAGGGTGCCGAATGGGAGACGAAATTCTCCCCGAAACGGACAGAGAGAAGATCAAAGAATTAATATTACACCAAACCTGTTTCCTGAAGTCCACGTAAAGAGAATATCATAAGCGGCGTATGCGAGCTGGCTAAAATGAGAATTACCTTCAGACACTTGTGTAAGGAATAATTTAAAATCTTGTATTCCACATACAAAGGATCAATTCAGGAGTATGCGGCTCCAGCATAGAGTCCATACCGTGTCAGAATACGACGAAGCTAGAGAAGGTTAAAAAGTATGTTATTAAACGAGTCCCAAAACTAAGAGGTATGAGTTACGAGGAAAGGCTACGAGGATTGCATCTCATGCCAGTGGATGAAATAAGAGTTTTGGGAGACAT
>WNGS01168823.1:33678-52481 GCA_020271785.1 Procambarus virginalis
GAAAACAAGACACACGCTCGTCCCGGAAGTCAGGACATTCAACAAATATATGCACGACCGTAAGAGGGACAATGCAATTAGGACAATAAGGAGCAGGGCGGCGCTCAATCAAGTGACCATGAGTTAAGCGAGTATGGCCAATACGCAACCTCGCCAGAGCCGTTTCCATCGCCGGTTACGGAGGTAGGAGGACGGCCACGAGAACACACAACCTTTAAGAAAACGTAGTTTGTTACCAGTAACAGACGACCAACAAGCCTGCCAACGGGTAAGGATGGAGGAATGGATAACCAGGTAAAAGTCAGAATAAGGATTCCTTTACGAGAGATGGGACAAAGCGGACAGCTTCCTGGCGGCAGCATCCGCACGCTCATTTAAAGAGACACCAATATGGCTGGGAACCCAACAAAACTCAACACACTTAATTTACTGTGAACAAGAAACAGCCAATGCTGGATCTCGACAACTACTGGATGAACCGGATTAAAGGACCCGAGAGCCATGAGGGCACTACGAGAGTCAACAACAACTACAAAGGAAGATTGACAACGAGAGAGCAGGAGACAAAGAGCATAGAGAATAGCATAAAGCTCCGCTGTAAAGATGCTAGTCTCCGGAGGTAAGCGACACATATAAGTGCGATCAGGAAAAACAACAGAGTAGCCAACACCGTCCGCAGACTTAGACCCATCAGTCAAGACAGAAACGGAGCGGGAGTGAGAAGAAAAGTGCTCAAGGAAAAGGCGTTTTAGAACCGTAGGAGGGGTAAAAGCTTTAGTGACGCGGGTCAAGGACGTACAAAACTGCGGAAGGGGAACTCTCCACGGGGACAAAGAAGGAAGAACACGAGGAGAAATATTAGAAATACGAACGGAAAGAGAATCTTGTAAGCGAGATAACCAGACAAGAAGAGGGAGGTGGTGAAGAGGAACAGGAACCGCAGGAGGGGCAAAAGTTAAAGCACGACAGAGACGAGAGGAAGGATGTTGCAAGGATCGTGCAAGATAGCGAAGACAGTAGCGATGACGGCGGTCCTGGAGAGACAGGAAGCCTGTGTCAACATACAAGCTGAGGACGGGAGTCGAACGAAAGGCACCAGAACTGAGACGCAGCAAAGTATGGTACAAAGCATCAAGACGGCGAAGAGTAGAAGGAGAAGCAGACGAGTAAGCAGGGCAACCATAATCGAGCTTAGACAGGATGAGAAAGGAATGTAAAGCAAGGAGAGTGCGCCTATCCGCTCCCCAAGAAGTATGGGACAATACCGGAAGAAGGGCAAGGGCCTTAGAGCACTCAACGCGGAGGTAAGAGATATGGGGAGACCAAGACAAACGAGTGTCAAAGAATAACCCCAAAACTTCGCGGAATCTTTGTACTCAAGGGGATGACCATAAAGTGACAAAGAGGGACGAAGAACGACCCGTTTCTGAGTAAAAGTCATGGCACAAGTCTTTGTAGAAGAGATGATCGGTGGCCCAAGACAACACGGCATCAATCGCAAGTTGAAGCCGACGTTGAAGGAGAGGCGAATCATCACCCTGACAGCAAGGGTAAGATCATCGACATAGAGAGCGGAGAAGACGCCTGAAGGAAGAGAGGAAAGAAGACCTGTTGTGGTTGTAACATTCTTGCTCGTGGGAAGGGAAGCATTACAAACACTTGTGGACTTTTCTTTATTATTATAAAATATATTACTATCTACCGGGGCTCCTACTAGCTATGGTGAGTGGTGTGTGTGTGTGTGTGTGTGTGTGTGTGTGTGTGTGTGTGTGTGTGTGTGTGTGTGTGTGTGTGGTGTGTGTGTGTGTGTGTGTGTGGTGTGTGTGTGTGTGTGTGTGTGTGTGTGGTGGTGTGGTGCGTGCGTGCGTCGTGCGTGCGTGCGTGCGTGCGTGCGTGCGTGCGTGTGTGGCGTGCGTGCGTTGCGTGTGTGTGTGTGTGTGTGGTGTGTGTGTGTGTGTGTGTGTGTGTGTGTGTGTGGTGTGTGTGGTGTGTGTGTGTGTGTGTGGTGTGTGTGTGTGTGTGTGTGTGTGTGTGTGTGTGTGTGTGTGTACTCACCTAATTGTACTCACCTAATTGTGCTTGCGGGGGTTGAGCTTTGGCTCTTTGGTCCCGCCTCTCAACTGTCAATCAACAGGTGTACAGATTCCTGAGCCTACTGGGCTCTATCATATCTACACTTGAAACTGTGTATGGAGTCAGCCTCCACCACATCACTTCCTAGTGCATTCCATTTATTAACTACTCTGACACTGAAAAAATTCTTTCTAACGTCTCTGTGGCTCATCTGGGTACTAAGTTTCCACCTGTGTCCCCTTGTTCGTGTCCCACCCGTGGTGAAGAGTTTCTCTTTGTCCGCCCTGTCAATTCCCCTGAGAATTTTGTAGGTGGTTATCATGTCTCCCCTTACTCTTCTGTTTTCCAGGGATGTGAGGTTCAGCTCCTTTAGCCTTTCCTCGTAGCTCAATCCTCTCAGTTCCGGGACGAGCCTGGTGGCATACCGCTGAATCTTCTCTAACTTTGTCTTGTGTTTAACTAGGTATGGACTCCAGGCTGGAGCTGCATACTCCAGGATTGGTCTTACATAAGTGGTATACAGGGTTCTGAAAGATTCCTTACACAAATTTCTAAAGGCAGTTCTTATGTTGGCCAGTCTAGCATATGCCGCTGATGATATTCTTTTGATGTGGGCTTCTGGGGACAGGTTCGGTGTGATATCAACCCCAGATCTTTCTCTCTATTTGACTCTTGTAGGATTTCCCCTCCCAAATGATACCTTGTGTTCAGCCTCCTGCTCCCTTCTCCTAATTTCATCACCTTACACTTTCCCGAGTTGAACTTTAGCAGCCATTTTCTAGACCATTCCTCCAGTTTATCCAGGTCATCCTGTAGTCTCTGTCTATCTTCATCCGTCTTGATTCTTCTCATAATTTTTGCATCATCAGCAAACATTGAGAGGAATGAGTCTATACCCTCCGGAAGATCGTTCACATATATTAGAAACAGGATGGGTCCAAGTACTGAGCCCTGTGGGACTCCGCTGGTGACATCTCGCCACTCTGATGTCTCCCCCCTCACCGTTACTCGCTGTTTCCTGTTGCTTAAGTACTCCCTTATCCACTGGAGCACCTTCCCTTTTACTCCTGCCTGTTGCTCCAACTTTTTTAACAGCCTTTTGTGCGGTACTGTGTCAAAGGCTTTTTGGCAATCCAGGAAAATGCAGTCGGCCCACCCTTCTCTTTCCTGCCTAATTTTTGTTGCTTGGTCATAAAATTCTATTAAACCTGTGAGGCACGATTTACCATCCCTGAACCCATGTTGGTGGTGCGTTACAAAGTTATTTCCCTCTAGATGCTCTACGAGCCTTTTCCTCACGATCTTCTCCATTACCTTGCATGGTATACAAGTTAAGGAAACTGGCCTGTAATTCAGTGCCTCTTGCCTGTCACCCTTTTGTATATTGGGACCACGTTAGCTGTCTTCCAACTTTCTGGTAAGTCTCCTGTTTCCAGTGACCTGTTATACACCATAGAGAGTGGCACACTTAGTGCTTCTGCACCTTCCTTTAGTATCCATGGTGAGATTCTGTCAGGCCCAACAGCCTTTGTCACATCCAGCTCCAGCAGACACCTTTTGACCTCATCACTGGTGAGGTCAAATTCCTCCAAGGTTGCTTGGTTTGCCACCTCCTCATTTAGTGCAGGGGCTTCTCCTTGTTCTATTGTGAAGACCTCCTGGAATCTCTTGTTGAGTTCTTCACACACCTCCTTGTCATTCTCTGTGTATCTGTTCTCCGCTTTTCGCAGCTTCATCACTTGTTCTTTCACTGCTGTTTTCCTCCTGATGTGGCTGTGGAGCAGCTTTGGTTGGGTCTTGGCTTTACTCGCGATGTCATTTTCAAACTGTCTCTCTGCTTCTCTCCTCACTCTGAGGTACTCATTTCTGGCCCTCTGGTATCTCCCCTGCTCTCTGGTGTTCTGTTATTTCTGTAATTTCTCCATGTTCTTTTACTCAGTTGCTTCGCTACCCTGCATTCCTGGTTGAACCATGGGTTTTTCTGTTGTTTTTCGTTTTTCTCCTTGTGTGTGTGTGTGTGTGTGTGTGTGGTGTGTGTGTGTGTGGTGTGTGTGTGTGTGTGTGTGTGGTGTGTGTGTGTGTGTGTGTGTGTGTGTTGTGTGTGTGTGTGGTGTGTGTGTTGTGTGTGTGTGTGTGTGTGTGTGTGTGTGTGTGTGTGTGTGGGTGTGTGTGTTGTGTGTGTGTGTGTGTGTGTGTGTGTGTGTGTGTGTGTGTGTGTGTGTGTGTGTGTGGTGTGTGTGTGGTGTGTGTGTGTGTGTGTTGTGTGTGTGTGTGTGTGTGTGTGTGTGTGTGTGTGTGTGTGTGTGTGTGTGTTGTGTGTGTGTGTGTGTGTGTGTGTGTGTGTGTGTGTGTGTGTGTGGTGTGTGTGTGTGTGTGTGTGTGTGTTGTGTGTGTGTGTGTGTGTGTGCTGGATGAAGGCTGGCGCTGATCTGCTTATGGAGTGAGGTACTCGTTGCATCTCGGACGAGCACACAAGGTTCTGTATACTCGCCATTGTTCTGAGAGGTGTTGAGTAGGCACAGCAAGGACAAGATGGCGCCCACTATACCAAAGTCCAACATGTTGCTGCAGGTGTGGTAATGTCAGTGAGTGTTATTGCATATGTGTGGTAGTGTCAGTGTGTCCTGCTGCAGGTGTGGTAATGTCAGTGAGTATTCGTGCAAGTGTTTGGTGGTGGCAATGTGTGTTGCTGCAGGTGTTTGGTGGTGGCAGTGTGTGTTGCTGCTGGTGTGGTAGTGTCAGTGAGTGTTGTTGCATGTGTGTGTGTGTGGTAGTGTCAGTGTGTACCACCAAGTTGTGCTTGCGGGTGTTGACACCGGCTTTTGATCCCACCTTTCAAACCGTCAATCAACATGTGTACAGGTTCCTCAGCCTATTGGGCTCTGTCATATCTACACTTGAAACTGGTATTGAGTCGGCCTCCAGTACTATTTCAAAATGCATTCCATTTATTAACAAATCTGACACTAAACAAATTCTTTCTAATGTTTTTGTGGCTCAATTTCCGTCTGTGTCTCCTAGTGCGTGTTTCCTGTGTGTTAAATAAACTATCTTTGTCTACACTATCAATTCCTCTGAGAATTTTGTAAGTGGTGATTGTCACGTGTGTGGGTCGCATATTTTATTGTTGTCTAGGGAATAAGTCTTTTAATTGAGTTAAGGGAGAATTCAAGGTGTAGGGAAACAACCTAGTAGAAAACTGACACAAATATGTATTTATAAAACACACGTGATATTACATAATCTAAATCATCCGTTATAAATCAATGCATTCAGAGGGAAACAACATTGTCTCTCTTATCACCCAAACAGGTTCTGGTTCCCATATAGCTCTTAGTCCAACACCGGAACTGTGCCCTGCAGCTCTACCTGTTAGCCTGTAACATATCCCTAGGAAATGTGGACTCTCTCTCAGAAACTGCTCAGTAGGCTATCCGAGAATTCTACTCTTCCTTGCAACCCCGTTAATACAATCCTGTGGGTTATCATATGGATACGGCTAGAGAAATCCCTCAGAAAACAAGGACCAGTCAGGCAGCTGGTGCTCTGCGTCAGGCCAAAAATAGCGTCCGATCCCCCCCCCCCCCCACCCACCTACGGTTGCAACATCGCCTCTTAAAACTGTATTCTCCCACATTTCCAATCCAAACCCTTAATTACTCCATTAACAACATTCCCCATGCAGGTCTTTTGAGTGAGTCCACTTTTCCTTCACACAGTTTGGCCATACCAATACACATTATTCATGAACGACCTCCAGCTGAAGGGACTACTTTACTGGCGGAGTAATAATAGTCACTCGCGCCCTCCTGGTTGATGCCTGGTTGATGGGGTTCTGAGAGTTCTTCTACTCCCCAAGCCCGGCCCGAGGCCAGACTTGACTTGTGAGAGTTTGGTCCACCAGGCTGTTGCTTGGAGCGGCCCGCAGGCTGACATACCCACCACAGCCCGGTTGGTCCGGCACTCCTTGAAGGAAACGATCTAGTTTCCTCTTGAAGATGTCCACGGTTGTTTCTGTAATATTTCTGATGCTCGCTGGCAGGACGTTGAACAACCGTGGACCTCTGATGTTCATAGTGTTCTCTGATTGTGCCCATGGCACCTCTGCTCTTCACTGGTTCTATTCTGCATTTTCTTCCATGTCGTTCACTCCAGTACGTTGTTATTTTACTGTGCAGATTTGGAACCTGTCCCTCCAGTATTTTCCATGTGTATATTATTTGGTATTTCTCTCGTCTCCTTTCTAGTGAGTACATTTGGAGAGCTTTGAGTCGATCCCAATAATTTAGGGGCTTTATCTCGTCTATGCGTGCCGTATATGTTCTCTGTATTCCCTCAATTTCAGCAATCTCTCCTGCTCTGAAGGGGGAAGTGAGTACTGAGCAGTACTCAAGACGGGACAACACAAGTGATTTGAAGAGTACAACCATTGTGATGGGATCTCTGGACTTGAAGGTTCTCGTAACCCATCCTATAATTTTTCTGGCTGACGCAATACTTGCTTGGTTATGCTCCCTAAACGTTAGGTCGTCGGACATCATTATTCCCAAATCCTTGACATGCTGTTTTCTTACTATGGGCAGATTCGATTGTGTTTTGTACCCTGTATTATGTCGTTAAACATCATGTTATTTTCTGCTGCCCAATCGAAAACTTTGTTAATATCTGTTTGTAGTTTATCAATGTCTTCAGCAGAGGTAATTTCCATGCTAATTTTTGTATCATCTGCAAAAGGATGACACGAAGCTGTGACTTGTGTTTTTGTCTATATCTGATATGAGAATAAGGAATAGCAGTGGTGCAAGGACTGTACCTTGAGGTACAGAGCTTTTAACTGCGCTCGGACTCGATTTTACTTGATTGACTGTTACTCTTTGTGTTCTCCCAGTTGCCAGCTGCAGATTTCTTTCGAAAAAAAAACATTCTCTAATCAACTCCTTTGTATTACTGCCCAACCACTTGGGCTGGACGGTAGAGCAACTGTCTCGCTTTATGCAGGTCGGCGTTCAATCCCTGACCATCCAAGTGGTTGGGCACCATTCCTTCCTTCCGTCCTATCCCAAATCCTAATCCCTTCCCAGTGCTATATAGTCGTAATGGCTTGGCGCTTTCTCCCTAACAATTCCTTCCCTTCCTTTGTATTATTATAATACAAAGGAAGAGAAGGAATTTATAATAAATTTATAATAAAGATTAACCTCCACAGAAGGTAAGGTTTATAACATCCATTCTGAGACATGGAGAAAAAAATTTAGAAATTTTTAAATTTCATTTTGAAACAATTATTTTCACATTTTCACATAGGTTAAACACCTCAAACAGATTTCATAATAATTTTACACAAATGTTATATAATAAATAATGAACAGCTGACACATAATTATATATACATCTCTGTGCAGAGGTACAACCTTAAGTCACCCCAAGTTTATGCAATCTAGAAAGTGCATCTGCTACTATATTTAATTTCCCTGATATACGTTTGATGGCCAGATTGTACTCTTGCAACAGTAAAGACCACCTTAATATCCTCTGATTGGACTTCTTCATACTAGTGTTACGTAATTACCCTGCATAACAGTGGAGAGCTGCCTCTTCCTACCATCCTCAACACCATCATGCTGCAATACCTCCTCTACAACATCACTACATGCAACTACCTCCAGCCAGACGTCTGGAGAGCTTTACCATGGACATCCTACCCTGTCCCAAGAGCCCCACACGCCCGGTGTGCGCCGATGACTTGTCAGCACACGCAAACAACCCATTACTTCGCCGGCTCACCATCACTACTCCTTGCTCTGTGATGGCAATCACCCCACAATTTCCTACCGCTGCCGCCGCAGACAGAAATCATCAAGGCCAGGCTGAAGCCAAGAGAACCAACCCTTGTACCTCCGCGACCAGAGCCCCAGGTGCTCAACCCACCACCTCAGCTCCAACCAACCGACTAGAAGACTTTCCAGCCTTTCCAGGTTGGAGTTGGTCCTCCAACCAGGCGACCCAGCCTTCACAATGGGGATCCAAGGCCCCACAGGCTCCTCCGCAGCCCCCATTAATGCAGGCATTATTCCTGGTCTTATTAGACTAGCGGAAAGGCTTGCCAGACCGGACAACAACCGTTTTGTCAGTGATCTGAACACATTATATCTGGCCAGTGGCCTGGCCCCATATTAGCCTCTGGCGCAAGTCTCACTGCCTCCACTACCACTCCGGAGACTACCACCAGGACGACCACGAGATCGATTTCAACACAGACTCCAGTAACATCCATGACCCGGGCGCCACAAACAGTGGTTTGTGACACCCTCTCCAGCTCCCAACACTCCTTCCATCACCATCTCAGCAGCTGCGCAAGCAGACGTGCTGTCTACAAATGCTAACAGCATCACCAACGCTCCTGAAATAGCTTCTACCATCAATTCATGACACCTGAGCCTACCTAAGGCTGCGAGGAGAAAGACGAAAACACCAACTACGGAGGTTACGGACTCCTCAGACGAGGAAATCTTAGTAGGAGCTCCACCGCCGCACCACAAATACGACTCCTACTAGTTCAAGACTTTTTCATGAAGGCCACCTCACCAAACGACCACGACAGCACGGCTCAGCCAAAGTCTCAGGTAAAGAAAAAACGGAAAACCTAGAGGTCTACACTAACCCCCACCAGCTCCATAACTAGTACAGCTAGCCCTCCAGGACTGAAAACCACCATGAAGACCCCCATCCATCGCCAGATCTCTGGTATCACCTATTGATAAAGATAATACCTCTAATGAGCCTGCACTTACGGGCTCACCATAGCCCGTGCTACTGGAACTTCTTGTTCTGAGTAACTGAATCTAAAACAACAACAACAACAACAACTTGATTTGGCTGTAACAGTTACAGCCCCGCTCCTGTGCCAGGTAAGTTCACTATGGGCTCACCATAGCCCGTGCTACTTAGAACTTTTTGTTCCTAGTAGCTGAATCTTAAACAACAACAACTTGATTTGACAGGAGCTTATGTGACTCGATTTCTCTCTCCAAAACTGCGGAAAGAATGGCTCTTAATCGAATTGAATGGAATACCAATCCACAACACCAAAATATGTTTGCTTATAGAAAAGGTGTTGGAACCACAGAATGCCTTACCTCCCTCCTGGATCAAATCAATGACAAACCTAGAATCCTCATTTTTCATGGACCTAGAAAAAGCCTTCGAGTTAGGCAATGCTCCAGCTACACTGTGCTGCCTGGTGGATAAGGAAATCAAAGAACACGCACTTGCCTGTGCCAATGGATGCTTGCTTAACCGAGAAGCTCATGTCAAATTCCAAGGAAAGACATTGTTCTCAAAGAGGCTGGAAAATGGAACTCCGCAGGGAGGAATATTAAGCCCTTTTCTCTTCAACTGTCACATGGAGCAATTCATGAAGCTCAAATTACCAAAAGGCAAACTGCTTAACTATGCAGAAGATTTTGTGGTCATCATCAATGTTAAAGGCGCCAGGAACCATGCACAAATATGCCTAGATATTATCAGCAGGGAAGTGGAACGCATAGCAGAGAAAATAAACATAGCAGAGAAACTAAAATAAATAATAAAACCAAAACAATAGCCATTAAAATGAGAACTAAAGACATCAGACTCGCAATACCAGGACATGAAATTGAGTGGATTACCTCTTTTCAACACCTTGGAGTCATAATAGACAGCCAGCTGAAATTCACTTAAGAAATTTAATATCTTCGGCAACGTTGTTAGCCAGAAACTCAGCTTTGCACTCCCAGACAAGTCTAGAGATGGTGGCATCTCTACCAGTACTCAAAATGTACTACATTCAAGCAGTTAGGTCACTCACTGACTATGTTGCTCCTGCTCTTACATCCCTCAGTGATAACCAATGGGAGAAACTGGAAGTGTCTCAAAATGATGCTTCAGAACAATGCTGGGCACCTATATGGACTCGTCGAGAGAATCTAAGAATGGAAACGAACTTATCAGCCTTAGAAAACAGGATCAAACAAAGGATAGGCACCATAACAGCAAAACTTGTTGGAACCACCGCCAGACTGTCAGTCAATAGCATACACAGATTGCTTCACGTAAACCTATAATATAGAACAAGTACATGGACGCATAATCTAGTCAAGATTCTAGAGAAATGGACTTGAAATGGACCATAAAGCAAAGAAGAAGATAGACCAGATCAACCCAATCGGCAGCCACTCCATGGGAAGAATCGAGTCTAAAGATAATCATTGAAAGATTACCAGTCAAAAAATCATCATGTGATTCGCAGACTCAAACCATCATAGAACAACAAATGAAACCATCTCAAGACCGACAACCACTCACATCTTCACAGATGGATCAGTTGATCAAGAAAGAGGTTCTGCTGGGGCAGCAGTTTACACTAACAACAATGAAGCTTACTGGAACATGACTAGTGGGAGTTCAACATTGCAAACAAAATTATATGTTCTGAAGGAGGCCATAAATATACAGTTGAGAATAATTTACAAGATGTATCATCGTACCGACTCTAAATCTTTACTCCAGGCATTGTTATCCAGCCAGCACAGAGATAATATAAAACTCATCACAGATCTCTACATATAGGAAAAGAAGCACACAATCAAGGGCTCTCAATCACCTTAAATTGGATACCATGTCACAATGAAATAGATGGTAATGAAAAGGCAGACTCACTAGCAAAAACTGTCACTGCTATACCTGTTTTTCAGATTAAAATACCTCGAAGTTTTTCACAGATTGAGGGAACAAATCAAGAAGAAAATACTCCAACTATCAAAAGTCGCCACAGGCCATAGTACCGGAAGGAAGATCCACTGCGATGTGGTACGAACAAGTCCCTGGGTATACTCTATCAAGCCTGGCAAAAAGATAACCAGAGAGAGTGCAGTAGCCATACACAGATTCAGACTTGGTTACAAGTGCAGCTGGGAGGTAATAAACCCAATAGTTAAAGAGTGTCACATCTGTGGAACAGAAGCAGAGGCGCCACTTTTGCATTACTTACTGGAATGTAAAGCGACTGAAGCCCTGCGCATCAAACTGAACATTAATCCATTGACAGCAGCTGCATTAGATGCAAAGTGCACTGCGACTATAATGATTAGAAAAGCAGTTGAGGAATGGGACTCACTAGTGAACATTCTGCACCTACTTTTACCACCCAGATAATGTTATTAAAACAAGACTAAAACCAGTGCGCTAAAACAGAAAAGAAAAAGAAACCGGGGGAATAGGAGGAACCCCACCTCTGTTTAAACCTTTGATCAAATATCAACGTAACAAGATAATCGCAAATAACCGAGCTCAATTACGGGCTCACTATAGTCCGTGCTGTATGAACATTTCGAATTGAGTAGCTAAATCTAAAAAAAAAAAAACAATCAGCAAAAAAAAGTTTCAGCCCTGCTTCTGTGCCAGGTAAGTCCACTACGGGTTCACCGTAGCCCGTGCTACTTTGAACGTTTCGTTCCGAGTAGCTGAATCTAAAACAAAAACAACAACAACGACTCAGCTACCAGATTACTCCTGGTGATCTCTCGGGTTCTACAAGTCTCCTTCTTAACATGATGTGGTCATGCTATGACGTGTGACGGTGGACATGCATCCTATTGTACATACTGTATAGTCACCCTTGTTGTTTTCTCTAAAGTAACGTAAATATTAAGTTTATTTTGAGTGTAAGCCAAGCTGTCAGGATTTATTATTTTATTATGATTATTCTTATTATTATAAGTAAAGAATTCAATTATTGATGCCTATGTTTACTCCTGCAACTTTCACACCACAAAGGACTTTAGCAGTTTTATTTACTTTGTTTTGCCTTTTAATATTTAATGTGCATAAGACAAACCAGGTATTTGCTGCGCTACATACAACACGTCGCAATAGCGATAAATGTCAAGGGGATGTGGTTAGTAAACGCTTCAACAGTATTGGTTGTTACATAAATGTCAAATTTTGTAACAGCTGGTAATAATGACAAGGCCTCTTTCTCTACTGTGGAGTAATTCTCTTGACATTTGGTAAACATTTTAGAACAGTAATGTATTGGATGATTAATACCTCATCATCTTCTTGCATTAGTACAGAACCAGCACCCCAGTCCGGAGCATCTATATATGGTTTAAATGGCTTAAAGTAGTTAGATGTAGCTAATACTGAATCTGATGACAACATTCCTATTAATTTAGTAAATGCATCCTGACAATCCTGAGACCATCTAAACTTCACATTTTTACACAGCAAGGTTGTCAAAGGTGCTGCAATTGCTGAATTTTTTTTTACAGAACTTCCTAAAATATGCACACATTTCTAAATATCTTTGCACCACCGTAGTGCTAGTCAACACTGGGTACTCTAATATATATTTTATTTTATTCTTGAGTTGTTGTTGTCGTTGTTTAAGATTCGCCACCCGGAAAAAAGTTCCAAGCAGCACGGGCCATGGTGAGCCCCATGGTGAGTTTGTTCCATATTCTTGAGTGGTAACTCTTTTCAAGTTTACCACTTCATATCCTACATAGGAAATACTAGCTTTGGCAAAAATACATTTTCGCAAGTTTACAGTTAAATTAGCCTCCTTTAAGCAGTTTAATGGTTTAGTTAAACATTTCATATGATCCTCCCAATTATCGTGATAAATTATAATATTATCTAAGTAAGCTCTTAGTCTTTTAACTCTAAGTTCATAAGATGCTGGAAAGTTGCTGGGACATTTTTCAACCCAATAGACATTACAGTGAATTCATACAACCTATCTGCAGTTATAAATGCACTTATCTCCCGTGCTCTTGGTGTTAAAGGAATTTGCCAGTACCCTTTTGACAAATCTAGTTTGGCCACAAACTTGGCATTACCAATACTATTTATGCAATCATCTAATCTAGGTATTGGAAAATTATCATCTACAGTCATTACATTTAAAATTAACTTACAGTATTCAATGACCAGCCTGTGAGTTCCCTCTTGCTTTAGAATTAATATACAAGGGGTACTCCAACTGCTGCTGCTACTCTCACTATTCCATGCTGGAACATGTAGTCAACTTCTTTCCGGATGACATTTAACTTTGCAGGATTGACTCTATATGGGTGTGACTTGACTGGATGATTGTTTCTCACCTCGATGTAATGGTGAATAACTGTAGTCTGGGTGGGAATATCGCCAAAGATGTCTGCATGAGAGGTCAGCAACTGCTCCAAGTCCTGCGTCTGGTCTGATGACATATGTTCCATCAACGTCTGGATGTTAGACAACCCTCCCCCACTGCTAAAATATGAATCATGAGCATTAAGTACATTTTCAAAATCGGATTCCCAGCTATTCTTGTCCACATAGTTTACACTAAGCACCTGGTTAGTATTGGTAGTTCCTTTCCGTGTTAATGTCATTCTATTTACATGTACTACTTGTTCTTTTCTCTTGAGATCAGGTGCCTGGATTACATAATTGATGGGACTAAGTTTCTTTATCACTGACCTAAGAACCTATGCAACAATGTTGGTCCCTATCTTGCCATTAGTTCCACCACTTTACCATCTGCCTCAAAACTTCGTTGCTTTGCCTTTTTATCATAAGGACTTCATTTTGCCTTGAGCTTCCATAAGATGAATCACGACCTTGCCCCTTTATTTGTTTAACTTGCCTTGTAATTATCAACATAATTACCTGTACAAAGCATTTTGGGCTTCAACAACTTTATCTCTTAAGATGGTTGGTGGACTACTCACATCATGCTCAAAACTATTGAGTTGGACGAACATCCCAGGGACTCCTGATAAGTATCCCTCAGTGCCATGAGCATCAGTGGAAGACTATCATCCTAGTCTCTGCCAGTTCCATGCAACTTGCTCTAAGCATTTGCTTAAGGGTTTGATGCATCCTTTCCAAACCACCTTGGCTCTCAGGATGGTAAGTAGTGGATGTCTTATGGATGATGTCAACCTCCCCACAAAACTGCCGAAAATCTTTGGACGTGAAATTGGCCCCATTATCTGTTTGTATTACTTTTGGCAGACCAAAAATAGTGCGAAATTTCATTATGTGCCTCACAACCACTCTCGTTGTACCAATTCTTTCCTCAGGAAAACGTGTAGTCTGACACATTATGGTGATGATACACACATTATCACTCTTGGTTCTAAGCAATGCGCCTACTACATTAACAATAATATGGGTAAAGGGTTCCTCAGCCACCACAATTGGCTGTAAAAGGGGTTTTGGTATTACCTGGTTTGGTTTGCCAGTTTTTACACTTATAGGACATTCAATTCTTTAATCCAGCCAAGGTAAATATTTGCTTATTTTATTATCTGTTTTTGCAATAACCTGATGACCGCCTATTGGTGAATCTTGGGCTACACTTAGCATCTTTTCTCTATAACCCCTTGGTAGGACTACTTGATTAACTACCTCCCAAGTGTGTGACACATGTGAGCTCCAAGGTCGCCACTTCCGCGTCAGCACCTCTTTAGTGTAGTAATATGACATAGCCTCCGATTCTGCCTCTAGTTCAGTTACTGCCTTATTATGCAAGTCAGTCAACGTAGGATCAGTTCTTTGCTGATAAATAAAATATGATTTTGGTCTCAAGTCTGAAGAGCCAGATATGGTAACTGGACTACACTCTTCCCTACCCCTTTTCCTAGGTTGTTTGGTGGAGGTGCTCCCCATCCTGTTCCCATCTGCTTCTTCCAACTTGGCCATAAAAGTGTCACAAAGATCCACTTCTCATATTGAATTTTTAACCTCTATTTTTGTCTCATGACTTACACTATTGGAAGTTTTTGATAATTGAAGCTGATTTGTACTGGATCACGGTACATGCTTGGTACATTACCTTGTCCTCAGAATCTGTCCGTGCCCTAATCACCTCTGGCTTAGTTAGCATTATTGGGTGGTCATCTCTTTTAACTCGTTTACCAGCAAGATCATTCCCCCAAATTAGATCAACGCCAGCAACTGGTAACTTAGGACTAACACCTACTAAACCTTTGCCTTTAATAAAGTCACACTCAAGGTTTACTTCACTCAAGGTACAATCTGGAAATCTCCAGTGATTCCCTGTATAATTATTACCTCCCCAGACTCTGTAGACTGTATATATTGTAACACACTCTCTAATAGTAAAGATTGGGATGCTCCTGTATCCCTCAAAATTTTAACATCATGCCACAAACCATTTGCACACTGTAATTTCCCATTTGAAATAAACTCTCCATAATGATTTATAGCAAGTGCTTTTTTCCCCATTATTTTTGCTACACATTTGGTTTTCCTCCCATCACACACTGTGAGTGCTATAGGCCTCTTTTCTGGTGAAGAAGCCAACAACTCTTAACAACATGACCCCTCCTATGTCAGTAGGAACACTGTTTCAACTCTGGTGAAGCTTATTTCTAGTGTGATCCTCTTTGGGTTTCACATTACTTTGTTTACCACCTGGCACCTTTGAAAAAGTATTTCCTTGACCTGCTGTTGGTATATGTAGGACCCAAACCTGAGGGAGGAGTTTAGTGTTTGACCAGATCCTTGTCTATTTGATTGAGTTTTATTTTTAAAAGTTATTTTATGAATCAACTCATATTCATCTGTTAATTTAACCAACTCATAAATATCTTTGGGTAATTGCTCTGCCAAATATAAAGCTACATTAGAAGTTATGCAAGATAAAAATTCTTCTACCAAGAGTAAATTTTTAAGAGAGTGCAAATCCCAATTTTTTTCAGCCTCTAACCATTTAATAAATATATTATATTCTTTTGTGCAAATTCTACCAAGGTTTAACCTGGATCTCGTCTCAGTTGTCCGAACTTTTGCCTGTAAGCCTCAGGAACAAGTTGATAAGCAGTAATAATGGCTGCCTTTACCTTCTCATAGTCAAAACTGTCACTCAAAGGCATAGTTGAAAATGTCCTCTGTGCCTTTCCCACCAACTGACCTTGCAAAAGAAATACCCATTGTGTTTCAGGCCATTCCATACTCTGTGCCAACTATTCAAAATGAGGGAAGAACTGGTCTGGGTCAGTCTCACAGAATAGAGGAAACTTGACATTTTGTTAACCTTTAACTGCCCTCGTGTTACTAAGTCAAGCACACCGGTATTTTCCTATCTAAATCCCAATTGTGTAAGCCTAATCTCTGAGTCCCATTTTTTATGAGCTTGCTCCACTTCAAACCACTTCATATCTAGTTCTTGAGCTTGTTCTGCCTCTAGCTTCTTTTAAGCTTGTTATGCTTCAAACTGCAACTCCTTTTGTTCCAATTCTGCCTGCCACTGATTCTGAGTCTCCACATTTCCTGTAGCTACAACATTTGCACCACTTGTGGACGGGAACTACTCTAATAATTCCTGTGTCTAGGTAATTTGCTCATCTACCCAGTGCATCATTGTCTTTCTTAATCTCTTAGCAAGTTGCTTGCCAGCAGCCACTATGACAGACGTTTTTGCCGCTCACAATCACTCAACAATGGGATTGTCGACAATTTGCTGTGCTACAAAATCCATTTTTTTGAGTGCTAAGATACAGCAGACTCAAACACAAAATTTAAGCTTCAGCACCACCTTGCTCTTTTAAACGAAAAATTAGTTTGAAAAAAAAAAAACGATGGGGACAGTGCTCAGTTCACTTGACTGCCCTGTGTCAACTGGTAATTATTCCCATTCGAGAACACATAACAATTCTAACACTCTTCATAAAGATTAATAATATACACACAAATAATATAATAGAATAAATTAATTCATATTATACCCATGTTAAAAAACCTAAATTTCTACACATGTCAAAGTGAAGAAATAGACTACACAATTTTTATTTCAGGTTTCACATACAGGCAACCCACTTTTATCAGGCTCTTGATCAGACTTCCCAATATAAGGAAATGTATATGTTATCTCTCAGAATGTTTTGTAATATGTTTATGGCTTGTGATGTGTGTATATGTACTGAACGGGTGAGAATAGCTTGAGCTACCTCATCCCTTTGTGTGTATTTTTACATCAATAAACTTATTTCAATTTCAATTTCAATTTCCCAATATATGACGACCTTTTGGACAAGCCACCCAATTTTGTCACGTGGGTATGACGTGTATTTTATTGTTGTCTAGGGGAATAAGGCTCCTAATTGAGCCAACGGGAATTCAAGGTTGAATAAGTGAGTGTTGCTGCAGGTGTGGTAGTGTCAGTGAGTGTTGCTGCAGGTGTGGTAGTGTCAGTAAGTGTTGCCGCAAGTGTGGTAGTGTCAGTAAGTGTTGCTGCAGGTGTGGTAGTGTCAGTGAGTGTTGCCTCAGGTGTGGTAGTGTCAGTGAGTGTTGCTGCAGGTGTGGTAGTGTCAGTAAGTGTTGCCGCAAGTGTGGTAGTGTCAGTAAGTGTTGCTGCAGGTGTGGTAGTGTCAGTAAGTGTTGCCGCAAGTGTGGTAGTGTCAGTAAGTGTTGCTGCAGGTGTGGTAGTGTCAGTGAGTGTTGCTACAGGTGTGGTAGTGTCAGTGAGTGTTGCCTCAGGTGTGGTAGTGTCAGTGAGTGTTGCCGCAAGTGTGGTAGTGTCAGTAAGTGTTGCTGCAGGTGTGGTAGTGTCAGTGAGTGTTGCTACAGGTGTGGTAGTGTCAGTGAGTGTTGCCTCAGGTGTGGTAGTGTCAGTGAGTGTTGCTGCAAGTGTGGTAGTGTCAGTAAGTGTTGCTGCAGGTGTGGTAGTGTCAGTGAGTGTTGCTACAGGTGTGGTAGTGTCAGTAAGTGTTGCTGCAGGTGTGGTAGTGTCAGTAAGTGTTGCTGCAAGTGTGGTAGTGTCAGTGAGTGTTGCTGCAGGTGTGGTAGTGTCAGTAAGTGTTGCTGCAGGTGTGGTAGTGTCAGTGAGTGTTGCTGCAGTGTGGTAGTGTCAGTAAGTGTTGCTGCAGGTGTGGTAGTGTCAGTGAGTGTTGCTACAGGTGTGGTAGTGTCAGTAAGTGTTGCTGCAGGTGTGGTAGTGTCAGTGAGTGTTGCTGCAAGTGTGGTAGTGTCAGTGAGTGTTGCTGCAGGTGTGGTAGTGTCAGTGAGTGTTGCTGCAGGTGTGGTAGTGTCAGTGAGTGTTGCTGCACGTGTGGTAGTGTCAGTGAGTGTTGCTGCAGGTGTGGTAGTGTCAGTGAGTGTTGCTGCAGGTGTGGTAGTGTCAGTGAGTGTTGCTGCAGGTGTGGTAGTGTCAGTGAGTGTTGCTGCACGTGTGGTAGTGTCAGTGAGTGTTGCTGCAGGTGTGGTAGTGTCAGTAAGTGTTGCTGCAGGTGTGGTAGTGTCAGTAAGTGTTGCTGCAGGTGTGGTAGTGTCAGTGAGTATTGCTGCAAGTGTGGTAGTGTCAGTGAGTGTTGCTGCAGGTGTGGTAGTGTCAGTGAGTGTTGCTGCAGGTGTGGTAGTGTCAGTGAGTGTTGCCGCAGGTGTGGTAGTGTCAGTGAGTGTTGCTGCAGGTGTGGTAGTGTCAGTGAGTGTTGCTGCAGGTGTAGTAATGTCAGTGAGTGTGTGCTGCAGGTGTAGTAGTGTCATGAGTGTTGCTGCAGGTGTGGTAGTGTCAGTGGTGTTGCCTGCAGGTGTGGTAGTGTCAGTGAATGTTGCTGAGGGGTAATGACAGTGTAAGTGTGGGTAGCTGCAGGTGGTGATCTAAGTGTTCCCACCACATCACTACTTAATGCATTCCATTTATTAACTACACTGACACTGAAAAATTCTTTTAATGTCTCTGT